>CM044439.1:173461729-173490743 GCA_024363595.1 Xenopus borealis | reverse complement strand
TTGATCCCAATGTTATTAATAGGAAAAAAGATAAATATATAGGAAGGTCGGGATTTTTTTGAAGAAAAGGTGCAACTGTAGAGGGCAAGGTCTCTTTGCTAAAGCCCCAGTATTAATAGTGATGCAGTAAAGCAGTGCTATGCTGCAAAGTTCATTTATTGATTATTTTATTGAAGCCTGTGCTTTGTGTCACCAAAGTGCAAGTGGAGTGTGTTCTGACCTTGAATGAGGTTGTAGTTTATCTTCTTCACAAGCCATGTGGCTATTGTTTGTTTAGACGCAGGGGACCCCTTATTGATGCCATAAGTGACTAGAAAGGCATTGGCTTTCCTATAAGGTCTGGGCCTATCCAGTTAGTATCTAATTGCCTTTACAACATCCAGCTTGTGTAAGTCATTCTCTTTGGCGTTAGAAGGGCTTGGGCACAGGGACGGTAGGGCAGTTATCAGAGCAACTCCGTCATTTACACCTAAAGTGGTCTCCTCTTTTCATACAAACAAGGAACTTAACCTGTCTTGATGGAGTATGAGCCAGGGTTCCTTATGGGATAAGGCTGCCCTATTGGATAACCGTTTTGCAGAGGTAATTGAAAGGCCATCTTTTATATAAGGAATTTAAGTGGGCAGGACAATAAGGAGTCAAAAGGGGGGCCCTGTAGGGCAGTGAGTACCATAGTAAGGTCCCATGGGGGTGCGGTGTCCCTATCTGGTGGTCTGACCTTGTCTAATCCCTGTATGAACTGCATAAGGTCTGGTTCTCTTGCCCACTGGTGTTGGAGTAAGATGGAAAGGGCTGAAAGTTGTCCCTTCAGAATGGCCAAGGAAAGTCTCAGATGGAATTCCACAACTGTCTGTATAGAAGCCTGACGCCATGGAGTGCGCTTGCAATTGCACCACTCTATAAATCTGGAGGTGATACTTAACCCATAGTATCTGCACTGTCAGGAAGGGCCAATCTAGAGAAAGAATCATTAAGTAAAGAATCTCATAAAAGGGTGAAGCTGCCCCAGCCTAAAACTGTACAGGTGGGTTACTGCCCTTGGGAAATCTTCTTAAAGGGCACCTATGGGCCGAAAAAATGTCCCCAAACCGAAGGTGCGGGCTGATAGAGCCCACATTCTGGTTCAGGGTTCTAGTAGTTTAAAAAAAAAGAAGCCCCCTGCAGGCCCTGGATTACTCGCACCAGGAGGGACCTCCCAGTGTGAGCCGCCATGTTTTAGGAAACGCATGCGCAGTATGAAAAGCTTCCCGAAATTGTGGCAGCTCTTAATTCGGCTTATGCGCATGACGTCAAAAGTGCATACTGCATGGACTGTCATGGCAGCTCGCATCAGGAGTAAGTCAGCGCCTGCAGGGGGCAATTTTTTTTTTTTTTAACTACTAGAACCCCAAACCGGAATGCAGCTCTATCAGCCCACACCTTCGGTTTGGGGAAATTTTATCGGCCCATAGGTGCCCTTTAAGAGCCTATCCAGTCCAGCAGAACATATTCAGTTGACAAAACAAGGAATTACCCATTGTATGTCTTCCTAAAAAATACATACATATACCAGATTCCATAGTTTACAACTGAGCATCTTACTTAAAACTCTGCCTCTAATACACAGCATAGAATAATCTTAATTGGGGGTGTGGTTTTGTTAACCAATATGCCCTACAAGTTGTTTGTGATAATGAACATGGTGTACACTTGATAAGGGGCAGGCTGGTCTGAAACATGGGGGCTTGTACCATCAATACATTTGCAACATATTACTACTGTCCTGCTTCCTCCATATTATTACCCATACAGGTACCAGAAATACAATTGCAGTGCGCAGTATATAAAGGTAATGGAATCTGGGGAGCATACGGCCATGGCACAGAATCCGGGAACTGAAAGAACTGTCTTCTTCCACTGGATAAGGGGCCGCAGACAGTTGTTATAGGACAAAACAAAGACAGCCTGAGCATTGTTTGTTCAGTTAGCAACTTGGTGGTCTGCATTGGCGCAGTTAGGAAAGACAAACTAGACAGAATTTCATTTACTGAACATTTTATTAAGAAACAGAACAAAAAAAAAAACTGTTCAATTTTCATTCACCGTAACAATATAAAATCCATTGACCCAGCGGCCCCTTCATCGCTTCTTCATCCTGTTCCCCGATCACTGCAGCTAAACTGAAGCTTCGGTCACAAGAGCATCTAAAGTCTTGAGTCCCTACAACACTGGCTACTCCTGCAACACAGAAATCCTGTAGCCTTTGGCTCGTGTGTATCTCACACCGTCGTCTCTCAGCACATACGCTCAAAGCAGCTGAAGTTTAATAGCAAGAAAGCGCTCTTCTTGGCTCCACCGAGTCCGACACAATAGCAAGTCATCTACAGGTCGGAGATTAGGCTGCATAGCCCTAAATGCTCATAGAAACGATGCTGGTAACTAGCAATGCACAAGTGAAAATTGTACCTCTTACTTAGGGGCAGATTTACTAAATTCACATGAAGGATTCGAAGTTCGATCGAATTTCAAAAAGATTTGAATTAGAATCTTCAAATATGCAAATTAGGTGAATTCGACCGTCGAATATTCAAATTGAATTTTATTCGAATATTCAACTATTCGATGGTTGAAGTACTTCCCCTTTAAGTTTTTATACGACCACCTAGTTCGCCAGATCTGAGCTGGCCTTTCAGCTAAAGTGATACCAACATTAACCCTGATGTTAAGCAGCGGCCTACAGAGCGTTGTACTCGTCAGAAGAATTAAACCTGTCCTTCTGGGTCATATACAACACATCCGTATCTGGCAGAGCCTCTTCAATACTCTCAAACTCTTCCTGAGGAATGAGAATGACCAACAAATGTGATCACAACACAAGTTTATTGTGCCAGGAGCTAAAAGCCCTTGGCAGAAAGACATCCCAGACGTCTTATAAAGAAGCTTCTCACCTGCTTAATGCCCTTGGAGGCTACAAAGTGTATGATGTTGGAGGGCATACGAAGGCTGCGGGGAGTCACATATCTCAAAGTCACGCAGTACTGACTTAGAAGGCAGGCGAGGGAGTGAACTGTCCGTGTTTCAAATCGCCCGCCGTTGTTATGTAGACACAAGAGAGAAAAGCCCCTAAACCTCATTCAGTCGATAAACCAGGAAACACATTTTCTCCCATCGGAGGCCAATGAAAAACTAGCGCCAGGATGATCTGTATGCAGATTGGTGAGGGGCAGGTTTTATCTAATCCAGTGATCCCCAACCAGTAGCTCGTGTTGCTCTCCACCCCCTTGGATGTTGTTCTTATGGTCCTCAAAACAGGTGCTTATTTTTGAATTCAAATCTTGAAAACAAGTTTTAATTGCATAAAAACTAAGTATAGTGCCAGGTACAGTCACTTCTAGGCTGCCAGTCCACACATGGGCTACCAAATAGCCAATCACAGCCCCTATTTGGCACCCTAAAGGACTTTTTCATGCTTGTGTTGCTCCCCAACTCTTTTTACATTTGAATGTGGCTCACAGTTAAAAAAGGTTGGGGACCCCTGAGCTAATCACTATTGGTGACACTATCATTCCATTGACTGTGCCCAGCTCCTCATGAATTGTGAAAATGTCCAGTAGGGCCTGGGTGAGGTGCTCGCCATTCCCAGCATTTATCACAGGCTCCAAGCTGAGGGGTACAAGGGACACAGATGTAGACCACAGGGAACATGGTGAAACTGTACAATGGACATAGCCAATCTCTAGCCAGCAAGTTATTATATCTGACAATTACAGTCTCACCACTAGGACATGGGAATAGCAGCTCGTTGTCTGAACAGAGTCGGTGAGGGATTCTCCTTTTTGAGAAGACGAGGTGGTCTCACAGAAACTGAGCACAGAGCCCCCAAAACGTTGCATAGCTGCAGCAAAGGAGCTGCTTGTACCTGTGTTGGCCTTTAAAAAACATGGAGCCCATCAGCTTGCCCTAGAGGAGGAAAGATCCATGCTTATGTTAAAATGTACAATAGGCTGGAATAATATATCCACACCCCAGGGCACCTGGTTCAGTATTGAGATCCAGAACTCCTGTTGAGCAGGGCAATGACCTGTCTGTTTTAAGCACTTTGGTACAATTGGACTCTTCCCAAGCAACAGAACGTCTTTATTGGGCAGGTAATGAAGAGTTTTACACTGAAACCCCTTCCCTGCTCTGTCCAACTGCACCTCTTACTGCACAAGTGCAAATGGTCTAGAGAGCTGTGTGGATTGTCCAGCATGGAGAATAAATTGATCAGCTCTGTCCTAACATTGTATTGGCTCAGTCATTCATGCATTTAGATTATACTGAAACACATCCTAGACAAAGCTACAGGGCAGCGACCCTCACTGCTCCCCCAACATTGAACACTCGGGGCTCCTGCACAGAAATTGTGTTCATTATTGTTATACACTGCCCCCCACAGGCTGGGGCACAAACCTCATGCAACCCCCAGAAACACACAGCAAGGGAGCTGCTCATAGATATAACACAATGGAATCAATATGCCAATGAGCTCACAATCTAAAGGCCCTATCACATTCCCATCAGTATCTGTCCCAGTGAGCTTACAATCTAAAGGCCCTATCGCATTCCCATCAGTATCTGTCCCAGTGAGCTTACAATCTAAGGTCCTTATCACATTCCCATCAGTCTCTGTCCCAGTGAGCTTACAATCTAAGGTCCCTATCACATTCCCATCAGTCTCTGTCCCAGTGAGTTTATAATCTAAAGTCCCTATCACATTCCCATCAAAATCTGTCCCAGTGAGCTTACAATCTAAAGTCCCTATCACATTCCCATCAGTATCTGTCCCAGTGAGCTTACAATCTAAGGTCCCTATCACATTCCCATCAGTACCTGTCCCAGTGAGCTTACAATCTAAGGTCCCTATCACATTCCCATCAGTCTCTGTCCCAGTGAGCTTACAATCTAAGGTCCCTATCACATTCCCATCAGTCTCTGTCCCATTGAGTTTATAATCTAAGGTCCCTATCACATTCCCATCAGTCTCTGTCCCAGTGAGCTTACAATCTTCAGGCCGTATCTCATTAGGAGCCAATGAACTTGCCTGTATGTATTTGGGGTGCTCATAGTGAGCCCATGTAGACAGAGAAGTGACACTGAAGTGAAGCTGTTAGACCAGTGCTGCATGACATATATATATAATACACAAAATCCATAAATATCTTGTCTATAGAAATACATGCTATTAATAAATGATATCCTTATAAATGGTGACTAGTGATGTCATTAGTTATAAACGGTGAGTAGTGATGTCACACACACAGGAATGTTACCCCTCCCCCATGTCACCCCTCACCTTCACTGATACCTCTTGCACCAGGTTCCTCTTCCCGGGATCTTCATAAGGGACTTGTCTCTCCTCCGAGCCCTCGGCTATAAGCTTGGCCAGCAGGACTTGTCTCTCCTCCGAGCCCTCGGCTATAAGCTTGCCCAGCAGGACTTGTCTCTCCTCCGAGCCCTCGGCTATAAGCTTGCCTTGCAGGACTTGTCTCTCCTCCGAGCCCTCGGCTATAAGCTTGCCCAGCAGGACTTGTCTCTCCTCCGAGCCCTCGGCTATAAGCTTGCCCAGCAGGACTTGTCTCTCCTCCGAGCCCTCGGCTATAAGCTTGCCCAGCAGGACTTGTCTCTCCTCCGAGCCCTCGGCTATAAGCTTGGCCAGCAGGACTTGTCTCTCCTCCGAGCCCTCGTCTATAAGCTTGCCCAGCAGGACTTGTCTCTCCTCTGAGCCCTCGGCTATAAGCTTGCCCAGCAGGACTTGTCTCTCCTCCGAGCCCTCGGCTATAAGCTTGCCCAGTAGGTTGCCCTTCTCTCTGATCTTGTTGGTGAGTGCCTGGGTGTCCACACCTGCCACACAGGGACCATACTAGTCACAGGATGTTGCTACTTTGAGTAATGCCCACACTGCAAGTGACAAAGCTACTAATACCATCCCTTCCTCATTCTACTCAGCAGGGGGAGCTCTGTGACTTCTGTAAATGAGACGACAGATCTCTAGTGGCCCCTGTACTTGGGGCCCAAACCCCACACTGTCCTCTCTCTAATGATCCGGGTGGATTTTTATCTTTCTGGGGCCACACAGTGATGAACATACAACTCCCAATACCTTCCAGTCCGGGGATTCCCTGCTGCTTCAGTCACTGGTTAAAGAGATGTCACAGCTCCAGTGACTGGGGTTCTACGATCGCTCCCCAATAATCAGTGCCGAGGCGTGGATCTTACTGGACCCGAACCACTGGATCTGAAATAGAAATCACTAAAGAAACTCAGGGAATGACTGTGACCAATAGGAACCATCTCTCAGCTGCACCTTTATTACCTAATTGTAACAGTTGCTATGGGACAGGCATAGTAACGCTCAGTGAGTGACTGTGACCAATAGGAACCATCTCTCAGCTGCACCTTTATTAACGAATGCACCTACTAGGGGCTGCTGGGAATTGGGACCAATTGTAAGAGTTGCTATGGGACAGGCGTTAGTAACGCTCAGGGAGCATGCTCAGTAGGGGCTGCTATTGAGACGTGAGATATATAAACAAGTTTCTGTTGCACAGACTCACAGAAACTCACGAAACTATAAAGAAATATTTGAACTATTTGAAAATTATAAGTTTTGTGAAGGGTAACTTCCCCTTTAAAGGCAAGAACTCATTCCCTCTGCCCCAGGGACTATGTCAGCAAGTGAGTGTGACACACTGATTGTACCCCCACTGGGGCAATTGTCTGGCTACATAAAGCCCAGAGAGGGGCAGCACAGGGAACAGTGAGTGACCATCAGCCAATGGCAGACGCCCTCACTCACTCACTCACTCACTCTCATGTAGAGTTGCACCGTTTCTAAAAAAAAATCCCGGCCTTCCTATATATTTCTCTTTTTTCCCTATTAATAACATTAATCAATTATAATTTTTACCGGCCGGGTCAGTAAAATAGCGGCCATGTGGCAACCCTACTCACATGTCGTTGCCCCCAGCAGTGAGTGGGGCACAGGGACAGACACTCCAAGGACTCAAACCACCAGTTCGCCAACGGGTTCCTCCTTGGGACCTCAACTTAGTACTACAGGCATTACAGGCACCTCCCTTTGAACCAATAGAATCGGTGGAAATCAGATTTGTCACTCTAAAGACAGTTTTCACTATATCCTCAGTGAGGAGAGTCTCTGAAATAGCCGCGCTTTCCTGCAGGTCCCCATGGAAAGTCAGTACCTTCCTTAGAAACTATTTGTCAAGCAGCCACCTGGGCATCACCTCTCACGTTCTCTAGGTTTTACAAGTTTGATGTAGAGTCCTGCAGTGGGTCGGTACCCTGCGGGTTGCTCGTAGAATTGCTGGGTGCGGGTATAGAAGCGGGCCGGTGGTTCTGCAGGTTGGCGGGTTGAGGGTCGGGTCGCGGATCCTCACTATAGCGATTTCTACTCCTTTTTCTGAGCATTTGTACTACTGATGATGTCACATCCGGTTTACAATGACAGCGCTTCCTGTTTTACTCCGTTTTTTTCTGATCGTGGGCACTTCTGATGATGTCACTTCCGGTTTACAATGACAGCACTTCCTGATTCTTGATGGTCAGCGGGTTCGGGTTGCAGATCACGGGTCGCGGGTTCGGGTTCGGGTCGCGGGTCCATGTGGGTAAGAATGTGGGTTGCGGGTCCGGGTTGCAGGTTGCAGGTACGGGTCGGGTACGGGTCCCAAAAAATGGACCTGCGCAGGACTCTAGTTTGATGTTTTCCAGGCTCAACAATCTGAGTTTGGCAGGAAGGTGCTACAAGAAGCAGTAGCACATAGATAGCTTCCTGACATGACACTCACTCAGCATACAGCTCACACTCAGACAATAGGAGGGACACACAGTCCCCGGGTCTCACCCACTTCCCCAGACACGGAGCACTGAGCCCCAAACATCCTCCCGGGGATGCGGGTCCCATACTGGAGCAGAAGAAACACGGGAGCAGCAGCAGTCACATGACTCTCCCTGGGAAACACTAACCGGACACGTGGTGTGCAGGGGCGGGGCTAATCCTGCTCCTGACCCAGGAGAGGGTGGAGCTACCCAGCAGGGCTCTGAAGTGGGAGGGGCTGAATGTCTATATTTGACAATAACCCCTCCTCCTCTGTAGCTCCACCTCCTCCTGACAAAGACTAAGCACTGGTTAGGGAAACACGGGGCAGAGAGAGGGAAGAATCATTAATAAACCACAGAGATTTGGGAACCGACTGTGTGACACTTGGGCAAGGGATTGACTAGTGATAGATACAGACCAAGTGATTCACCTTTAAATACAATCTCTCCCCCACATGTTCTATCCATCATCCCCAACTATCTACCAAGTGGTCTATCCCTAACTGACTGTCTTCCAAGTGTTCCATCCATCATCCCATCTCTTCCTTTAGTGGTCCATCCATCATCCCCAACTATCTACCAAGTGGTCCATCCCTCACCCCCATCTCTTCCCCAAGTGTTCCATCGCTCACCCCCATTTCAGTGGTCTATCTCTCACCCCCATCTCTTCCCCAAGTTGTGGATTAATCATCCCCAACTCTCTACCAAGTTGTCCCCTCACACCATTTGTCTTCTAAGTGTTCCATCCATCAACCCATCTCTTCCCCAAGTGTTCCATCCATCAACCCATCTCTTCCCCAAGTGGTCTGTCCCTCACCCTCATCTCTTCCCCATGTGGTCTATCCATCATCCCCAACTATCTACCAAGTGGTCCATCCCTCACCCCATCTCTTCCCCAAGGGTTCCATCCCTCAACCCCATTTGTCTTCCAAGTGTTCCATCCATCAACCTTATCTTTTCCCCATGTGGTCTATCCATCATCCCCAACTATCTACTAACTGTTCCATCCCTCACCCCATCTGTTCCCCAAGGCTTCCATCCCTCACCCCCATTTCAGTGGTCTATCCCTCACCACTCTCTTCCTCAAGTGGTCTATCCATCATCCCCAACTCTCTACCAAGTGGTCTATCTTTCACCCCCATCTCTTCCCAATGTGGTTGATTCATCATCCCCAACTCTCTACCAAGTGGTCCATACTTCACCCTCATCTCTTCCCCATGTTGTCTGTCCATCATCTCCAACTCTCTACTCAGTGGCCCATCCTTCACCCCTATTTGGGGGTTACCAGGATCACCAGGACAACTGTTTAATATTAGGGAGGTCTCACATTTGGATTGTGATTATAATTCCTTTATTAAAGGAGCTCAAGCCCACCCAGATGGTTCCCTGACTGCCCCTTCTGATTGGCCAAACTCAGCTTCTTTGGAATCATGGATTTAGGAGATTGCTCACTGTTCTTTTCTCCTCATGACAGTCCTAGCTGTCCCCAAAGCACAGGCTGAAGCCATGGAATCACTTTTATTACTGTTAAATAAAATAACAGAGTTTGCAGCAGGCAGTGATCATAAAGGTGGGGGCAACTTTGATCCCCTGGCCCCCGAGACTGCCATTCTGCTGCCCCCCTTACTCTGCACAGTTACCTTTCAGAGCGGGTCACAGAAGGGGTAACACTCCCCAAAAACTGATTAATGTGTTAACACAATGAAGTAGAATTCTAAGTGCCAAATATCCATTCATTTTTCATATTCAATGGTTTTCAGGTTGTAATTTATATTGTCTTTCAGTTTATATTCATAGTACTGCTGGCTCTGAATCCAGAAATAATGTAGGAGTCGACAGTTCTGCTCCAGGTCTAATAATCATGTTTCAGGACTGAGAACCAGCAGTGCAGAGAATATAAACAATCAGAGAGTGTGTCCTGGACCCAGGCCTGAAGGGGGGCCTGGCAGTGCTGCACTTTTCAAAGAGCCGGGCCCCCCTTACCAGCGCCGCCTCCAAAGCTGGGCCTCTTCCTTTGATGTTGATACGGAAATGCCAAACAGTCGAAGTCCTGAAGCGGCGGAAAGACCCAAAGGAGCCGACACTGAATTCCTGAAGCGGCGAAAATACCGCTTCATGGGTTCAATTCTACTGACACCAATGTGGGTTTTTTTTTTTAATTCCCTGGCCACCAATTTTTTATTTTAATACTCTATAAATTGTCAATTACACACGATAGATTTTCATTTAGACCATCTATCCCTGATATAATGGGTCTGCCTTTAACATTTTCTAGGCTTTTATGAACTTTTGGTAATATATGAAAAATGGGTATTTTCGGGGACTCTCGTATTATCTCCTTATGTGAATCTTTTGTAAATATCTTAGCACCAACTCCAATGTCAAATATGTTATTCAAGATAGATTTAAAATTACCCGTTGGATCACTGGGTAAGGGTTCATACGTTTCACCATCATCTAGTTGTCTGGAACATTCTTTAAAATAATCCAATCTATCCATAACTACTATTGAACCTCCTTTATCAGAGTTTTTGACTATGATATTCTTATTCATACTTAATTCTTTTAAAGCATTTTTTTCAGAAATGGTTAGATTGGATTTGTTATTATATCTATGTCTATTAGTTTTGGTTTTCTTAGATAGTTTTTCTAAGTCTTGTTCAACCAACTTTTGAAAAAGATCTATGTGGTGACCTCTATGTTGAATAGGGTAGAACGCAGATGATTGGAATTTATTTGTCTTCGTGACTTTAATCTCTGTGAAGACATTTCTGTCTGTGTGTGTATCTATTCTATTGCATGTGACGAAAACAGCTATAATGGAGGTCCTGAAGCCATGGGTTCAATTCTACTGACACCAATGTGGGTTTTTTTTTTTAATTCCCTGGCCACCAATTTTTTATTTTAATACTCTATAGGCCCCTGCCACCAATTTAAAATATATATATTTTATGGGGCCCCAATTTTTTTTAACTTATAAGGGAGCCCTGACCATCAATAGCTTTTTTTATACCTTGTGTGTGTGTGTGTGGGGGGGGGGTTACCTTTTTTAGCACTGATGTCTGTGTGGTCTTTTAACTGTGATGTGGAGTGGGTAGGATCTGGGGCGGGGCTTGGATGGACGGGGCCCATGAAAATTTTATTGTACTGGGATCCTATGATTTTTAATGGGCTCTAGATGCATCATTTCTTCTGGGCTTCAGACTATTCCCTAAAGATGTGTGTGACTCCTACCCCATGTCTTCTCATGGCCCGGCACCAATGCGCTTATCACTTATCTTCCCATTATATCTAGGGATGCAACAAATCCACTATTTTAGGATTTGGCCGAATCCCAAATCCTTTGTTAAAGATTCGACCGAATACCAGATCAAATCTGAACCTTGATTTGCATATGTAAATTAGGCTGAGTGGGAAAGTGAAGCGCACAGTTAAAAAACATTTAAAGTCACATGGATTTTCGGATTCAGATTCTCTTCAGCTAAGCACTTGGATTGGGGCAAATCTTGGCTGAATCCCAAACCGAATCCTGGATTTGTTGCATCCCTAGATCTTACCTTCCAGTTATATCAGTGATCCCTAAACGTTCCCATCATGGGGTGGCCAGGTAGATGCCGATGCATTTTCCACACCTGCAGTGCTGCATTTATGGGGCAGGTGCAAAGGCCTGTGGCTTCTCTGTGCAAGGCAGGGGCAAAAGTGAGAAAAACATGTCTGTTTGGGTCTGTGTATTTTAACAGTCCAGTAGTCCAATGATGTTTGTGTTCCTTACAGAGACCTTTTCTCATGAATCATTGCAGTGTCACCGTGTTATGCACCAACTCAGTGTTTTATTGTTAATTAAAGGCAAAGTAATTTACTGCTGAGTAAATACAGAGTTTCCAACTCTTACTTTTCAGAAGCCACAACCCTGCGTTCCTGAGACATTTCACTGGAATCCCTGGAAGCCGAGGGCAGGTGCCTGGGGCTAAATAAATATATCTGCTCCTGCCCCCCTCCCTACACACAACTGGAGTTGAGCCGTACAGGAATGCAGCCATTAACTTCTGCCAGGTGGGAGGGAGAAGGAAAGGGTGCGGTGATGTGACAGATAAAGCCTAAGGGAAGGAGAGGCAAAGTAGTGAATTGCTGCACTCCTGCTGGGAACTCAGAACTGGGAGCAGAGTAACAGACCCAGGCCAAGGAACAGAAGGTAAGGATACTGTGGTGCCCCTAGTATAGGGCAACGGGCAGAAAGACCAGTCATACCTCAATTTAAGGCAGAGAAGAACAAGGTGGGACCTCCAGTCAAAATAGAGAGTAAGACAAAGACACTGTGGGACTCTTGCCAAAGGCAGAACAGAACAATGTGGGAACCCTGAAGAAGGGAGTGAAGAGCAGAAACACGGTGGCTCCCTGCAAAGAGGTAAGTGACAGAATAGTAATGCTTAGGAATGGAAGAAGAAATGAAGGAAGAGGTTGACTGGCACTAACTGAGTAGGACCCTGACGCAAACACATCTCCCACTCACTTACAGCTACTGCTAAACACAAATAGGTCTTGTTACCTTGAGGTATGTGGGGATGACACCCATTTCTGTGGAACATTTTGTACCAAGGCACAGGAGAAAGGAGAGACAGATAACCATTGGATGTACAGGAGGCATAGATAGCTCCCAATGGCAAAGTAGAGGTAAATAGCTGGTTATGGAGGCACAAGAGGGATGCAAGCTCCCACTGGAGGCATAGGAGATATAAATGGCTTTATATGGAGGTACAGAAAGGTTAGAAAGCTCCAGCTGAAGACGCAAGAGAAAGAGCAATAGCTCCCATTGGAGGCACAGGAGGGATAAATAGCTTTTTATGGAGGCACATAATGGTTAGAAAGCTCCCATTGAAGACACATGAGAGAGAGATAGTTCCCATTAGGAGCACAGTAGACATAGACAGCTTGTTATGGAGGCACAGGATAGATAGATAACGCCCATTGGAAGCACAGGAGGAATAAATAGTTTTTTATGGAGTCACTGGAGGATAGAGAACTCCCAAAAGAGGCACCGAAGAAATAAATAACTTGTTATGGAGGACTGGTTGAATTTGAGAGGCACAGTGGGGATGTATAGGTTCCTTTCAGGCACAGGAGACCAGGAAACTGCCCTTGAGGGACACACAAGACTGATCTACCCTTTCCATAGACCCGGGGTGATTAAAAGATGGGATCTACCAGTAGACCTTTAGCTGGTGATCAGTAGATCACTGTCAACAAGCAGCATATCTAAATCACCCTCCTGTTTCATTCTTTTCATTCACATATTTATTTATTACATTAAGGTTACATAAGGAATAGATGTTTAAATATGACAATAATAATTTTCTCATAAATCAATATTTAAGTAATATTTTTATGGGACAGAATGATAACAATGTAGATCATATGGGACAAAATCACTAAAAGTAGACCTCGCATTAGTATGGGAACTCCTGCTATAGAGAGATGAGTTTCTGGGTGTGTCACTGTGGGGTTGGACGTGCCCCTGCCTGCTGAGCATCTGTTTGTACCAAAGTCTTCAGACTGAACAGTGAGGTTTGGTCACTCCTCCTCATCATCGTCACCCCCCCCCCCGCCTGCTGCTTAGTAGTGCATGGAAGTATTTAAGGGACAACTCTGTTTAGCATCATTGTATTTCTAGCAGGAGTGTGACAGAGACTGAATCTCATACAGAGGAACATCTGATGGAACCAGAGTGACCTCCTCCTGCTGCTCCACCAATGGCCGAGGCTTCTCAGGTAGTTATATCACGTGAGTGTGTTGTAATTGTGCCTCGTTGAGTGTGCTGACCAAATACATGATGTCCATACTGTGTGATGTTTATACGTGATGTGTAGTTTATCAGTCTCACTGGGCCTTCTGCCAGCCCCAAACTGCACCATCTTTGGTATCAAAGAGAATCACTGGGGGTGGAGGTGCCAATCTGTTAAATTAAATAAATACTACCCTTCTGCCTTGGCAAGGTCTGGGGTACTTAGCTGGGCACTGCTGTGCCACCATCTCTATTCATTTTCCAGGTATCATTTGTACAGACCCAGTAGAGCAACATGTACTGCGCATGCACCCACCCCACACTTGCACAAGGAATACCCGTGAAATAAAGAAAGATGGTAGAGCAGCACTCCCCGGCCAACAACCCCAGCCAGGGGGATTTTTATAGTTGAGGCACATGACTCAGGGCAGAAGGTTAGTGTGTTTGATCACTGGAGGGTTCCAAACAAATTGCTCCCCCCCAGTGACTTAAGACCTAAAAACAGGTTTAATTACCCATTCCCTGACCCACAGTATATTCCATGTGCTGCTGTATGACAACCAGGGACTGTGCCCAATCCCTGGTACAACTGAGCTCACGCCCTTGTGTTTGGCCTTCTGGTGTCTGACAGACTGGAGGAGACGAGGAGGTTTGGGAGAAGCCGGTGAGTGAGTGGACGGTACAGGACGTCTGTTTCTGGCTTCAGTACGGACCTTTACAGGACGGAGCTGGCTTGCTGCAAGCAGCATATACTCACAGTATCTCAGGTTAGTGTCTGGGAGGGCATAAACTCAGTAGGTACAGTGGGTTCCCTGGGTATGTGGGGTAGGTTGCTTCTGTGCAGGGAGGATAGGGGTGGTATACTCAGTTCCTCCCAGTACAGTAGGTACAGTTGGTGGTAGGATATCTGAGGAAGGCGCTCTTTCATTTCCCACCGAATGTTAACATTCCAAGAGGTTCCATCCTCAGAGGCTTAGTGTATGAAATGTTCCCTTCTAGGTCGGGCTCTGCTGAGACTGACAGATGATTTGCTGAAGAGGATGGGAATTCATCAGGAGAATCTCAGGAGACTAATTCTTCTTGAAGTTCTAGAATTGCGACTACAGCAAGAGCTGCATGAACTACTTCACGTGACTGAGGGTGAGTAGGAGAAGGTCTTCCGTATAGTTGTGCTCAGTATTTTCTGCTTCCCATTCTAAACTTGGAGCTGCTGTGGTGAAACCACCACCTTCTGACCAGGTAAAAGCTTCAGAGTTCCCTCAGTTCCCTGGTGTCAATCACCAGCAAAAGAATCAGGGGCACATGTCACTCACACAGAGTTGCCCAGAAATGATTCCTGGGAGGCTGTGAAAATATTCACCACAATTGTGCCTTATTTGCAACAAAGAACACATTCAATTATGCAAATTTGGGCAAATTGCATGTGGACGCAATTGTGCTAAGAGCATCGCCACATTACGACTACAATGACACCGTAATTCTGGGAAAACAAGTTGAACATGAATGGAGAGAAGGAGACAAGTGGATAGTGAAGGCTATAAGAGTTAGAGGACTGGGAATATGGATGGAGGGAAAGAGACAAGTGGATGATTGCTATGAGAGTTAGAGGACTGGGGACATGGATGGAGAGAAAGAGAAAAGTGGACGGTGAAGGCTATAAGAGTTGGAGGACTAGGTATATGGATGGATAGAAAGAGACAAGTGGATAGTGAAGGCTATAAGAGTTGGAGGACTAGGTATATGGATGGAGAGAAAGAGACAAGTGGACAGTGAAGGCTATAAGAGTTGGAGGACTAGGTATATGAATGGAGAGAAAGTGACATGTGGATAGTGAAGGTTATGAGAGTTACAGGACTGGGGATTTGGAGGGAGGGACGGAGACAAAGTGGATGGTGAAAGCTATGAGAGTTACAGGACTGGGGATTTGGATGGGGGGAAGGAGACAAGTGGATGGTGAAGGCTATGAGAGTTGGATTACTGGGGCTTTAGCAGAGATGATAGGCAGGGTAGTAGAGACGTGATTCATTAAGTTAAAATCACTTCTGTTTATTTCAGCTAATTAAAAACATCAAAGTGTGAAAAATCCATATATACGTGAAGAAGGGGAGTGCATGGCTTAACGCGTTTCGTGACTCAAAAGGTCACTTCCTCAGAAGCCTGGGGCTTTAGACAGAGAGAAGAGACAAGTGGAGTGAAGGCTATGAGAGTTAAAGGACTGGGAATATTAATGGAGGGAAGGAGGCAGAAGATGATACATTGAGAGTTTGTGTGGTTATGGTGGGAGTTAAGGAGCTATTAAAGGAACAGTAAATATATAAAATATAATGTAGTGCTGCTCTGCACTGGTACAACTAGGATGCTTGCTTCAGAAACTCTACTATAGTTTATATAAATATGCTACTGAGTAGCCATGGGGGCAGCCATTCAGTCATGTGGTGCAAATGTTGGTTGAAGGATAATGAGATGTTGCACAGGGCAAAGGCTCAGTACTTCTATTTATTATAGTGTTATTGCCCTGGAGAAAACATTATGTGCCTTTTCCTACACATTCAACCCAAATATCTTGGGTTTCAGAGAAGCCCTTCATTGCAGCCCATCCTTTATAAATCACAACCCTTTTCTGGATTCTCTAATAGAAACTCCCATGTATCTGGGTGTGCCACTCCATGGCTGCTAACATTTTCCCCTTTGGTTTCAATCTCAGGATTTGGTGAACAATGGTAGGAACATTTCATTTGGTTTTGGTGAGGAGCATTGCTCCAATACGTGTATTTAGGAAGGTATGCCAGCAAGCACAATTCAACTGCAATAGGTGAGTACCAAGAGATGGCACAAAACTGAACAGTGAGCCTTATTCACTCAGCACCTATCTCTACCTTGTCATGTTTTCTCTAGCTTGCTCTTCTGTCTACAACTTGCCCTACTGTTTTCATCTTGCCCTACTGCCTCCATCATGTCCTATTGTCTGCATCTTGCCCTACTGTTTCCAGCTTGCCCTACTGTGTCCATCTTGTCCTACTGTCTCCATCTTGTCCTACTGTCTCCATCTTGTCCTACTGTCTCCATCTATACCTACTTTCTTTATCTTGTATTACTGTCTCCATCTTGCCCTACTCTCTCCATGTTGTCCTACTGTCTCCATCTTGCTCTACTGTATCCATCTTGCATACTCTTTATCTTGTCCTACTCTCTCCATCATGTCCTACTGTCTCCAACTTGTCATACTATCTCCATCTAGACCTACTGCCTCCATCTTGCTCTACTCTCTCCATCTTGCCCTACAGTCTCCATCTTGACCTACTGCCTCCATCTTGCCTTACTGTCTCCATCTTGCTCAACTGTTCCCATGTTGACCTACTGTCTCTACCTTGCCCTATTGCCTCCATCTTGTCCTACTGTTTTTTCCTATTGTCTCCATCTTTTCCTAATGTTTCCATCCTGTCCTACTGTCTCCATCTTGCCCTACTGTCTTTATCTTGTCCTACTGTCTCCATTTCGCCCCAACTGTCTCCATCTTGCTCTACTATCTCCATCTTGCCCAACTGTCTCCATCTTGTCCTACTGTCTCCATCTTGCCCTACTGTCTCCATCTTGCTCTACTGTATCCATCTTGCCCTACCGTATCCATATTGCCATACTGTCTCCCTCTTGCCCTACTGTCTCCATCTTGCCCTACTATCTCCATCTTGCTCTACTGTATCCATCTTGCCCTACCGTATCCATATTGCCATACTGTATCCATCTTGCTCTACTGTCTCCATCTTGCCCTACTGTCTCCATCTTGCTCTACTGTCTCCATCTTGCCCTGCTGTCTCCATCTTGCTTTACTGTCTCCATCTTGCCCTACTGTATCCATCTTGCTCTAGTGTCTCCATCTTGCTCTACTGTCTCCATCTTGCTCTACTGTCTCTATCTTGCCCTACTGTCTCCATCTTGCCCTACTGTCTCCATCTTGCTCTACTTTCTCCATCTTATCTTACTGTCTCTATCTTGCCCTACTTTCTCCATTTTGCCCTACTGTCTCCATCTTGCTCTACTGTCTTCATCTTGCCCTACTCTCTCCATCTTATCTTACTGTCTCCATCTTGCCCCAATGTCTCCATCACTATCTCAATCACTGGACATTGGAGACATGGCCATTTGAATAATGAGCCCTATAGGACATGAAGGAGAGTCGTGCATGAGAAGTTTGAACTGTACTGCATTTGTAAGTGTAACACTCCTGATTCTGTTGCAGGGAGAAGAGTCTAATGTGTGGCCACCAAATCCACAAAAGGCTACTATGAAATGGCCACCAGCATAGAGAAATGGATTCCTACTTTTCCCTGTGGTGTGTGATCCACAGACTGAGTAATGACTGCCCAACACTCCCTGCAGTTTATAGCCACACGGACTAAGTGAATGGCCAACTGCATGATGAAACAGACAGATGGACAGACAGACAAAGCCGCAGATACTGGGAAGAAATCTGTGCAAGGGAAGGGGCATTAGCACTGTTGGGGCGGCATCATGGGGCAAAGTTTCTTGGGGAACAAAGGACATTCACTTTTATGTTGTGAAATAATCTGTGTACAGCGCTGCGCAATATGTTAGTGCTATGAATAAAATACTGATAATAAAGTGAAGGTCTTTTACTATTACAAAACCCCGTAAACACCCCCCAGGAACCAAATTACCCCCAGCAGCCCAAACATCTCATTTGCACCAACAGTTTCAATTGATCCCACAAATTAACTCACAACCTTAAAGGAGACATATAGGATAAATCCCCTCATTTTGTAGGCAATTATGTATACTATATGGTGCTAAAAACTTATTTTATCTTTAAAAGTGGCCCCTTTATTGGGGCCCCTGATAGATGTTCACTGTTCCCTGTTTCAAATGAGGAGTGGGTGTATCCTAACAGTCCCCACCAGAAGCACAGTAGGAGGGGGACAGCCAATCACAGCCCTGCAGTCATACAAGCACAGACAGGCTTCAGTTCCCTATCAGGTCCTGCTACCTGCAGATTTGGTTACTGTCCTACAGTGCAGTGAGATGAGAGTCACCAGCTCCCCTGCACAGCCTGGGAAAGGAGGCGGCAGCAAGTGGAACAGATGGGCGGGGCTAGAAGAGATTTTGCAGAAGTTTACAATAAAGGAGGCGGCAGCAAGTGGAACAGATGGGCGGGGCTAGAAGAGATTTTGCAGAAGTTCACAATAAAGGAGGCGGCAGCAAGTGGAACAGATGGGCGGCGCTAGAAGAACTTTTGCAGAAGTCTACAATAAAGGAGGCGGCAGCAAGTGGAACAGATGGGCGGGGCTAGAAGAACTTTTGCAGAAGTTTACAATAAAGGAGGCGGCAGCAAGTGGAACAGATGGGCGGGGCTAGAAGAGATTTTGCAGAAGTTTACAATAAAGGAGGCGGCAGCAAGTGGAACAGATGGGCGGGGCTAGAAGAGATTTTGCAGAAGTTTATAATAAAGTAACCAGAAACAAAACTTTTTCAAGCACATTCCTTCTATATGTAAAAGAGTAAAATGCACAAAAGGGACTCTATCATGATTTTTATGGTGTATTTTCATTACTAAATGAGACTGTTTATCCTGCAGATGATTTACTCTACAGTATAAAGTGTATATTGTATCTGTATATGTAGGAGACATGTCAGGTCATTGTACCTGAACCTCAGCTTTCAGAAAGAGGCAGCACTGCACAATGGAACTGCTTTCAGATAAGCTTTTGTTTCTCCCCTTCTCATTGTTTCTCCTGTTTGATTGCTATCCCCCTGACAACCACTAGGTGTTTTTATCAATGCCAGTGATTTCGGAGTTCATTCTGATCTCTACAGTGCTCAAATCTTGTCCAGACTCAGGAAACCTGCTTTTAGGAAGGGTAAGGAGGTGTGGGGTGTCACAAGTCATTGTCTCTCACTGTATTTAATGTATTTATAATGTGGAGTTATTGTTCATAGAAACCAGTGTAACATTGGGGCAAATTCACTAACCGGCGAAAATGCGCTAGCGTTGCCTTCGCAAACGTTCGTTGCACTTCGCCAAGCGAATTTTCGCCAGCGCTATGCATATTCACTAAAGTGCGAAGTTACGCTCAGGTCGGTGAATGGTAGCGTAGTTGCGCTAGTGTTACTTCGCCAGGCAAAGCGCATTTACGCTAGCGAAGCCTAATTTGCATACGGCACGAATTTCAAAGTATAATAGAAGTATATGTTCCACTACACAAGCCCAGGAAACCTTTAATAAATAAAATAAAGTTATTGCCCTACATGTGCCCCCTGTATAGTTGTGTTGCCATATGATAGGAAATGTAGGGGGGAAGGAGGGTAACCCCCCAAAAAAGTTTGCTCTTTTTCAGACTATCACACTACAAAAGTTAATACACGCCAGCGTTTTTTTGGGACCATTTTTTTTTTTCAAACTCCTATCTATTGTATTGAACTAAGTAACGTCTAGCGTAAGAGGTAACATTCAGTTAGCCCATGGAGGCACTATCAGTTCAGGCAACTGGATCTATCATCTATATGAGCTGCTGGGGGAGGGGGTGATATCAATCCAACTTGCAGTACAGCAGTAAAGAGTGACTGAGGTTTATCAGAGCACAAGTCACATGACTGGGGGCAGCTGGGAAACTGACAATATGTCTAGCCCCATGTCAGATTTCAAAGTGAAATATTAAAAATTAAGTTTGCTATTAACTGATATGTTTGGAAAAAAACATGTTTGCCATGAGAGTATCCTGACAGGTAATGACGTATAAATATTCGGCTTCCCCACCGCTCCTTGCTCTTATTTTTTCCTGCACTGTGAAAAAGACTCCAATATCCAGCAGGGGTTTTTTGTTTTTTTTCTCATATTCTCTTTTTTCCCAGCTGAAGCTCCTATCATATAAATAGGAAAGCCCACACAGGGCCCTGGCCTTCCGTTGCCTGGGCGATGTAAGACGGAAATATGCGCAGTAAGACGCCATATATTGGCTCTATGACGTCATCGCATCACGCTAAATAAATAGTGCGAAAATCAGCGTTCTCCCCCCATGCAGTGATCCCCTGCCAACACACACACCAAGCCCACTTGCTTGAATTACAGAGGTGGAAGCTGCAGTAAGTCTGTTCTTCTTTACACTATTCCTCTTATTGAACATTTTTACTGTGTGTGTTTTCAGCTGCTACAATGAGCTCCAGGAGATCAACATCACATGTTAGAGAGTGGATGACTACATAAAAAAACTTAATTATGCTTCACAATCTTATAGGAGCCTCATCACAGAGAACATCACAGGAGGGATGACAAACCAAGGAGAGAAAAGAGTTCAAGAAGAGAGTGTTCCTACATGATAAAAAAGTATGTCAAGCCTGCTTGAACCAAGGTGGGACTCCCCAGATGGGAAAATTCCATTCCTTCAGGTCTTGGATGAAATAATCTTTTAACAACTCTACGACATGAAACAAAGTTACAGACAACGTCATCCACAAGATCAACATGAATCCATCTCAACCTGAAGCATCTACTTCTTCTGTAGTGATGGAAACAATATCTGAAGATTCAGAATTAGAATCTATAGAAGATGAGCAACAATGGAGAAAATAATACCAACCTGATTGACCCTTTAATTGAGGCCATGAGGGGAAACTCTAAACTTAGAAACACAAGAGCCAGGGGGGTCATCCAGATATGATGTTGAAAAACAAAAACAACAACCAAAATTTTCATGATGTCATAAAATCAATCATCAGCCAAGAATGGAATTCTCCAGACAAAAAATATCTCCTTTCCAAAAGGATGAAAAAAATGTATCCTTTCCAAGAGAATAAAACACTGGGACACTGCACCTAAGGTAGACGCTTCCATCACTCAACACTCCCAGTTGATGAAGGGGGTATCTCTAAAAAGACCCTGTGGAGAGACGATTCAATTCTAAAAACATCTTATCTTACAGCTGGGGCTATACACAAGCCAACAGTGGCCATCACTTCTCTCACCAGACCAAACAGAATATGGCTTTCAAATATAGAACAGGCTCTACACAATAACGTAAGTAGAGAAGAAATAATCAATTCCATTGAAGAAATCAAGCTGAGGTATCTATGGACATTAAAGTTAGAAGCAAAAAACATGGGCCATACACTAACAGCAAGGAGATCTTTATGGCTCAGACACTGCTTTGCTTACACTCCTTCTAAACACAATCTTTGCTCATTACCTTTTGAGGGAGACCTACTTTTCGGAAAGAGACTAGAAAAGTTAGGAAAGGTGAACCGTCCTACCTGGAACGCTGAACCATCAAACCGGAAAAGTGAGCCCTCCTACGAGGAAAGGTGAACCATGCATCCTGGGTAAGGAGAACTATACATACTGGGTCAGGTGAACTATCCACATAGGTACAGGTGAACTAGACACTGGGACAATGTCGGTACAGATGACTTAGTTTCCCCAATTGTCCATAAATGAAATAGAAGTGGGAGAAGTACACACACACCCCAAGCAACGCAAGACTGAGATAATTGTAAAGAGTCTTTAAGAAATGATGTCCTGAAGCAATAGAATGGGTGGAACCCATAGGTATTTAACCATGGAAGAATCAACACTTACTAAAGCAGTGATCCCCGGACTAGTAGCTTGTGAACAACATTGCTCTCCAACCCCTTGGATGTTGCTCCCAGTCGCCTCAAAGCAGGTGATTATTTTTGAATTCCAGGCTTAGAGGCAAGTTTTGGTTGTATAAAATCCAGGTGCACTGCCAAACAGGTTGACAAGCCACATAGGGGCTACCAAATGGCCAATCACAGCACTTATTTGGGACACCAAGAACATTTTCCATGCTAGTGTTGCTCCCCAACTCCTTTTACTATTGCTCACGGGTTCAGAAGGTTGGGGATCCCTGCACTAAAGGATTCCATGATTTGCAGTATAAATCAATACCCATTTGGTATGTAAGAAAAGCTAGCCCAAAACATCGAAACCTCATAACTAGGAGACTGGGCAAACTGACTAAGTCTGACTTTTAGACACACAGCAGAAAACTGGCTCTTAGGCTACAGTGACGTTCTGCTATGTCGGCAGTAAGACTAAAGACTCCAAACAGCAATGTTCTGCCTTTACCCATGATCTTTTATAGCATGGCAATCTAACTGCCAGGAGCTCTTATATGGGTAAGATTTAATAACCAATAAAACTTATGTTACGCACCCTAGTGACTGAACAAAGGTCATCTCAGAGGGAGGTGATATGTCTCATGACAGTAAGCTAATTGGTAGTCTGTGCCAATACATAATTCTGTGTGGTATCACCCCAGACAGCTATTGGGGGGGGCTGAGAAGCCGACCAGCTAAGGGCACAATCAGGTCTGGACAGACACGGACACAACTACAGATGAAGCAGACCCTGTGGTTGCAGGGGCCGAGGAGTATTTAGGGGGCCCCATGGGGCCAAAACGATGCTGAACTGAAACATATATAGTAAAGGAGGTCAACCCCTGGACATGTTTGGGGCCCTAAAAATGACTTTGCTTTAAGGCCTGGTGACATTTAGTTACACCACTGAACAGAGGGGCCAATTACACTCTCCATAGCATCCTATTCACTCCTATCATTGCCTCTGTCAGGGCCTGTAAAATCATACACACACATACCCCCATGAACATATATGCAGATTGACCATACATCTATATACATATACACACAAATACACCCACATGTAAATAATACATGTATACATATAATACGCATGCATGTAGGAAGCACCAATAGGGTGTAGAGCCATGGTTCTAGCCTGTATTAACCCACATGCTTTATCATGGCAGATTACTATATAGGCCTCTATAGGACCCTGAGATACTGCTCTCTGGCCAACACTGACCAACCCCAGAGCTCCAGCTATGGATATTGAATGATACTGCCTATTTGACAGGAATAAGGAGCAAACTGTTACTTCCAGCTGATACTATTCCGGTGTGTATACAGTTAGCCAGGTCTCAGAGATTATTACCCGACCCCATCATCCAGGAGTGGATCAATTCTCTGGAAACTCAGGTAGTCAAGCTGATCACATGATTACAGTCAGGTGAGGCTACTCAGGTACACATACAGTTAGCCACTTATCAGATTAGCTGATCTTTGGCCCTTCATTCATGTTGACTGTGAATTGCAACACAAAACTGGGAAAACCTGCAGAGAAGGGTCCCAAACACTGTGTTGTATAATGAATACTGTAATCCAGTGATCCCCAACCAGTAGCTCGTGAATAACATGTTGCTCTCCAACCCCTTGGATGTTGCTCCCAGTGGTCTCAAAGCAGGTGTTTATTTTTGAATTTCAGGCTTGGAAGCAAGTTTTGGTTGTATAAAAACCAGGTCTACTGCCAAACAGAGCCTCAATATAGGTTGACGATCCACATAGGGTATACCAAATGGGCAATCATAGCACCTATCTGGCACCCCAAGAACATTTTTCATGCTTATGTTGACTCTCAACTCCTTTTAATTCCTATTGTTGCTCACCGGTCAAAAAGGTTGGGGTCCTACTTATGGGAGCATGGGGGAGGGGTTATCCCAGTAAGTACTGACATGGAGTTTGTATACCTTTACAAAAGTAATTCCTAAAACAATGGAGCAAAAACAAAAAGGACAGCTATCAACCTATCTGCCTAAATCACACTCTCTTAAGGAAAATTAAATGGTGGAGATCTTAAATGAAATCAATGAAACAACCAGAATGGAAACACAACAGATGCAAGCGGATCAGGCTGGGGAGCTCACCGTCAGAAAGAAACCACTTGGGGACATTGGAACAATCACCAATATCAACAGTCATCCAATTGGAAAGAGCTGAAAGCATCTAGCTCTCCTACAATTTCAAAATTCCATCAAAGGCAAACCAGTCATGATCAACTCAGACAACGTGTGTGTAGTAAAATATATAACGAAACAAGGAGTTCAAAGCTTATGAAACTGGCCTAACTAATTTTAACCTGGGCAGAAATAACCCTACAGGATCTAATCAGCAACTCGAGTTCTGATGAAGATGAATTACCTGGTGGAGCAGCTAAGCAGAACTCATCCTCACCTGGGAGAATGGGAATTAGACCCTTTGATTTTCAAAATCATAACCCATCAATACGGAGATCCACAGATAGATCTAATGGCATCAAGACACAACACAAAACTACAGACATTCTGCTCCAAAAATTGGGACCCGAAAGCAATGACTATGAATGCTCTGAGTATTCCTTGGAAATTTCAGTTAGCATACATATTTCCTCTGATACCAATGATCCCTCTTTTCCTGAAGAAAATCAAACGAGACAAAGCATCTGTGATCATAATTACGCCATGGTGGCCCAGAAGATGGTGGTTCCCTCAGCTCATTCTCATGTTAAAAGAAAAACCCCTCAAACTTCCAATCCATCCAAAAATGTTACAACAGAAGGGACTATTCCATCCATTGAGAGACTACATCTAACTGTATGGAAATTGAAAGGTTGAAAATGGAGAAAAGAGAGTTATCAGAGAAAACCATTCAAACCCTTCTAGCATCAAGAAAAAATCCACTATACAAAAATACTACAGAGTGTTACAGAAATATGAGCAATGGTGCTCCCAAAATAACAAACCTAGCTCAGACTTATCAGAAGAACACATTGTAGATTTTTTACAACCAGGATTGGACCAAAACCTTAGTCCAGCCACACTTAAAGGTCAAATATCGGCTTTTACAGCTTTATCAGTTATATCGTGTGCATCAAAACCATTGATAAAAAGATTTTTCCAAGCTCTAAATTGGATAAAACCATATATCAAAAATAGAGGTCTTCCTTGGGACTTATCCTTAATCTTTTTAGCTCTCTCTGAACCACCATTTGAACCTTTACATAAAATCCCCGTGAAAATTCTATCATGGAAAACTGCTTTCCTCCTAGCTAGAAGAAGAGGAGAAATTCAGGCGCTTCGGTTGAAAGATCCACATATGATACTTCGTATGGACAAAATAATATTCAGATTACCCGAAGGATTCATCCCTAAAGTTCCTTCTGAATTTCACTTCAATCAAGAACTCATCTTCACCCATCTCCTCAATCCTCAGAAGAGGAAAAATGGAACAAACTAGATATTGTAAGATGTATTAAAATATACCTGGAAAGAACTAAAGCTGGCCATAGCCGTAAAGAGTTTTGAAAGATCCAATGGTTATCGTGAGACCACGATTGTCTCAAAACAATCGTTTAAATGCCCGATGTGTCCATGAACTTAAAAGACCATTTGGCCCTGCAAACATAGGTAGATTGCATGGGGACCGATAAAGATTTTCTAACCTGGCCGATCAATCTTCAGACCGATGTTGGATGAAAAATCGTAAGATGTTCAATCGTTTGTATCCCACTAACTCCACGATTGACGGATTCGTCGGACTTCCCTAAGATTGGTCTTTCGGCAGGGAAAGATCGTTGCGTCTATGGGGACCTTAAATCATTCAGAGAATCAGATCACCTTCTAATCATTCCATCAGGAACAAAGAACGGGCTTCAAGTCTCTAAAAGCACAGTTTCCAGTTGGATAAAATCATGTATTACAGAAGCTTACAAAGCCAGTGCAGCTTCTACACCTCCTCAAATGATTCCACCAGGGCAATAGCAACATCTTGGGCAGCACATGCCAAGGTACCAACAGAGGAAATATCCAGAGCTGCCCCATGGTCCTCTTCAAACTCTGTTGTAAAATTTTACAAACTTGATATTCTACTTAACAGTCATGGAAAATTTGGCCAGGTGGTACTCCAATCCGCTGTTCAAAAATAACCAATCTCTTTTGCACTATCCCTCCCTTCTTCATTTATGCCTGGGTAATTCCCAGTTGTGCCATGTGAAGGAACAGGAAAATGGAAAATCATATCATACTTACCGAGATTTTCTTTTCCTGGACTGTAACACGGCAGAGGCCCCTCTGAGTCTCAACAGAAACAAAATAAGAGCAAGGAGCGGTGGGGAAGCCAAATTTTTATAGGTCATTTCCTGTCCTTCACGAGCCAATGGGATTAACCCAATCATGCCCTCTGCCATGTTACAGCCAGGAAAAGAAAATCTCGGTAAGTATGATATGATTTTCCATTACAGACGCAGAGAATAAACAGACATACAGTGAAGCCCTTCAAGGTTCTGATGGTTAGGGTTAGGGCGTGTATCTAATGTCACGCAACCTCATATCTTCCATCATCTTATAACAGGCAATCGCTTGCCTAGATGCACATTTATACACATCTTCAATACTTATACAAAAACAAACAAACAATCGCAAAACTAACACACAAGAAAAGGAAAGAAACACTAACATCAGATACAAGGGGCTCTCCTAGTAATCGACTTATACTTCCTCCTGCCCAATCTTAAATAGAACAAATTGTGTTACAAATGTATCAAGAAGGTATCAAAAATAGAGAATACAGTAGAATACAGCGCTACGCAACAAGTTGGCGCTATAGAAATACATGTTAATAATAATGTTAATAATAACCCCCATTTTACGTTTTTCAGGGGACCAGAAAAAAATGGTGTAAAATGAGGGAAACATGTCATGTCATGGGAAAACATGTTTTTTTTTTTAAAATGCATCAGTTAATAGTGCTGCTCCAGTAGACTTCTGCACTGAAATCCATTTCTCAAAAGAGCAAACAGATTTTTTTATATTTAGTTTTGAAATCTGACATGTAGCTAGCCATTTTGTCAATTTCCCAGGTGCCCCATGTCATGTGACTTGTGCCAGCACATTAGGAGGGAACTGCTTTCTGGCAGGCTGTTGTTTTTCCTTCTCAATGTAACTGAATAGTACACAGTGGGACATGGGTTTTACTATTGAGTGTTGTTCTTAGATCTACCAGGCAGCTGTTATCTTGTGTTAGGGAGCTGTTATCTGGTTACCTTCCCATTGTTCTGTTGTTAGGCTGCTGGGTGGGGCAGAAAGGGAGGGGGTGATATCACTCCAACTTGCAGTACAGCAGTAAAGAGTGAGTGAAGTTTATCAGAGCACAAGTCACATGACTTGGGGCAGCTGGGAAATTGACAATATGTCTAGCCCCATGTCAGATTTCAAAATGAAATATAAAAAAATCTGTTTGCTCTTTTGAGAAATGGATTTCAGTGCAGAATTCTTCTGAAGCAGCACTATTAACTGATGTGTTTTGAAAAAATGTTTTTTCCCATGACAGGTTCCCTTTAAAAACAGGGAATTGCATTATGCATAATATATAGATGGGACCACAAAACAACAATGTAAAATGAGGGAAAACTTAAAATCAGGGGATGTAAAATGGGGGTTCTACTGTAGGCCCAAAGTATAAACCAAGTGGTCATCAGATCATTTTCTAAGAGTCGTTATCTGACCGTGACCTATAAAAAATATTCACATTGCCCTTTAGTACATAAATCACGTAATGCAAAAAACATTCTCACTGTTTGTTCTCACTAACCAAAGTACCAGTTGTAGGTGAAATGGATCACGTAGACTCTCCCAATGTTAGTTATCAACTCTTGCCTCTTCCACACAGTCTATTGTGGTTACTCTAATCATATGGTTATTACTCAGCCGCACTTAAACTTGCTGTAATAAATATATTAATCAGTAGAAACCATGTAACGATTAGTGATGGGCAAATCTAGGCAGATTCGCCGGAAAATGCCTGAAACAACGCACGTCTCGTTTTCGGCGCGTCGTTTTCTGCGTGCGTTGTTTCTCATTTTCGGCGCGTGTCTCGTTTTTTTTTTTTTGTGGGTGTTTGGCAAATCGCAGGAATTCGCTGTGAATTCGCCCATTCCATAGTAACGATATTTGTTTTCTAACTTATTCCCAAATACATACCCATTTATGTGTCAAACTAAAACGCAATATACTACTCAAAATGACACGTGGAAAAACATTATAGTTATCCCCTATAGATAAAAAGCTAATCCACATGTGTATCATTACATTCATCATACAATCTAACATGTATGTTACACCACCCTTTTGTGACCTAGTTCAGTCCCCTTGTGCTGTTCTTATAGGGTTAAATACATACAAATATATCACCCACTGAAAAGTAAAACCCAAAGTGCAGCCCTCCCCATCCAGTCC
The DNA here is from genome assembly GCA_024363595.1 of Xenopus borealis. Classification (NCBI taxonomy): domain Eukaryota; kingdom Metazoa; phylum Chordata; class Amphibia; order Anura; family Pipidae; genus Xenopus; species Xenopus borealis. The sequence goes on along the minus strand of CM044439.1, from coordinate 173,462,015 downwards.
AAAGTGCCCATGATCTATAAAGTGTTATCCCCGTGTCTTGGTTCAGGTCTGAATCACGTCACTGCATGAGCCCCTCGTTAATATCCCATTATATAATAATAATAATAACTATGAGCTGTATCTGTAGCCAATTGTAAGGGGTTCTGTTTGTGTAGGACCCAGTGCTGTGTCCAGAGAACTCTGTGTGCTCCTCAGATGGGCCGGATACACTCAGTGAGTGTCAGAGAGAGGTAGGCTGGCAGAGGTAGGTTGGCAGAGGTAGGTTGGCAGAGGTAGGTTGGCAGAG
>CM044439.1:173434778-173447109 GCA_024363595.1 Xenopus borealis | reverse complement strand
TGGTGCCACTGTTTTTTTTTTTTTTTAATATTTTTTGGGGCCCCAATTTTTTTTTAACTTGTAAGGAGGGCCCTGGTGTCAATTTTTTATATATATTTTGCTTGGAGAAGATATCCCCCTTGCTGGAGATTAGTGTCCCTCAGTCAGGCAACAGAGCGCAGCAGCTAGAGGAAGGCCAGACACACGGACACATTGTCTGCCGCTAACTCAGTGCGTCTAATATACCCGCAGCAACTATCTCGCCATTTAATCATTTCCGCCACCACCAAGATGGCCGCAGGTGATATTCGCACCACGCGCATGCGTCAAAGTGCCCACGACAAACATGGCTTTTTAAGGGTAGGCGACTGTTACCCAGCGTTCTTAGCGAGCTGACGTCTTTATCACGGTATCTAGCTTCTGCTGTTGCCTGAGCAACCGGTACTCTGGCTACAGAGAGGCGCTGGGACCTGCACCGACACCGTGTTCTGTGAGACTGCTGGGGTCATTACTGCTCTATATACGGACACACTCCTACAGTTTTGTGCTGAGAGACTGCTGGGGGCACTGAGTGACTGCTGGGGTCATTACTGACAGACTGCTGCTCTATACACGGACATACTCCTACAGTTCTGTGCTGAGAGACTGCTGGGGGCCCTGACAGAGACAACTGGGAAGTGTGAGACTGCTGCTATAGACATAGAGACACTCCTACAGTTTTGTGCTGAGAGACTGTTGGGAAACTATGAGAGTGCTCTGATACAGGAGACAGCAGTGCCACAGTGAGACCTCCAGATGCTGAGACAACAGAGAAGAGACATCATGCAGCTCAAGTATCTCAAGAGCCTTCTTGCCCCCCAGGTACCACTTTATTACCAGGCTTAGTATTATGTGGGTTATTATTATTATGTGGGTTATTATTATGTGGGTTATTATTATGTGGGTTATTATTATGTGGGTTATTATTATGTGGGTTGTTATTACATGGGTGGTTATTACGTGGGTTATTATTACATGGGATATTATTACGTGGGTTATTATTACGTGGGTTATTATTACGTGGGTTATTATTACGTGGGTTATTATTACGTGGGTTATTATTACGTGGGTTATTATTACGTGGGTTATTATTACGTGGGTTATTATTACGTGGGTTATTATTACGTGGGTTATTATTACATGGGTTATTATTACGTGGGTTATTATTACGTGGGTTATTATTACATGGGTTAATATTATGTGGGTTATTATTATGTGGGATATTATTACATGGTAGGGATGCACCGAATCCACTATTTTGGACTCGGCCGAACCCCTGAATCCTCTGCAAAAGATTTGGCCAAATACCGAACTGAATCTGAATCCTAATTTGCATATGCAAATTAGGCGTGGGGAGGGGAAACATTTTTATACTTCCTTGTTTTGTAACAAAAAGTCATGTGATTTCCCTCCCCGTTCCTAATTTGCTGAAAAATGCCGAATCCCTAACCAAATCCTAGATTTGGTGCATCCCTATTACATGGGTTATTATTACGTGGGTTATTATTATGTGGGTTATTATTACCCTCTCAGGGCCCATTAGTCTCTTCAGGGGGTCCCTCTGTATTGGGCCATATATACATGTATTAAAGGGGTTGTTCAGCTTCGAGCAACTAGTTGTTTCCGGTAGCCCGCCAGAAATAATTACTTTTTCCATTGACTTTGTAATTTCTACGTGTGACTGTTTTTCTAAAATGGAAGTTTAAAGTGGAATTTTTCACACTCTAAGCTCTGGGAGGGGGGTCACTGACCCTGTAAACTGTTCTAAATTGATACATTTAGTTGATACATTTCTTTGTCCCTGCTGAGCATAGTTACATAGTTACATAATTACATAGTTACATAGTTACATAGTTAAATTGGGTTGAAAAAAGACAAAGTCCATCAAGTTCAACCCCTCCAAATGAAAACCCAGCATATACACACACCCCTCCATACACTCACATACATTATATATAACCATATACTAACTGTAGAGTTTAGTATGACAATAGCCTTTGTATTATGTCTGTCCTGTAAATCATCCGAGCCCCTTTTGAAAGCAGAATCTGTGGGTTTCATTACAGGCAGCTGTTAGACTTGATACAATAGTTGCTAATACTCCAGAGATGCTGCTGAGAAATGGATCAACTAAATGTTGCAAAATTGATACAATAGTTGCTAATACTCCAGAGATGCTGCTGCTGAGAAATGGATCAACTAAATGTTGCAAAATTGTATCAGTTTAGAGTCTGCGCCTGAATTACTGAGCTGCCCCAGACTCTAACACCACAGACACCAACATTCAACTTTACACTTAGATTTTGGAAAAACAGTAAATGATAAATAATGGAAAATAATTGAAAAAAGTCTTTATTTCTGTGGAACAATCTGAAAACAACTGAACTGAAATAAAGTGTTTTGAAGGTGAACAACCTGTTGGGCCAACACTCCTGCTTGTATAGTGGCCTACACTCACCACTGGCTTGCCCTTTATTGGCCCCCATTCTCTTACTCTGTGAGCTGAAGGAGCAGTAACTAATGGTGGTCTTTGTGTCTTTGTGTAGGATGGGGCTGCCAGGGTGACGTGCATGGCCTGGTCTCCAAATAATATCAAGTTTGCCGTCTGTACAGTCGACTGCGTTGTCATCTTGTACGATGAACAGGGCGAGAGAAGGGACAAGTTCTCCACCAAACCCGTCGATGCCAAGGTATGAGACATAAAGGGCAGGAGCGAGCGGTTGTAGCTGGTAAAGGGGCACAATGAGAGGGTGCGGGACTTTATATAAGAACACAATGGTGCAGAGAGGTCAGGCCTGGCCCAGCACATCCCTTTAAGATACCAGTCCTTTCCCTTGGTGGGAGGTTTGTAGTTCAGTGAAGTCTGCAACAAACCTGCCGTCCCCTAAGGGCCTTCAGCATGACTGTGTTGTGGGACAGTGGGAGACTTGGGGTGAGATATATATATATAATATAATAATATGATATTTACAGTATGGCAAGAAGAGTTACATGGTGAAAGGAATGGCCTTCTCCCCAGACTCCACCAAGATTGCCATTGGCCAGACTGATAACATTATATTTGTCTACAAGATTGGAGAGAACTGGTAAGTGTCCCCCCCCATCACTTGCCACTATCCCCCCTACATTCCATACTGAGGGGCTCTGCGCCTTCCAGTCTGTACCCCACATGTGTTGCTTTCCCTCATGTAACCAACCCTTATTGTGCCCCTCTCCATGAACACTAACCTTTGTTATGTTGTTTTCCAGGGGAGACAAAAAAGTCATATGCAACAAATTCATTCAGACGGTAAGGCTTTCCCTTTATTCAGAGCAAACTCTTTTGGTGCAGGCTGTTGGCTAAGTGTCATGCATGGTGTAGACCAGGGGTCCCCAACCTTTTTTACCCGTGAGCCACATTCAAATGTAAAAAGAGTTGGGGAGCAGCACAAGCATGAAAAAGTCATTTGAGGAGCCAAAAAAAGTCTGTGATTGAATATTTGGTGGCCCCTTTGGGACTGGCAGCCTACAGGAGGTTCTACTTGGCACTATACTTAGTTTTTATGCAATTGAAACTTGCCTCCAAGCCTGGAATTCAAAAATAAGCTCCTGCTTTGAGGCCACTGGGAGCAACATCCAAGGGGTCGGAGAGAAACATGTTACTCACGAGCTACTGGTTGGGGATCACTGGTGTAGAGGTTGGGGTGAGTGCTGGACAAGGGTACAGGGCAGGGGTACAGGCCTTGCCTCAATGTGATGGGGAAAGAGGAGCATACATTATACACTGACGGGGAGAGCTGAGTGAAGCCATTTAAAGGAGAAGTTTATCACACAGAGCTGTGGGGGTGGGCAGAGAGCCTTTTACGGTTGGGTAGAAATTGGCCCTAAGTAGGGGTTGGATGGTGTTTAGCAAGTGAGGGAATACAGGGATATAGAAGCTCATAGTACAAGTTGATCCAGGGACTGGTCCCATTGTCATTTTTGGAGTCTTTGAGAAGAGCATGTTAAACCCGACCCCTAACGATTCTTGATTCTCTTTTGTAGAGTGCAGTGACGTCCCTCCTGTGGCCTGCAGAACAAGCTATTGTCTTTGGCCTGGCTGAGGGGAAGGTACGCTGCATGATATACTGTATAACTGTATATGTTACTTATTGGTGAAAGAAAGTAAGTGGTTTCCTTGCTTTTTCCTTCCCCACAGGTCCGTCTGGCTAATACCAAAACCAACAAATCCTCCACTATCTATGGCACGGACTCCTGTGTGATCTCCCTAACGACCAAGTAAGTCTGATCTCTAGCTGGCTCACCAGTGCCTGGTATTTGTGAATAATATTATATGTTTTGTGCTTAAAGGGGCACGGACTCCAATTTCTGTTTAAAGTCCTGCTTTGAATAACTTCCAGTCCTAGGATTAGATAACATAGGATTATCTGGTTACCCCTATTCCTTGCATGTAGGGTTGCCACCTGGCCGGTATTTTTGATGGTAGATCCCAATGTTATTAATAGGAACAAAATGCTAAATATATAGAAAGGCCGGTATTTTTTTCAAGAAAAGGTGGCAACCCTACCTGCATGCACAGACACTGAATTAGAGGGGGCAACTAGGATGTGTTTTCTTATCATTGACAGGTGAAAAAACCTCTGACTCCAGCCATTTAGTAGCCTCAGTGGGTGGGACCAGTGAATTTAGCCCACAGTGGCCACAGTGAGTCAGCTACTTCGAGTCAGGTGTAAGCGGTCAGATTGATGAATGGAGTTTACACACAGGGCAATGAATATTCCCATGTAATTGATTTATTTGGCTTGTGCAGCATGTTCTGTGGCAGAACCTGGGCAACATTGAGAGAACCGCTTGTAGAACTGGTACCTCAATGTTCTGCTGATGCATTTTGGAATTCAATATCTTTTTGTGAACAATATTATTACCCAAGGTGTTGTGACCAATGAGAAAGCACCCAAACAAAGAGTAAGAATGAGGGAATGTAGGGGAGCCCAAGGGATCAGTGGGGGCTTGCCAGGTTCTGCTGGGCGATTAGATGGGAACAAGCATGTTATAAGGCAGTGCCAGGGGAAGCATTAGGATATGAAGGTTAAGCAGCAATATGGCAGCGCTATTGATGCGCAGTTTGTCCCGTACAGACAAATGCTTGGGTGTAAGTTGTTTGGCTTTAGGTACAAAGGCCACAAATGCACAGCATGGAACTGGGAAGGGACAAAGGGGTGATATGCTAGAGACTGTTAGTTACTGATCATTATTCATTAGTAGGCCATCAATTTCTGCTCCTCTGTCTCCAGTGTCTCAGGGCAGGGAATCCTCTCAGGCCATGCAGACGGCACCATTGTTCGATATTTCCTTGATGATGATGGTTCTGGGGAATCCCAGGTATGTTACCCTCTATACCAATAGTCAAGTGTACTTGAAATTCCAGGGCATATTTTCAATCCCAGTCTGGGCGTGGGTGGATAAAGGACATAACTGTGTATCCGAAAGTTCTTGTGTTTTCTACTGTAACTCATTTTGCCTGTTTTGCTCCTCTGCAGGGAAAGCTGGTTACCCATCCCTGCCCACCATATGCCTTAGCGTGGGCTGCAAACAGCATTGTAGTTGGGGGGTGTGATATGAAGTTGGTGGCTTATGGCAGAGAGGGCCAAGTGATCCAAACGTTTGACTACAGCCGGGATTCCTCTGAGAAAGAGTTCACAGTAGCCACAAGCAACCCCAGTGGCCAGGCTGTTGTTGTTGGAAGTTATGACAGGTATGAGTTGCCTCTGTTCTCCTCTGGCACCCGCACATGTATGGGGCATGAGTATATCATTTCTAATGATGTACTGGATTATCCTGGGGCATGTGTGAGTCTGGGAAGGACCCTTTGCTAAAATAGCCAGGCTTGTATACCTTGCGACATATATTGTCTGCCCTAGTATTGGGGCAAGTGTCACTGACTCCCTTGGCTTAAAGGGCCTGTATTACTTTGAGGGTTTACTGGTAGACCTTTTTGATAACACTTACTTAAAGGGATCCTGTCATGGGAAAACATTTTTTTTTTTTAAATGCATCAGTTAATAGTGCTGTTCCAGAAGAATTCTGAACTGAAATCCATTTCTCAAAAGAGCAAACATATTTTTTAATATTTCATTTTGAAATCTGACATGGGGCTAGACATATTGTCAATTTCCCAGCTGCCCCAAGTCATGTGACTTGTGCTCTGATAAACTTCAATCACTCTTTACTGCTGTACTGCAAGTTGGAGTGATATCACCCCCTCCCTTTCCCCCCCACCAGCAGCCTAACAACAGAACAATGGGAAGGTAACAGCTCCCTAACACAAGATAACAGCTGCCTGGTAGATCTAAGAACAACACTCAATAGTAAAATCCAGGTCCCACTGTGTACTATTCAGTTACATTGAGAAGGAAAAAACAACAGCCTGCCAGAAAGCAGTTCCCTCCTGAAGTGCTGGCACAAATCACATGACATGGGGCAGCTGGGAAACTGACAAAATGTCTAGCCCCATGTCAGATTTCAAAACTGAATATTAAAAAATCTGTTTGCTCTTTTGAGAAATGGATTTCAGTGCAGAAGTCTACTGGAGCAGCACTATTAACTGATGCATTTAAAAAAAAAACATGTTTTCCCATGACAGTTTCCCTTTAATTTTAGCCTTTCCTTCTCCTTTAACCTATATAGCACAAGGGCCACAGCGAATGAACAACCTCATTAAGATTCCCATCCAGTATTCCTTTTCATTTCTGCTTGACTGTGAGCACCAACAACTCTTATGTGTCCACTTATGAAAAACTGGTGTGTGCATATCCAGATCAGTACAACGTTGTGTGTTTTTACACAACATTCCACATTATATTTTGTATGCTGTCCTCAATATATGTGTGCACCGCACATGAGCACCCAACTTAACAGTGTTCATATAAACATTCCATTTATTTCCTACTGAGGCTTCGAGTACTGGACTGGAGTTCCAGGAGAGGATTGTGGGAGGAAGGCAAACCCAAAGATATTCCCAACCTTTACACAATCACTGCAAAAGCATGGAAAAGGGACGGCTCCAAACTCTGCGTGGTGAGTGTAATGGCATTAGATTTGGGGTACACAGGTAGGTTCCCCAGCAGGTGAGACTTTACTTGGTTTAAGCAACACGAGTAGGGTCTGGGTGTGTGGGACCATGTAGAACTTGTGTTTAGCAATCTAGATTTACGTTCCTAGGGCAGAATTTGGGCTAAAAGGGAAGCCCTATCATTTCTCCACTTCATGTCACCAGGGAAACCACTGCATTTAGTACAATGGCTTTGCAGTCATCATGTTTCATGCTGTATGTTGTGTATTACTCAGGGCACTCTGTGCGGTGGTGTGGAACTGTTTGACTGCTGTTTGCGGCGGCTCAATTACAAGAATACATTTGAGATGACCTACGTGGGACCCAGCCAGGTGAGCTGTGGGCATGTTGGTATGAGCTTGTGTATTACATGTATCTGAGAGAGACTGGCAGTATCCACATTGTTATTAAAGGAAAACTATACCCCGAATATGAATTTTTGAACAACAGATAGTTTATATCAAAATCAAGTGACATATTAAAGTGGACCCGTCACCCCAAAAAAATATTCAAAATCCTATTTTATCATATTAGTCAAGCAAAATGAACATTAATTACACTATATAAATTATTTTAATCTTGTTTCCTTCAGTCTGGGAATTCATAATTCTAGCAAGCAGGCAGGAGCCATTTTGTGGACACTGTTATTAAGTCTTGTATCATCTCAGAATCTTGTTTGTGCAGCAGAATGGGGGACCCGATGTCTATCCCCATGTCCTACACAATTAAATGGTTAAGAGAACTGGGGGAATGTGTGGGGAGCAGTGGCATCTAGGAAGTGCTGAATGGAAAGTGAAAGTAATTATCTGCCCCGCCTCTATGCCTAAGGCATAGAGGAGTGGCAGACAATATTTGATTGACAGCTGAGATTTTTAAATGAGCTTAAACAAGCTATGAATGCTTTAATAAAAAATTGAAATTGGATTTCATGTTTAATTTGAAAAGGACTTTTATTATACAGATTTTTGTGTCTGGGTGACAGGTCCACTTTAAAGAATCTTACCTACCTGGTATATATATTTAAGTAAATATTTCCCTTTTACATCTCTTGCCTTGAACCCCCATTGGGTGATGGTCTGTGTGCTGCCTCAGAGATCACCTGACCAGAAATATTTCAACTCTAACTGTAACAGGAAGTAGTGTGGAAGCAAAAGACACACCTCTGTCTGTTAATTGGCTCATGTGACCTAACTTTATAGTTTGTTTGGTATGTTTGTGTGCACCGTGAATCATACTATCCCAGGAGGCTGTCCTTATTTTCTATTTATGATTACCCAATGGCACATGCTACTAAACAAGTATATTATTATGTTAATGGTTTATTTACATGAAGCAGGGTTTTACATATGATTTGTTTTATGCAATATCTGTTTATAGAGACCTACATTGTTCTGGGGGTATAGTTTTCCTTTAATCATGTGACAGAGCTGAACACAAGCATGAGTCTGGCTAGATCTGGCACAGGGTGGGTGATCATCAGTGACATTTTCCTGTATATACATCAAGCTGATCATATCTCTGTAGGGAGATTCACTACTTTGGTGCTATCAGCTGTCATCAAGAGAAGCCAAAATGGCAGCCAATATCTGCTGTTGTCTAGGGGGTACTGGGATAGTTACAAATCTGGCTGAAAAAAAGACAGAGTCCATCAAGTTCAGCCCCTCCAAATGAAAACCCAGCATATACACACACCCCTCCATACACTCACATACATTATATATAACCATATACTAACTGTAGAGTTTAGTATGACAATAGCCTTTGTATTATGTCTGTCCTGTAAATCATCCCCCTCTTATAGTCATTAACAGAATGAGCATCACAACATCACCCGGCAGTGCATTCCACAACCTCACTGTCCTCACTGTGAAGAACCACCTACTCTGTTCCTTTAAATGAAAGTCCTTTTCTTCTAGTCTGAAGGGGTGGCCTCTGGTGCGGATCCTCTTTATGGGTAATATTTGTCTATAATGTCCTCTAATGTATTTAGTGTAATACAGAGAAAACAAGCCCAACCTGGACAGTCTCCCAGTCTCATAATTGAAGTGTCCCAGTCTCATCCCTCTAACCAGTTTAGTTGCACTTAGTCTCTGCACTCTCTCCAGCTCTCTAGGATCATTGTGTGGGAATGTGTTCCCAGGTGCTGGAGGCATTATGGGATTATATGTCTCTCTTTCTCCCTTGCAGGTCATTGTTAAAAACCTCTCCACTGGAACACGTGTGGTGTTAAAGTCTCATTATGGCTATGAGGTTGGTGAGGTTAAGATACTGGGCAAAGAGCGATACCTTGTGGCCCACACCTCGGATACACTGCTGCTGGGGGATTTAGGCACCAACAGATTGAGTGAGGTATGAGGACCCGGAGACTTGGTATTTCAGATAAAGTTCTGGCCAATACTTGCTCCTCTTCATGTAGCTGTTGAATCTGTGCCTGTCACTGGAAATACATGGAACTGATTATGTGTGCAACTCTACTTCTCTCCACCTGCCTACATAACACAGGCAGAGAGACGTGCAAAGTGAACACCATGTGTAAATGCATTTAGCACCTTTTCATGTTGCTGGCCCTTAAAATGAGAATATATACTTATATTCAATATAAAGCCAATAAATTAATTTATTTTACCCCTTCTGAGTGTTCTTTGTACCCACTGGAATCCAATAAATAACTCCTCCTGAATGGATGAGGAGGAGTTCTTTAAGCACAATGGGTTGTGTGGGGGAGGGGCTAATGAGACACTTTTATTCTCCCTTATCGTGGGATTCTCTCGGTCATTCTCATCCCTGATTTATATTTTATGTTTCCATTACAGGTGGCCTGGCAGGGATCTGGTGGGAATGAGAAGTTCTTCTTTGAAAACGAGAATGTAAGTGTCTTGTATAGAATTAGGGTTGCCACCCAGCCGGTATTTTACCGGCTTAGCCGGTAAAACACCAGCCAAGGCTGGGGCCGGTATTACAAATTTACCGGCAATGTAGCTGCCGGTAAATTTGTAATACCCCTTAAAAATGGCCCTTGCCTTGCCTGAAATCCAGTGAAAAACGTACCTTTCTAGCGTCTTCATCCGATCGCTTGCGTGGCTCCACCCCCTTTGACGTCACGTCCCGCCCCTTTCGACGTCACGCCCCCGCCCATTTTGGCCCCCGCCGGCCGGTAAAAAAAATTCCAAAAGGTGGCAACCCTATATAGAATATGCTTGTGTGTGCAGCCTTGCCTTTATCCTCCCACTTGTGCACCCCACAGTGGGCCTTCTCATATTCCACTCTCACTATCAGTGACTTTGCCTGCTCCCCAAGCAAGACATCATCTAAACCCCAGAGATTGTCATGGGCTCTCCTAACAACAGACTATTCCTTTCACTAGCCTTCTAGCTAGTCCCTTTTCAGTAGGGGTTTTCATTTCATCCCTCTGCTTCTAACCGCCCCCGCTAACAATAATACGAGCCCTTCCATCTGAAAACTCAACTGGCCCATTCTTGATGACCATGACAAGCCAGGTGCCCACACAGCCAGCAAATATTCATGATGATCAGTACTAGACTTAAAGGGATCCTGCCATGGGAAAAAACATTTTTTTTGCAAAACACATCAGTTAATAGTGCTGCTCCAGCAGAGGTCTGCATTAAAATCCATGTCTCAAAAAAGCAACTTTGTGTGTATTTACATTTATTTTTTAAATCTGACATGGGGCTACACATATTGTCAATTTCCCAGCTGCCCCCAGTCATGTGACTTGTGCTCTGATAAACTTCAATCACTCTTTTTACTGCTGTACTGCAAGTTGGAGTGATATCACCCTCTCCCCCCCCCCCAGCAGCCTAACAACAGAACAATGGGAAGGTAACCAGATAACAGCTCCCTAACACAAGATAACAGCTGCCTGGTAGATCTAAGAACAACACTCAATAGTAAAATCCAGGTCCCACTGAGACACATTCAGTTACATTGAGAAGGAAAAACAACAGCCTGCCAGAAAGCAGTTCCATTGTGAAGTGCTGGCTCTTTCTGAAATCACATAACCAGGCAAAATGACCTGAGATGCTACACACCAATATTACAACTAAATATACTTCTTGGTTCAGGAATGACACTTTATATTGTAGAGTGAATTATTTACAGTGTAAACAGTGTCATTTAGAAATAAAAACTACATCATAAAATCATTTGAGCCCTTCCACCTGAAAACTCAACGGTTCATTCTTGTTGATTATGTCAAGCCAGACACACTGGGCCGACACATGGTGATGAAAGCTTGACTGAAACATCTTCTTCCAATAGGTCTGCATGATCTTCAATGCTGGGGAGCTGACGCTGGTAGAATATGGGAACAATGGGATCCTGGGCACAGTGCGCACTGAGTTTATCAACCCACATCTCATCAGGTACTAGACTCTCTTATTCTCTCTCCTTGGGTTGTCATCGGTAGGAGAGACTGAATGTTACCGACATGGGAATGTATTTGACATTCACCCCCAACAGACTAATCATGTCTTCACATTTCTCCAATAGTGTGCGCCTGAATGAGAGGAAACTGAAAGGAGCTGAGGATAACAAGAAGCTGGCCTATCTCATTGATAGGAAGACCATAGCCATAGGTACAGGACTGGGAGGAGAAAGCAGCCCATGTATTCACTCACATATATATATATGTCCTACCCCAAGCTTAACTAGAACTTGTGTTTATTAATAGATATTTATATAGTCCATTCACCCTATTTGCTGGTCCTTGTAACAAATATATCCCCCTAGTTTCTATCTATTTCTACTATTTCCAGTATATTTTTCCTTTGTGTACCCCCAGCTAGACCCTGTACCCTGGCAGATAAGAGACTAGAATTCCCATGTGTATGACTTGTCTCATGCAATTAATGCTACATATCACAGTGTAAAATATACAGGCTGATCATAAGGGATTGGGTATATAGTAACTGTAATATTACTAACACCTCCCATATGTACTGACATGAGCACTAACACTTACATTGGCTTAGCTCTGACTATTATGGACACTCATTTACATTTCTAAAGTGATTTGCTCATTAACACATTAAACACAGACCTCATTTGCATTTTTTAGGTGAGCAGCCCATTTACATTTTAAAGTAAGCGGCCCATCTGGCATTTGCCCGAACCCACAGATTGCCAGTCCAGGCCTGGTACTTATGCTCCTGCTGAATTGTGCTTAGTACAGGGAATACCTATGTGACATAGTTTTATGGGATC
>CM044439.1:173252234-173267636 GCA_024363595.1 Xenopus borealis | reverse complement strand
GCTGCTGACTGGCATTGCTTGCTACAGACAAGTTTATCATCTACAAGGACTCCAAGGTCTCAAGCAGCAGTTCATCAGAAGTGGGATGTCTGTAGATTATTAAGAAACAGTCCCAAGAAAATTCTACTGGGAAGCAAAGCAAGTTGCCACACTTACCAATGTTTTCAGACGATCCACAGCAAATTTGATTATAATGTACAATTGTTCCGATAATTTAAAGTGGATTCTACTTCTCAATCAATTGATAGAGTTGGCGGCTGCTGTTTGGATGGCTTAGAGTTTTATCCCACTGAGCTGGAAGGTGTCTATCCGGTGACAGTTGTAATGGTTCTCTGGCACTTTCCTTAAAAAAAAAGGTAATATACCTGGATTTCAAGAGTTTCTTTATAGTTTATCTCCAGAAAAATATCCTGACAATATGAGGCTAAAATGGGCATGGTCTTGGACTTTTAGGTGCCATTATAATGGTACCAATGCAAACAAATTACAATGGGAAACCCTTCCCTGTACTGGCTCTGAGTCTCTGCAGGACCTTCCCCATAATGAGTATGATACCTACACCTTCAGGACAACTTACAGTATTTACACAGCCGTCTATGCCTTGGCTCATGCATTACACACAATGTTCTCTGAGACACCAGGCAAGGACACAGCCTGAAGAAGGACTTCCAGCCATGGCAGGTAGGTCTGAGGAACCCAAATGAACAAGATAAATACTCTGCAGTCTGAAGCATCAGATAGTCTGGGTAGCACCGAGGAACCAAGTTAAAAACCGATGAGGAAAACAGAAATCTACACCAGCTATGAAAGCCTCCAATAGTTCTGTAGATGAATGTAGGAGCAGTTCAAACTATTATCAATGTACATTTTTAGCCTTATTTTTACTTTGGGTAGAAATACACGCAATTTAACTTTTTCTTTTTCTTTATTTAACCTTTTTTCCCACAAAATATTATTTTATTGCCCATTGTGACTTATTGCAATAATGCAGATGTAGAGCACTGTAAAGACAATTTATAGAATATCAGCGTCCAAATCATATGAATATTAAGGGATAAAAAAAAATATTTTATTGGTCTGGCAAAAGCAGCTTTTGTAGTAATAATCATGGGACACCCCCGACAGAAATTGTGGGGAAATTCAGAACAAAATTTTTTGCAGTAAGAGACATAGAGAATATAAATAGTATATGATAGCCCCTTAATGTGCCAATAACATTGTATCTTTCCAGCTCAGACATTATGTCCAGGATGTTGTCTTTGCCCCCCCCCATACCCATGATGAGTATGGGGGGGGCTCCTGGCATATTGTGAGATTGTAAACTGGGTGGTTCTACCTGATCTGAGCATCACACAATAAACAGTTGGACCCTTTGACTCTACTGCTCCAGAGAACCAACAGCTCCTCATCAATGACAGCACCATCCAGTGGCACCATGTGTTCACAAAGGTAAAAAGAAAAATTTTTACAAAAGTTTAACTGCTGAAATGTCAAGCAACTCAATAATTAACTGGACTAAGACTAAATATCTAGTGCAAGGTGAAGAGCTCAGAGAATTGCGGTGCAAGGAAGCCCCTTACGGATGACCAAACATCAGTACAGAGCTCTAAAGTGCCTTGCAGGCTCCAACATCTGAATGAAAGACCTCTGGAATATTCCCTGTATTTTAGATGATGCCATGTGCCTCCCACCTCTACCACCCCTTGTGAGTGCACCCAAGAATTCAGTCAGTACTTCAGGGATCTCTTTTGCCTTTTGGTGATAGGGTTGTGACAAGGGCTTATATCAGGGAGTGTCCTGTCTGGATTTCCTAATTTGGAATACTCAGCAGGAAGTTTTGACTCAGACACCCCTTTCATAAACTAGACTGTCCAGGTAGCAAACCTAAGTTAGAGTGAGGCGCAACTGCTTCCTAAGGAACTGTAATGACCACGTTCTGGAACCTTGATTGGTGATAGTACCTTGTAGGCACACAGGAGAACATTGTGGGTTCTGGTCTTCACCGATGCCCTTTTGGGTCCGTGGGCTTTCTGCTGAGGAAACCAAACAGGCAGCGTGTAACAAGTCTGTAAACAAGGTACCAGTAGGATCAAGAGAAGTAAAGTCAAGATTTCATTTAGCTTTGCATGCTGTGTATATTTTTATAAGGATATCTGGAAAAAGGTAAATATAGAAAGCCTGAAATAGAAAGATTCCCGGTATCTTTTTCTTGGAGACCAAAAGGTATCTCAAATTAGGCAATAGTAAACCCAGAAACAGGCGAGTCTCTTCTATAGGAATCTATTAAATTCTTTGGGAATCTATTAATTAAAATATATTGTCTGTCAATATGACAAACCAACTTCTTTATTATTCTCAAAGATTTTTTTTGGATAAATAAACAGAACCTTTCTAGATTAATCCAAGGTATAGCAGGTGAACCAGGTTCGAATAAGATCAGATGACCCCTACATTAGCCAGCTAATATATACTGATCTACACAGACCGAGGGACTGCAATATTGGTCAACAGATTTATTAGAAGAAGCTTATATATCTCTTAATGGAGCTCTTAGGCATACAATAAACAGCAGAGCTGAGAGCAGAGGCATTATAGTCAGCATGATGGCCTGTAGGTAAGATGTTGCAGCTATCCATTTAGGAGAGCTTGAGGGCATGTAGTTGTGGAGTGGGGGGGGGGTATCTATGTAGTTTTATTCTAAATTATAAACAAGAATATAACCAAGGTGGTAGAGCCCAGGTAACAAGGGTATGCTCAACAGTATCAAATACAGATGGACAGTCTCCTACTTTAAGGTGCTTTCTCAAACCTTCTCCTAGGAAGAGATCACCATTGATGTATAGGAGGCAATACAGGTTTAGGCTCTGAGAGAATGCTGAAATATTATAGAATTAGGCGAAAAAGTTTACGTACAGCACCAGTAAATTAAAATATGCCTTTATTCAAACTTCGTGGCAGTACCCGGTCAGCAACGTTTCAGGCCTCTCCATGGCCTTTTGTCAAGCTTTACTACACACTGATCATTCCTGGCTTTATATAG
Organism: Xenopus borealis; assembly: GCA_024363595.1. Taxonomy (NCBI): domain Eukaryota; kingdom Metazoa; phylum Chordata; class Amphibia; order Anura; family Pipidae; genus Xenopus; species Xenopus borealis. The sequence continues at coordinate 173,264,596 of CM044439.1, read as the reverse complement.
ACAATACTTCACCATCTAGTGGGTACATCAAGGTACAATGTATATATACAATTGTTGCAATATTATTTATACAATTTGTTACAATATCAGTAATGTGGGTAGAAAAAATAATCCCATTCGTTTTGTTCAACAATTTCTGAAAGACATAATAAAATAAGAACAATGATAAAACCAATTAAGAACAAAATTAGCGAAAAATAGCTCAGAGATCGTATTCCCTGTTTAACCCCTGTGGGGCCAATGTCTCAAGTTTCCTAATCCATGTGGCTTCTTTTTTAAGAAGTAACTTCACTCTATCTCCCCCGCGTCTAGGGATAAGGACGTGGTCCACTACATGATATTTAAATTGGTGTATACCATGATTGGCTTCAATAAAATGCGATGCAACAGCTTGCTCCATTTTCCTTGTCCTAATTGCCGATTTATGTTCCCTCATGCGGTCTCTCACACAGCGTGAGGTTTGGCCAACATAAAGTAAACCACAGGGGCATTTTATTACATATACAACAAAACTTGATGCACACGTAAAATGTCCCTGTATTTTTATTGGGGTTCCCTTACGGGGGGTGATATATTATTCCCCCCTTCTGGCAATTGGAACAACAATTGCACCCTAGGCATCGGAAAGTCCCGTTTTTTATCAGGTGTAATACACTCTGGACCCCCTTCCTACCCCCTATATCCGATTTAACAAGTGTGGAGGCTATTGTCTTATCTTTTTTATAGGACATTAACGGTGGTTCGTGAAAACTGGCCACATTAGGTAGTCCTTCCTTTAAGATTTTCCAATGTTTTCTTATTATATCGGCCATATGGTGAAATATTATAGAATTAGAGCATGATGGTTGCCTGGGGAAACAAATAATGATTTTGCAGTGGTACTTCCTAAGGATCTTTTCCACACCATCCTCATAATTTATCATTTACTATAAGTTTTTCCCTATAACCTCTATGAGATTACAAATAGAATAACTGGTATATATAGTTACCCAATTAAAATATGTATTACTATTATAGACATGGACTCCTGTCTAAGGCTTCTGATGAAGAGACGATCTGGGTCACTAAACGCGTCAAGCCGCGTCTCCCTGCATACAATTTTTAAATGTGAAGCAATAAAGAATTTCTTTTTTAACCTCTGGTTCCACCGCGGATCTGTTCACCGGCCCTGGTTCGTTTTTGCGCTTTCTCTCTACACTTCTGATGGACTCCTGTCTGGCCTGCCCTGAAGATCATTGGTCCAACCAAAGAAGAGATTGATGTATCCCAAGACTTAGAGACTTTCTCTACTGTGAAGACCCATTGGGGCAAATTCACTAAAGCGCGAAAATGCGCTAGCGTTGCCTTCACCCACATTCACCGCACTGCGCTAGCGCTACGAAAATTCACTAAGATGCAAATTTGCGCTCAGTAGCAAAGTAGCGCTACCGTTACTTCGCCAGGTAAAGCGCATTTATGCTAGCGTTGCCTAATTTGCATACGGCGCGACTTAAGCGTATAATAGAGGTGTATGTTACAGCCACTACATTCCACTACACAAGCCCAGGAAACATTTAATAAATAAAATAAAGTTATTGCCCTACATGTGCCCCCTGTATAGTTGTGTTGCCATATGTTAGGAAATGTAGGGGGGAAGGAGGGTAACCCTAAAAAAACTTTGCTGTTTTTCAGACCAACAAAAGGTAAAAGACGCCAGCGTTTTTTGGGACTTTCAAGTTTTTATTTCAAACTCCTATCTATTGTTTTGAACTTCGCCAGGTTTGACCTGGCGAAGTAACGTCTAGCGTAAGAGGTAACGTTCACAAAAATGTTCATCTTAGTGAATTAGCATAGTTACGTCCCTTCATCAGTGCGCAACTTCGTCTGGCATAAGGGTGCGAAGTTGCGCAAGTCGACCTCCTTCGCTACCGAATTTTCACCAGGGACACTGTTAGTGAAACGGCAAAGTTGCGAATTGACGTCACGCTGTCGAATTAGCACTAGCGTTAGACGCTTCACGCTTTAGTGAATTTGCACCATTAGGTGCAGCCCTGGTGTGTGTTGCACTTGTGCTGACGCTAATAACAATGTTAGCGCTGGGAGAATTTATGGTCCTATAGTCAGAGCCAATAACAGGAATCTCAACTAAATGGTCCTCCTCTTTCTCATGAAGACAACTTGCATTCCATATGTGCCCATCAGACAGTTCATAAGGTACATGCTTGAACCAAAATAAACCATCGTGGCTGATAAATGTAGTGAGGTCTCTGCTTTCCTCATGCAGTAATATTTGATGATAAGCACTATGAAGATCCAGAGTAAACAATTATTTTGCTACTGAAAATATTTCCTCTATGTGTGGCAAGGTGTAATGGCCTGCCTGGAGTTGAACCATGGAACCTAATGTTTCTGAGCTGTTTGACTTACCATTGCTCTACATGAACAGTCAGGTTTTGCCCTGGTTCACTCCCATTGCTATACATGTAACTGCAAGTAAGGCAGGGCTTTGTTCAGCTGTTATCTATCAGACCCATGTGATTAGTGTAAGCCATTAGACTGCCTATAAAGACCCCTGCCCTGCACTGAATCATTGCCCAATATAGGTTCTGCTATTGTGAGTTCCTGGGTGTGATTCTACTTTGAGTCTAGTGTTTGACCTTCTTGCCTGTGACCTCGACTACGCTTCTGTCCTGATTTGGTACTGTATTGTCTGATCCTGGTTATTGACCCAGACTGTCCCTTGACTACGCTTCTTGTCCTCCGTTCCTGTACCACGTGCGGTTCCCTTGCTCGCCCACAACTCTCCCCCTGGTCCTCTCACATTAAGACCTGGCGGCATCCAATTAGCTGAGGGCTCCTCCCAAAGTGAAAGGTGGCTGTTAAAGGCAGAACAGTGAGCCGTGACCGGGACCTTGGGGTTTATTCTGGGTTTTGGGATACCAATCGTTAGACAAGGGATGATTATCCATAACAACTGCTTTATTAGGTTCATGGAGATCAACACACAATCGTATACCTCCAGTTTTCTTCATTGTTACAACAATTGGGTTTCAATCACATCTTGCTCTACCAGTTTATTTTGTTCCTGTGTTTAGCAACCAAGCACAGGGACTGTATCCTTAAAGTAACTAACCAGTCTCAGGGCAGGTGCAACATATGGATCTTTTGCAAAGCATTTCAAGAAAATATCCTTTGGTAGTATAGAAACAGCTGAACCTGTATCAAGCATCAGGTTAATGGAGTGTCCCTTGTCAGCAGAAGCAGTATTGACATTGACAATGCATAAAAACTTGTCTGTAATAAATGTACCAGCTTTATCCACGCTGAATACTGTAAAATTTGTAGTAGTGAGTTCATGAACATCTTTAGCAGAACTATGGCAGACCTTAGCAAATTGACCTACCTTTGAGCATTTGCGGCACTATACAGCTTTTGCAGGACATGTAGCATAGTTTGCAGTGTGTTGTTTTGAACCACAGCAGATGTATTATGTATATAATAGATGTATATTTATTTGTATTTGCTGTACGGTTTTGCAGTGAATCCCTTTCCTTAGCATTGTATTTTGCCTGTGACACAGTCTGTACATTCCCAGCAGTTCCCTGACAGAGTTTTAACCTCTGCCACTACTGTTTCAATTTGGCTAGCAACTGTAATAGACTGCAAGGGTTAAATCCTTCTCTAGGAGCAGTCTCTCTCTAATACGATGTGAGTTTGTTTTTCCACTGTTTGGTCTCATAGCATTACATCTGTTCCCAAACTCACAGGTAACAACCAGCTCTCTCAAAGCTGCTACAAAATGTTCTGTGGATGGAGGCTGATCCTCTCTCCCCCTTTCTCAGACTATGATACTTGATTAAAGGGAACATAATATTACAGTGTAATGATAATATAATATATAATAATGATAATATATAATATAATAATACACTGTATAATATTACAGTGTAATTCTATATGGTGGTGGGTTACATGGGATTTTTGGCTGCTCTGAGTTTCCTTGTTGCTTTTATAGTGAGGAAGGTCCCAGACAGATATAATGAGGCCAAACTCATTACCTTCAAAATGTTGGGTTTCTGCAGTGTCTGGGTCTCCTCTCCTTCATCCCAGCCCATCTGAGCACCAAAGGCAAATATTGTGTGGCTGTAGAGGTATTTGCCATCCTGGCATCTGAAACTGGGCTCTTGACCAGTAACTTTGTCCCCAAATGTTATATTATCTTGATAAGACTGAACTGAACACTATAAAGAAACTCGTGATAAGCAGAGAAGACATTTCAGCAGAATGTATCAATGTCAGTGATGAACACAAGAAGGGCAGTGAAAATCAATACAGATAATGGTATAGTAGAAATCAATGAGAAGCCATTGAACTTCATTATCAGTATAAGTAACATATAGATTGGCAATATAGAACTACATGTTAATAATAATTAATAGATGAGACTTTGTTGACATATATGACATAAATGATCCTCGTTCTACTCATTTTAACAGGAAAAATTGTAGCTGCATGTAACTGAAGTCTGCGCCATCATTATGAATTGTGTTTGCAATAAATGAGACTGTACCAAAGACTGTGCCTTGGTTAAGTACATGCATTATGTGTGTTTCCCAATGAGTCACATTTAAATGACCTATAGATGCCTTCCCACATATCCAATGTTTGATGCAGTAATGCCATAGGCCCATTTACAGCTCGGATGCAAAAGGGCACCTCTTACTGCTCATTATAGGAGCATGTGTAGAGCTTCATATGAAAATTTCCCCTATGATCTGGAATTTTCATACTGGTTGGAATAATAATAATAATAATTTAGAGATGTGAGGAGATGTATTCCTTTTCCAGGTTGAAGTGTACCCCGTGCAGTTCCAAATTTGGCCACTGTTACTTAAGGATTAAAGGGGTTGTTCACCTTTGAGATAACTTTTAGTATGATGTAGAGAGTGACATTCTGAGATAATTTGCAATTGGTTTAAATTTTTTATTATTTACAGTTTTTGAGTTATTTTGCTTTTTATTCTGCAGCTCTTCAATTTGCATTTTAAGCAGTCTTGTAACTAGGGCCCAAATTAGCCTAGCAACCATGCATTGATTTGAATAAGAGACTGGAATATGAATAGGAGAGAGTCTGAATAGAAGGATCAGCAATAAAAAGTAGCAATAACAATACATTTGTAGCCGTACAGAGCATTTGTTTTTTTAGAAGGGGACGGCGACGCCCATTTGAAAGTTGCAAAGAATCAGACGAAAAGACAAATAACTATAAAACTATAACAAATAAATAATAAAAACCAATTTAAAAGTTGCTTAGAATTGGCCATTCTATAAAATAATAAAAGTTACCGTAAAGGTGAACCACCCCTTTAATGAGGCAGAAAAAGATACTTTATTGTCAATACTAACTATAACTTGTTACAGTGTACTGAAATTTCTTCCACCAAACACTCCTCAATAAGATAAAAAATGTTTAAAAACCATTTACAATAAAGACATAACAGTACCTCCCAATAATTATGTTTGAAGATCGGCCAAATAAGATGAAATAGTTCCTATTTCCCATTACAAAAGGACAGGCACTTCCTTTGGCCTCTACATACTGAGGAAGTTAGATATCTGCTGGAGAACCTGGGACTTAAGCTGTAGTAAGGAAAGATCCCAAGGGTGGTGAACCTTGGAGAAGTTCAGTCCCGTGAATGAGTTATGGACAGACATAATATCAAAGGCTATTGTGATAATAAAATCTACAATTAGTATGGTATATATAGATTATGTGATTGTATGGAGGGGTTGTGAGTGATTGTATGGGCAGTGGAAGTCCATTTGTTTTTAATTTTCTCTTCCTAAAAGGAACAAAGTGTCTTAAGAGAAACATTCTAGAGAAAATACTCAGGGACCCAGATCTAGGTCTCCCAGTTATCCAAGACATAACTCTCACACCTATTTGAAGACACCAATATGATTTTTTGAATATGTTTTGAAGTGTGAGCTGTGGTCCTGTTGTTGTGTGGACTTCTCTGTTGGGAAGTGAAGCATTGATCCTCTTATCATCAAGGGTCACATATTTTTAGACTTGAAAACTTACTTTGGGTTTTGTTTTTATTACTGTTGTTTTATTTTCTTGTATGCTTAGATAATTCAGATCTTATACTTTTCTATGCTCAGTGGATGTTTCAATTACAGTTTCAGATGTGAGGCTAATTTTAAAGGTATTTTTCTAGTCAATAGTCATCTATTTAGTAGGAAATGTCACATAACTTAAATAATCTCAACATTGCTTCCTGGAATGTTAATGGGTTATATCATTTAGCTCAGGGGTCCTCAAACTTTTTAAACAGGGGGCCAGTTCACATTTCCTCAGACTGTTGGGAGGCCAGACTATAGTTTGAAAACTATTGGTGGCAGAGTAGAGGGAGAGTAAGAGGCCCTGCTCTGGGCCTGGCTACTACCTGCCTGCCTCACCATTCTGCATGTCATTGGCCCCAGCTTGTCTAGACCAGAGAATATTGATACATATTGTCAATAAACAGACACAAACCAAAGCAAATTAATTCATATATTGTTCTGCTGAAGCTCCCCTGTAATAGTCACCTATATGTATATATGCCTCAATGAAGGACATTACCGTGTAAGAAGTGAGCAGCCCCCGTATAGTGATATAAGGGATATGGGTGTAGCCCCATCTCCATATTTTTATGGCCCATATTATAAGTATCTATGAATGGTATAGATTAGTGATCCCCAACCAGTAGCTCGTGAGCAACATGTTGCTCTCCAGTGACAGGTGCTTATTTTTTAATTCCAGGCTTGGAGGCAAGTTTTAGTTATATAAAAACCAGATGCACTGCCAAATAGAGTCTCCATGTAGGTTGAAAATGTACAAGGGGCTACCAAATGGCCAATCACAGCACTTATTTGGCAACCCAAGAACATTTCTCATCCTTGTGTTGCTTCCCAACTACTTTTTCTTCTGAATGTTGCTCATGGGTTCAAAGGGTTGGGGATCCCTGGTATAGATGATAGGTGACTGCGATATTCCCATAAACAAATTTCACAGCAGCCCCTAGTCTATTCCTCTCTCCTGGGCTGACTCCCACCACCAGAACCAGCCATGTAACTGCGACCCTTGTTCTGACCCTTCTTCTGTCTCCTGTAGCTCTGACTCAGCTTGGCACCACCCTGAGCCCAGTAAACTCCAATAAACAAAGATTGCTTTGCCTTAACTGAGATTTTCATCTTCTAAGGGTGGTCTAAATTTGTCAAATATTTGAAATTTACAGCATTATTTATCAATGGTAGAATTGTAGAGCTTTGTGAGCAATTTTAGAACTTTAATGAACTCACAGCTGAAATGGTTTCTAACTCAAAAACTCAAATGTAAAAAACTTGAATCAATGAATTTGAGTTGAGAAACCTGAAAACTTGAATTGTTCAAGTTTTCATCAGAAAAAAATGTAGAATCTCTCAAATTGAACCCCATGAACATAATGAAATCTATTAACATCTTCAAATGGTTAAATGGACCTCTGCCATTGACTTCTACATGACCCCGACAGGTTTTAAATTGTGTATTTTTTGGATTCAAGCTATTTCCAGGTTTGGGGTACAATAAATCACAAAAGATTGCAATATTACAAATTATATCCAAGATCCATATAGTGGGTGAAAAAGGGATCTTACCTATGCCCTTCCTTTTACTGCCTTTCTCTCTCTCTTCCTTTCTTTCTTTCTTTCTTTCTTTCTTTATTCTCTTTCTCTGGGAAGGCTTTTGACTGGCTGACAACAAGTTAAACAGGTAGCTCAATCTTATTATTAATCAAACCAGATAAATTCTTTAGGTGTTCTTTTTGCCAATAACAACTGTATAAACAGTTCCACTTTGAAGTTTAGAAAACCCTCTCCAGATGGTTTCTCAGGGTATGTTGTTATGAGACCACTCACATGTTGGCATATCAGTTTGGAATCAAAGCATCCTAGATCCTTTGCATTAGACTACTGTTGTGTACCCTCCTCATCCTCGGCTACCAAACACAACAACTACAGCATGTGTAATTGTTTTAAGTAGGCAGAAATTAGAGTTTACATATATTACAAATAAGATCCACTGCATTTCACCAGAGGAAGGATCCAAGGGATTCAAAACATGTATGTGCTTTCTACATCTATTAATAAATGTAACATTTAATTGCATTGACTAAACTCTCCAGTGGATCTTATTTTCTATATTTTACTGGCATTTGAGTTGGTGTCTCCAAACTAATGTCTTGAAGAGATTAATATACAAAAAAGTGCAGCAGTTCCTGAGGACCCTTTACGTCAGGGGTGTCCAACCCACGGCCCGCATGTGGCCCGAGAAGGAGTTTGTTGTGGCCCAGCTTGAAACGCTCGGTTGCGCAAATCCATCGCTTCTTAATGCGAGGTGGTGCATCCAGACGTTGATATCACCTACGTCACTGTCTGCACCCTGCAGTGAACAACAGAGAGAGAAGCTGGCCCGCAATAAAGAGAAATGGTGCTGCAGACTGCCAGCCTTATTCTCATGGTTCCTGCTGGCATAGGTACAGATCTTGGGCAATTTTTTATGGCTGGCTGCTTGCACAGATTTGGGGGACATTTTTGTATGGCTGCACAGGTACAGATTTTGGGCCAATATTTATGGCTGGCTGCTGTCGTGTTTTTTGTCCAGACACATTACTACCTCAGTCTGTTGTCTTGTTAGAAATAGGCTTACTATGCCAGGTTGTAACAATGTGGTGACCTAGGGGGACTGCCCATTGCCCAATTAGTAATCAAACAGGAGAAGGTTGCTCAATATGTGTCCCATGTTGTATAGCTCAATCTGGTTATCCAGCCGGTATTGTGGTTCATTTTTGTATATTTCCTTTATTTTTAGAAATCAAAAGTGTTTGTGTTTCATGGGAAGCCAAAAGGTTGGACACCCCTGCTTTACGTGTAACAAGAAACTAGAGTTTGGGTCATAAAAACTCAGGATGTCTACTACCTGACTAGGGTTATAATCATTTGACGTAGTCAGGAATTCAATGAATTCATACAACTGTCATTAGTTTATACCAATGTTTTGTGGTAAAACACTAGGCTCAATATATAAGTCAAACATACACCCGCCTTTTCACATAAATACTTTGGTTCCATAAATATGTCTACAGTTGGGAGCTGAGAACTGAAGGCTATAACAGTCTAAAATTATCCATATGGGTTAAAGCTGTTATTATAAGTAAACAGGAGACCGTGATTCTATTTCTTCATGTCCATAGTATAATGTAGAGAAAATCTGTTTATTTTATGGTTTTTGGTCCTGACCTTTAATTTCTCAACAATGGAGTAAATCGGGGTCTTTCTTTATCATAGTTTTAATAAGGCTTTACCTTTGTTCATATTATTAGATGTTATAGATAAGATGTATTTTTACATAATAACAATACATTAATAATATTTAACTATAACAGAGAGATACTACATATATTAAAGTAAAAGTAAATGTTTTTCTATCTCTAAATTTTCTCTAAACAGCCCCCCAGATTAATGTACCTTAGTCCCTGCTGCAAGTCTGCTCTGGTTTCTGTGTTATCAGCAGCTTGTTTCCCCTTCTTCCTGGTGCAGAGTGAAGCCCCGCCCCTTAGTTTACTGAGCAGTCCATTTGCTGCTGTTCCACAATAGAGAGGAAGAGGGAGCCAGCGTTTCATTAGTAAGCTAGTTTCCCCAAGCAAAAGCTGCTATACACACTGCTCTCTGCTATGTCATAGTATGCAAATGATCTCCTGGACTAGTCCAAGATATAAGGTCAGCTCAGAAAGCTAAGGGGCTGGGCTTCACTCTGCACCAGGAAGAAGGTGAAACAAGCTGCTGATAACACAGAAACCAGAGCAGACTTGCAGCAGGGACTAAGGTACATTAATTTGAGGGGCTGTTTAGAGCAAATTTAGAGATAGAAAAAAAAAACGTTTACTTGTTCTTTAAGTTAATTTATGGGTACTATGAGAAAACATATTTAACTTTATCAGATTGAGCTATCCATTTGACCAAGTCAACTGAGCCTACAAGAAGTACACTTCTAAAAATAAAACCCACTTTAATTCTGATTCTGTTTTTGATAAAAATGGAATTGTTTGCTCATGTGTGTGTTTTAACAACACAATTTACCTACTAGTTAAAAGTTTTACTTACTTTTATATATTCTGAGCTTTAATTGATACTTTATTTGGATGGTTATATTTGTTATTCAGTCATTTGAAATGTTCAGACTATTTCTGAACAATTTTAATATATATTAGTTCTCTTGCCTATTGCCAGTGCCCTATTAATATCATATACATTTGTTTTTCTATTATCAATACTTTTTAAATATAGATTTTGACTTGTTTATGAACATGTAATAACGTAATAAAAATATTTAGAAAGGGGAAGGGCAATAAGTGGTTTATATACAATGGTAATGACTGGACCACATATCTCCAATATACTTTAATTAAAGAATGTGTAGAAACCTGTATGCAGTAAAATTCTCCCTTCATTTAGTGCTGTGGATAGGAATTGTCAGACGGTCCCTAACTTCTGGCAGGGAAGCAATCATACTTATGAACAGCAGGGGGAGCCCCTGCCTTACTTACCAGCCATGCAGAACTCAAGCAGCTTTGTGTTTTGATCATTTATGATGATCCCTAAGAAGCCCAGACTAGTGATAGGTGAATTTATTCGCCAGGTGCGAATTCGGGGCGAATTCCCGCTATTCGCCGCCGGTGAATACAATTTGCAAAACGCCAGTGAAAATTCGCCTGCCGAAAATTCGCAGGCGTAAAAAAAAACGAATCTCACGCAAATTTTTCGGAAGTTTGCGAATTTTCCGACGAAGCGAAACGGGATAGATTCGCCCATCAATAGCCCAGATCACACTGAGCATGTGTATGTAGTCTAGTCTTGCAAAGATATATAACAAAGTTACAAGATGACAGCCCACTGTGGCCAATTTTGAAAGCATAAATCATTTGGTTTTTTTTTCTAAACTTAACAGGTTTTATTGAAGATTTTCATAAAAACAAGAAATGCAAACCTTCGATAAGAATACAGTGTTTCAGAAGTAATTATGTTATTATTACATTTTTGAGCAGTGACCGAAAGGTCGGTGGTTTTCCAGTTCCATATTAACACATTTAGAACTTCAAACAAAAACTCAGAGTAGAATAACAGCAGCTTAGAGTAACAAGGCTCCCAAATCCTCCCATGATATGGAGATACATGTTCCTATTCGGAGAAAGGACAGAATCGTGTAGAGAATGGACTAAAATCAGGACGCTATATTAAAATATACCAAACCACAAATGTGGTGTAAATAGCTAAGTAGAAACCCCAGAGTAATCAGATATTTATGCCTCTCAATCTTTTTTCCATATCTAAATTGAGAGAGGCTTGAAATAAGATGTTCTGTGTTTGGTGGTGAACAATCTTTCCAATTAGAAACTATAGAATGCCTTGCGGCACACAGTATGTGGGTAACATATAGTCTGTGGATGTGTGGGATTAGATGTAGATCGATATGGAGTAAAGCTAATTGGGGGGAGGGGTAGATTGTCCAACCTATGTACTTTGATATTTCTGAAAACAACTGTGCCCAAACTGGTTTGATTAGTGTCACGCTGCGCTCCCTACCTGCCCGGCGCAGCGGGGTCTCGATGCGCTCCCTACCTTTCCGACGCGGCGGATCCAAGATGGCGGCGCCCAGGACTCCACGTGGGCGCAAGGACGCCGGCGCCGGAGCGCCGGCGCGATGACGTCACACGCTATGGCGCCAAATTCAAACTTAAAAGGACGCCGGAGACCCAGGTTCAATGCCCGAGTATAGCTCAACTAAGCTATTGTGTTCCTGGGTCTCTTAGCCTTGTATTCTTGCTACTGACTTCCTGATATTGACCCCTGCCTGTTCCTGACCTTGTAACCTTGCTGCCTGCCTATTGAAACCTTGCCTGGACTGACTTCGCTTTTGGATTTCCCCTAACTGTACTTTGCCTGAACTCGCTGGAAAGGACTTCCTCCTTGATCCTGACTTCACCCCCCCTCGTGGGAGCCGGAGGCCCCCGCTGACAATTAGTGGGCATTGCCACATTATGTGAAGTAGCCTGCCTACTTCTCCAAATTGCCTCCAACAATTTTCTGAATTTCCTTTATGAAATTTATATCATTTATCGGGGGTGTAGTACCAATGTAGGAGAATCTTATGGAGTGTTTCCCAATGGGAGGAACATTTAGAGTATTTGGAAATATGTACCGTGGCCTTCTGCCACTTTACAATAGTTAGTTTGTAGTTTAATCATAAATCATTTGTTTCATTAGGCTTGTGGTGCAGTCAGTTCATGTTTATGTTTAGTATA
>CM044439.1:173234073-173246804 GCA_024363595.1 Xenopus borealis | reverse complement strand
ATATATATATATATATAAGGGCAGGAGGCAGGAGGCAGGAGGCTTACTTCATCTAACAGTCAAAGTCCTTCTAACAGGCAAAGTCAAGGTCATGTTGTTTCGATAGAGATGTCTACTCTGATAAGTTTTTTCTGTTCAGTTTTTCTGTTCAGTTCTGGCCTGATCAAGATAATATAACATTTGGGGACAAAGATACTGCCCAAGAGCCCAGCCCCAGATGCCAAGATAGCAAATATCTCCACAGCCACAGTGTATTTGCCTTTGGTGTTCAGATGGGCTGGGATGAAGGAGACCCAGACACTACAGAAACCCAACATGCTGAAGGTGATATGTTGGGCCTCATTGTATCTGTCTGGGACATTCTTCACTAGAAAAGCAACAAGGAAACTCAGAGCAGCCAGAAATCCCATGTAACCCAGCACCATATGGAATGCAGTGACTGATCCCTCATTACACTGTAATATTATCTTCCCTTTACCTGACCAAGTGTCAATGTCTGGGAATGGGGGAGAAAGCGTCAGCCACATGATGCAAATAACAGCCTGAACCAGTGAGCAGATAAGGACCAGAGAGAATGAGATTCTGTTTCCCAGCCACTTCCTTAACTTGCTTCCTGGCTTTGTGGCTTTGAAGGCTAAGACCACTGTGATGGTTTTAGCCATGACAGAAGAGATAGCTCCTACAAAAACAATCCCAAAAGTAACCTGGCGGAGTTGGCAGGTCAGATTGTCAGGGGGTCCAATAAATAACAATGGGCAGAGGAAGGACATCATGAGAAAGAGAAGGAGCATGTAGCTGAGATTTCTGTTATTGGCTTTTACTATAGGAGTGTCCCGGTATAAAATAAATATCCCCAGCACTAACACTGTTATTAGTGTCAGCACAAGGGCAGTACACCCCAGGGCTGCACCTAATGGGTCCTCATAGGAGAGAAAATCGCTAAGTCTTGGGATACATCGATCTCTTCTTTGGTTTGACCAATGATCTTCAGGGCAGGCCATACAGGAGTCCATGTCTGAAAAGGTAACAGATAGTACTGAGTATCTAATATTTGTTGCAGCAATTGTGGTGTTTATACAAATGGCCTGCGGGTGTCACTGTGCAGGACTTTCTGTACAGCTTGAAAGTGAAAGTAAAAGTTACTGCTATTATGTAATGGCTGCATGACCCTGCTAATAAAGCACTGTTATACTCTCCTGAATTATTACATGGCAGACAGATGAGCACTAGGTTACATGTTGCAGACATCAAACTTCCACCAAATACTGTTCCTACAAACTCATCCTGACATTGTCCCTCATGCGGACATTGTCAAACGTCAACAAGCCAAATGCAAGGCTTATACTGACTGAAAATGTGGTGCAAGAGAAGTGCACTTTCAGCCTGGATCTTTAGTCAGAATTAAGAAACCAGGAATACTGAAACAAGGACAATCTAAATTTACTACACCACTTGAAGTGAGATGCCAGCGAGGACCATACACATATGAACTGTCTGATGGACGCATATGGAATGCAAGTCGTCTTGCTCCTGCTAGATATGACTTTGGAGATGTTCCATTTGATGAAGGACATTTCCCTACTCCTGATGCCAACCGCAATAGGGCAGAGGAAAGTGAACCTATAAGACATACTGAGAGAATCAGGAAACTACCTGCATGGACCAAGGACTATGTCATGTGAAGAATATATATATTGGCTTTAAGAAACATACTGTTTAATTGTTACCGTTTATTATATTTGTCCAAATGCTTTCCTACTATAGGGGGAATATGTGGTGTTTATACAAATGGCCTGCGGGTGTCACTGTCCATACACAGGACTTTCTGTCTGTCTGTTATACTCTCCTCATCCTCGGCTACCTAACACAATAGCAATATATTTAATGCACCTAGTAAACTGGTCTAATCTCTTTGCTCTCGTCCTTTCTTACTGACCTTTCTTCTTTCTATACTGCCCTCTTGCAATCTGCTTGCACCTCTGCTACCAACTGCCTCGAGAATAACTGAACTGTATCCACCATACCAACTCACCCATTGTATTGGCGATCTCTCCCTCCAAACATTGCACGCAGGCATAACAGCAGGGGGGGGTTCCTTCTTGGGGATACTTTCTGTATCCAGGCTCACAGGGTGCAGTGCACAATGACTGAGGTAACTGGAAAGAGAACAGAAAATCAACAGCCACTGCACCACCTCCCCAGTCCTACCTACATCATTACTGACAAGCTTTTCTTCAGTCTAGCCTGCTCCTCATTGGAACACCCATTAGGCCTGTTCTGGTGACAGTCTATGTAGAAAATCTGCATGTTGGGAATGAAACGTTAACCCTTAGGGCCAAATATAGCAAAATGTAAGGTCACAAAAATGATCTCAAGCATACTAACATACAGTATATCGTAACATAGTAAGTTAGGTTGAAAAAAGACACACATCCATCAAGTTCAACCTTAAGTCTATATATAACCTGCCTAATTTCTAATTGATCCTCTCCAATTTGCCTCAGAGGGGGAAAAATTCCTTACTTCAAGATGGCATTCAGGATCCACTTGTACTATCAGCTTTCTTCCATAACCCTGTATTCCCTCCCTTGCTACAAAGCCATCTAAATCCTGCTTATATCTATAGCTCTCACTGTAAAAAAAAACCTTCTCAATATTTAGCTGGAACCTCTTTTCTTCTAATCAGAATGGGTGAACTTGTGTCAGCTGGAAAGACCTACTGGTGAATAAAGCATTAGAGAGATTATTATATGATCCCCTTATATATTTATACATAGTTATCATATCACCCCTTAAGCGCCTCTTCTCCAGAGTGAACATCCCCAATTTGGCCAGTCTTTCCTCATAGCTAAGATTTTCCCTTTACCAGCTTAGTTGCCCTTCTCTGCCCCCTCTCTAATACAATAATGTCCTGTTTGAGTGATGGAGACCAAAACTGTAGGGCATATTCTAGATGTGGCCTTACAAGTGCTCTATACAGTGGGACCCCCTCCTCCCGTGACTCTATGTTTAATACAAGACCTTATTGGCCCTTGATGCTGCTGACTGGCATTGCTTGCTACAGCCAAGTTTATCATCTACAAGGACTCCAAGCTCCGTCTCCATTATGGATTTGCCTAGTGCAGTCCCATTAAGGGTATAAGTGGATATTTTTACATCCCAGGTACATGACTTTACATTGATTGACACTGAAACTCATCTGCCACATCTGCTAATAATGCCAGTCACCATGACCAGCGCCTAATTTGCTGGGCAGGCGCCCCTAGACCACGCGGTTGAGGTGCCCAGGCATGCGGTCCTAGCGCCCGCATGCACTGCATGCGCTGTCGCAAGAGTGCCTGGGAGCGTAGCACGGGTTCCGGATTTTGAGTGCCAATCGTGACAGAAGTATTGTGAGTACAGGGGTGACCCCAACCTATGTGTTTTTGCTGGCAGACCACAAGGGGCCCAGTTTAGTGAGGAAACTCACTCAAATAATGAAAGGTAGCACCCAGTGGTCAGGATATACTTTTGTTATTTTTGTTTATGTGTGCTGAAATCATCACCCCTGTGTGTAAATAAACTGTCTTAAAGAGAAGAATGTGTCAGTTATGGATTCAACAAGCTTACAATGGGTTCCATTATACCAGATAAAAGGGAGTCTGAGAAAATCAGAAATAGAGACCAAACTAAGCTCTCTTAGTACTTGTGTATTTCCTCTGACACTGGTGCCTTGTTCACATTCATTTTAAGGAAAGCTTTATGAATCATATCCTGGGTCAGCCACTGACTAGATTGAGCTGAGCCAATAATGCAGCTATGAGGTGGGTTTAGAAACTCTGACTCTGCTATTGTATACACTGAAGAAAAGAACTGATTTAGCACATTTGCCTTTTCATTATATGTTACAACCATACTGGTACCATTATTTGAGGGAGCTGCACTCTCAAGCCACATCTTTTTACTAGTAATATACTTCAAAAACTTTTGGGGTTAGTCTCAGCCTCTGCCTCAATGCACTCCTCATTTCCAATCTTTACCTTCCATATTGCTTTTGTACAACATTTATTATAGTGTTTACATTCTTTAAAGGGGTTGTTCACCTTTAAATTAACTTTTAATGATGTAGAGAGTGCTATTCTGAGACAATTTACAATTGATTTTTATTTTTTATAATTTGTGGCTTTTGAGTTATTTAGTGTTTTATTCAGCAGCTCTCCAGTTTGCAATTTCATCAATTTGGTTGTTAGGGTACAAGTTACCCTCGCAATCATGCATTGATGTAAATAAGAGACTGGAATATGACTGGAAAAAACTATAAAAATAACCAATGAAGGCCAATTGACAAATTGCTTAGGATTAGCCATTCTATTCATACTAAAAGTTAACTTAAAGTTGAACCACCCATTTAAATGCAACTTCTGTCACTGCAGACTTGTAGTTATTAATGTTTGCCTGCTAAGTTTCAGGGTTTTTTTGTGTGACATTTCTTCAAAACTGCCAAATTTAGGAAAGCTTTGCTGTGTGGTAGTTTGGAGTGGAAAGATTTACCAATTTTAGAAAGTAGAAATATTTACCAATTTTGGATTTGGGAAAACGTGTACTTTTAAAAAATATATAGTTTTTAAGGGGTCAACATACCTTTTTGCAGCTTTTACCCCACATAAATCAGGTATATTTTAGGGTCTTGAAATGCCATATACTGTGATAAACTTATGCAAACTGGGCATCAAACTGTTCAGTGGACCCTTGGCTTTCATATGTAGGATAAATTATCTTGATAGCAAATTATATATAGAAGATAGGATGCTGCTTCATCAAAATCCCCAGTTTAAAATGCTTTGTGGTTTGGAGCAGAAAGATGCATTTACCCATTTTGGATTCGGGACAATGTGTACTATGGCTTTCTGGGGTTAACCTAATGTTTTGTAGTTTTAGCCTACATGAAATACAGTATTTGTGTTGATTTTGCAGTAGGTGGAATGACAGAAATAATAGATCATGATATACTTAGGTAAACCTATGCACATTGGGCATCAAACTGTCCAGTTGCGCCATGACCTTCATATTTAGGGTGATCTATCTTGGTACCTAATGACCTGTGGGATATAAGATGTTGTAAACTTGAAGTTTTTAAGTAATTTTTAAAAAAATTTTGAAAAATGTATAAAAAGTTTGGGGAAGTGTTGCAACTTATTAATGCACTGCTGGGAGTTTTTTACCTGTACAAGTCATAAATCTCTGTAAAACTATACATATTTGGTATAAGACTTTCTAAATAAGATGTATTTTTGTGCATTAAAAAATTGGACCCGTCACCCCAAAAACAAAATTCAAAATCCTATTTTATCACATTAGTCAAGCAAAATGAACATTAATTACACTATATAAATTATTTTAATCTTGTTTTCTTCAGTCTGGGCATTTTGTGGACACTGTTATTAAGGCAAGCCTTGTATCATCTCAGAATCTTGTTTGTGCACCAGAATGGGGAACCCAACGTCTATCCCTATGGGAATGTGTGGGGAGCAGTGGCATCTAGGAAGTGCTGAATGGAAAGTGAAAGTAATTATATGCCCCGCCTCTATGCCTAAGGCATAGAGGAGGGGCAGACAATATTTGATTTACAGCTGAGATTTTTAAATGAGCTTAAAACAGCTATGAATGCTTTAATAAAAATTTGATATTGGATTTTATGTTTGATTTGAAAAGGACTTTTATTATACAGATTTTTGTGTCTGGGTGACGGGTCCACTTTAAGGAAGTGGAATTGCATAGAACTTATAGCAAGTATATGTGAAAGCTTAGGTTGTCCTGAAAACAAACAATATTTCATTTTCCTAGGTAAACTAAAAGCCCCCCCCCCACTGTAAATGACCCTGAAGGGAAAGAATGCAAAATATCAAAAACTGTGCCAAGAAAAGTACCAGAATTGCCAAATTGGCTGGCAGTGAAAGGATTAAACATTTTTCTCTTGATTCCTATTAGTTTCTTTACATCTATATAATATGCCACATAGGGTGGTTCTTGGTGCTTTTACATTTACTTCTCAAGGGAATAAATTGAGAGCAGTAATGATTCATGATTTTAATGATTTTTTAACTATATTTTTAAAAAACTATATATACATTTTTGAAACGTATTTTATTTTTTAGAAAATGCAAAAAATATTGATTTAAAAATCTGCCACCTAAAACCTGTCAATGACCTATAGATTTTTTTGTACAATTTTTATTTCTAAATGATAGTTTTCTTTTTACCTGTGTGAACCAATGGTGCCACTGGATGGTGCTGTCATTGATGTGGAGCTGTTGGGCCTCTGGAGCAGTAGAGTCAAAGTGTCCAACTGTTTCCTGTGTGACACTCAGATCAGGTAGAACGACTGAGTTTACAATATCATAATATGCCGGCCGCCCCCCATACTTATCAAAGAAGAACTCTTCACTGGCAGTGGCAAATCCAACGTTCTGGACATAATGTCTGAGCTGCAAAGATACAAACATACAGTATATTGAACAAAAGGTTAAGAAAGAGAAACGAATAAACCAAAAAATGGGGGAAAGAAAAAGAACCATAAAAATATGAAATAACTACACAACAAATACAAAATAATAGTGTAATATGGTTGTTTTCCACCAAGTCCGCCCTCTTTACTTCACCAACTCCACACTGTGTTACTCCAATAGTGACTTTCACATATGTGTTACTCCTGTGCCACTTACATGCTATACAATCAGTGGAATCACACGTATTTTATTTTTTTCCTTTTTTCCATAATTTTCATTTTCCAAATTTTTTCTTTATTTCTCTTTTTCATTCCTCTTATTTATTTTTTACTTTTTTAATCTTTTATTGGTTTCTTTATTTCTTATTATTTTATTATCTTATTATTTTCTAATTTAATTTCTTATGTGTTTCTTTTTTATCTTTCTTTTTTTTTCCTTTATTATTTTCTTTCTAACTTCCTCTTTTTGTAGTTCTCCCTTTGTTCATTTAATATTTCTTTTATCTGCTTTCACATTTGTTTTTCTTCCTCTTTTTTGTTCATTTTTACCTTTTTGTGTAACCTTGAGACCTTTTCTCAGAAGTCTAAGGCAGAAGGTTTCATGTGTAGGTACTGCATGTGGATAGGGGTGTACAGAGGGGTGTACAGAGGAACACACTAATTCTTGTCTTTATATAGTATATTGGCCAGTTAACATCATTGGGATATGTCAGTGTTTGCCATTGCAGTCTGCCTCTTGTACCAGTCGAAATGTCTGTCCTTTAGGAAGTTTGGTGCCACCCATAGGCCATCTGTCACTGTGAATTTGTTGGATTCACATGTGAAAATGTCTCTATTCTGTGATTGGTTCTGGCTGGGATGTCCCTTGTTTAATATCATATCACCTAACTCATTCCATTCTCATTCACCCCACACAGGCTGACATTAAGCACTAAAGCTACCCCCACTGTATTTCAGAACCATTTTCCTATGAGGTTGATAGACATGTCAGGATGTCCTTACCTGTGCAATTTTTTTATATAATGTCCTTCATGCAGTTTCAATTTTCAAGGTTTTATGTTGATACAAAATAGTAGACAAGTAGGAGTGCTACAAAACTGACCAAAAGTAACTTTTCATAATCTTATATACAGTATTATAGTTACTCCATACTACTTGATTATATTTCACCAGAGGTCCAACTCTGGGCCCACCTGCACCAGTTGATGCTTTAGATTGCAGCATTTATGTAATTTATCTGCATAGTTTCATCTTAGACCTACCTGCCATGGTTGGAAGTCCTTCTTCAGTCTGACTGTGTCCTTGGCCTTTTGTGATGTCTCAGAGAACATTGTGTGTAATGCATGAGCCAGGGCATAGACAGCTGTGTAAATACTGTAGGTTGTCCTGAAGGTGTAGGTATCATACTCATTCTGGGGAAGTTCCCTCAGAGACTCAGAGCCAGTACAGGGAAGGGTTTCCCATGCTAATACCTCTTTATTTGTACCATTATAATGACACCTAAAGGTCCATGACCATGCCCATTTTAGCCTCATATTATCAGGGTATTTTTGTGGGGATAAACTATAGAGAAAATCTTGAAATCCAGGTATATTTCCTCTTTTTAAGGAAAGTTCCAGAGACCCATTGAACAATGTCACCAGAAAACCATGTTCCAAGTCAGTGGGATAAAACTCTGAGGCCAGATTAATCCAAACAGTGGCTGGCAATTCTATGAATGTCATAGTTAGTAGAAACCATTTTACATTTTCAGAAGAATTGTACAATATAATCACATTTACTGTTGCATGTCTGAGAACACTTTTAATTTTGTAACTTTTATCTGTTTCCAAGTTGAATTTTTCAGGTACTGTTTCCAAATACTCTACACACATCCCACTTTTGATAATCTGCTCCTTGAGTTCCCAGCTCCCCCTCTGATTGCTGTCAGTATCAGAAGTCAAGATCCCAACCCAGTTCCAGCCAAAGTGCTGGAGGATCTTTATGATGGCTCTGTGCTGAGTGTATTCATCTGGGACTGTGCGATAGAAGAAAGGAAAGTGGAATCTGTTGGTGAAGATGGAGTCCATTGCTCCATAGCTGATCTGTGGGCACCAAGGTTGCACATTTATGCATAACACATAGGGGCAGATTTACTAAATTCACATGAATGATTTCAAATTCGATCGAATTTTCAAAAAGATTGGAATTCAAATTTTCTAATATTTTTGAAGACCACTTTGACCATTGAATTTTGAAAAGTTGATTGAATTGAATAAAAATCTATTCGAATATTCGACAGTCGAATAACTTTCCCTTAAAATTTTTTATTCGACTGCCTAGTACATCAGTTTCAACCTACCAAATTGGCCTTCATTATTTTTGATTGAATAAAAAAATTTGATTGAATGGTTAATCGAACGATTCAAATGATTTTATCATTCGATCGAATATTTCCTATTCGATCGTTCGACCAATCGAATTGTGGTAAAATCCTTCAAATTCGATATTCGAGTTTGAAGGATTTTAATTCCCTCGAATTCCACCCTTTGTAAATCTGCCCCATAGTACTGTGAGAAAATGAAGCACCTTCTGATGATTTAAAAAGGTGATAGAAAAGTGCCACACAAAGGTTAGAATAAAGAATTGATGTACACTTATAAGAGATCAAAGTTATATAGCTTCTCCATTCTTCAGTAAGTCTCAGATCTGTTATCTATGCCCTGTAGGTTGGAGGGTCCCCAATTGGCCCAGGGAACTTGTGACCACTCCAGCTCCTGTCTATAGGTTGTATAATAGAAGAATGCATTCAGCTCTCCATCTTTAGTCATATTTAGGTTTCTGCTGCTGAGAAACCATTGCATAGAGGTTTGTCTGGTTAGACTAATCCTTTATTATATATATATATATATATATATATATATATATATATATATATATATGGGTGTCTGAGATAATGTAGACTAACTATGTGCTATCCCACTTATTCTCATATTTTGTATTGTTATAATTTAGATACTACTGATCAGTAAATCATCTGATTGGTAAAGAATCAGTGGCACCAAGTCATTTTATATATTACTCAATGTTGTGAGTTACAGCTTACAACCATTTTTCCACTTTGAGCGCACCCATTGGAGAAAGAGGGTCACAGTTGTGCTAAGGAACGAGGTAATACTGTCATAAAAGGCTTGCACTCACCTCAATAAACTTGGGATTCACGTGCAGAGAGATGGAGACATCAGGTCTACTAACTCATAGCAATGAATCACCAATGGATCTTGTATTATGCTATGGCTCCGTGAGGTGGGCTCTATATTTTAGTTTTTGCTTTACCCCCTATACCATCTGTCCAGTTATAAAGCAAAAAAAAGTAGGCGCATACCCTAGATTAAATAACGTGGTGCAAATCCATAAGTGACTCACCATTAGGGTTTCCAGAAAAATATATAAGATTCATTCTGTCCTGTGAAAACCCAGTTCATGTTTCTACCATGTGACCGTGCCATTCAAATACGAGTTTACATAACTTGCCTGATAAAAACAATTAACCAATGTATCATTATTAACGTAGAAATTAGATCTATTATTAGGTCTGTTGAACAGACTCAGTGCCGGTACAGTATTTCCCCTCACCTGAGTGTAGCGGTACATCTGGATAATGGTGGCCATTGATAGAGAATTTGGAGAAGTTTTGTCCCCAATAAATGCTGCCAACACCCCAACATTTGAACAGAGATAATTAGGGACCATGTTACGTCCCCCTGATAATATCCTGAAAACGTGTTTTTGGGCCTGAGAGTTATAAGCCAAAGAATCATATATGTGGTATCCAAGAGTGATGTTGGGCAGGAGCTTCTCATTAGAGTTAATTTCTTCTACGGCATAAATAATAACCAGATGGTGGCGGAAATGCTGCAGGTACTCACTGTAGGGCAATGAGAAACATTATATGGTGTTTGTACAACCAAGGGCAGTTATAGAGGTATAAATCCATTAGCATCAGTCTGGTACTAGTTACCCCACAGCCCAGCCACGTATGTGTGTGATATCTTATTATTGTGCAACATTGTCAAGGATTGGGTAGGGGGCGCTGTAGAGTCTGAAGGGGAAGGTGTGAGTCCTTTAGGCAAGGGTGTATTTTGCCTAGGAAACCAGTGAGGAGTAGGCTGGAACAGGGAGATGAGGGCGTAGACAGACTGGATTGGGATAGGAACAGACTGATGGGACAGGACGGTGTGGGCGTAGATCTCTGGGACTGGAGAGCGAGGAGAGAGAGAGAGCAGGAGGAAAGGACTGGAGGGCAAGGGCGAGAACAGGAGGACTGGAGGGCAAGGGGGAGTGTAGGAGGACTGGAGGGCAAGGGCGAGAGCAGGAGGACTGGAGGGCAAGGGCGAAAGCAGGAGGACTGGAGGGCAAGAGCAGGAGCACTGGAGGGCAAGGGCGAGAGCAGGACCACTGGAGGGCAAGGGGGAGAGCAGGACGACTGGAGGGCAAGGGCGAGAGCAGGACGACTGGAGGGCAAGGGCGAGAGCGAGAGCAGGACGACTGGAGGGCAAGGGCGAAGCAGGACGACTGGAGGGCAAGGGCGAGAGCAGGAGGACTGGATACAAGGAGCAGGGTCAGAAAGCAGTAATCAGGAACAGGCAAGGCACGGCCAGTACAAGGTTAAGGCAAGGCAGGAAGAACAAGGCAAGACAAAGCAGGAGGGACAAGGCAGAAAGGAAGGAAGGAAGGACAAGGCAAGGCAAGGCAAGAGCTAAGGGAACTAGTCAGGGACACTGCCACAGTACTAGAGGCCTAATAATGCTCCGGGAAGGTGTGCACGGAGGCCTGGCCTTAAATAGGGCTGAGTCAGCTGGGGCTGCAGAGGCCAGGAAATCTATAGTGAGCAACCCAACAGGCTGCTCTCCTGGCCTAATGGAAAGAGCATTGAGCCAGAAACCCAAAGGTCCCTGGCTTGAATCCCAGCAGAGCCTGACAATCATGAAGTCAATAAACCTAAAATGACATTTGTTCAGCCCATATGCAGACAATACAATACAGCCTATAGTTGCGGTACTATTGGGGCTTATTAGGCAGTCAGTGGGTATGCCATGAACTGTATGATTATTAATGAGCTGTGTAACTGAGACACTTGTTGGTCAGTAGAATGAGCGGCCGCTTATATAATTTAGTAGGGCCCTCTAATCCTATTGTACTCTGTAAAACCTTGTTTGTTATAAACTAAGGTAAAGCACTGTGTAACCTGTCTGCGCTATATAAATAAATGATGATGATGACAATGATGAACTTATAAAAAACTTGTTCTGCTCAGTGATTGGATATGAAGCTTTAGCACTATAATTCAGTAAGTGTTAGGAATTCTGTGTGGCTTTACTCATAATGAACTGTTTATTCAATGATGGATTTATATGGTTGGTGTTGTTATAGTATGTGTGTGTGGTATGGATAGAATGGAAAGGATTGTGCTGTACTCCAATAATGTGCAGAATGGAAACATCACTTACTCTGTATAGTACCATATCCGGCGCGGCTTCTCTTTTTTATTTATAACTTGGGCTTTCCAGAGATGGTGCAGGTCTATTATTGCCCCAAGTAGGAAATCTCCCTCCATGTAATACCCCTCCTCATAGGCACTTCCCAACTGCCAGTTGAGATTCAGGGGCTTTCCAGCAGGAACGTCCGGGGCCAGGAGCACAAGTAAAAGGCTGAATTCCCTGATCAGAGGAAGAAGAGCCAGGGCTGGACGGAAGGGAGATGTATCCATAGAGAAGAGCAGGAGAGAATGTGGTAAAGCACTGGGGGTATATAAGGTCTCTGTGTTTTCCCAAATAAACTCTCATCGATGCCTAATTGTGAGCTCATTCAGCAGAGAATTCTCTGGACTACATTTCCAGCTGCCACTTTTATATACTGTAGAACTTCTATATTTATCATGTATCTTTTATTTATTATGGATCAGCCAAATCCCTCTGGCCTCTCCCCAAATACTCACTGCCAGTTTAACTCTTCCCTCTAATTTCCCAGGCTCTGAACTTTCATTGAGCCAGGGAACTGCACAGGGTAACACTCTATCTACTATAATGTGTGCAATAGATACCTGAAGCATGGACACTAAAGAATCTCATAAAAAAGTTACCTCAAAACCTTTTGGGTGCAATAGCAGTCTAAAGCAGTTTCCAGTACTGACTTGTGGCCAGACACTAATGGAACACTGGCACAATGGAACAATTGCACAATAGAACAATGGCACAATAGAACAATG
>CM044439.1:173171516-173189756 GCA_024363595.1 Xenopus borealis | reverse complement strand
CTGGCGACTGAGCACCCTTAGTGCAGAGCCCCGGCGACTGAGCACCCTTAGTGCAGAGTCATGGCGACTGAGCACCCTTAGTGCAGAGCCCCGGCGACTGAGCACCCTTAGTGCAGAGTCCCGGCGACTGAGCACCCGCAATAGGTAGCCCCGATGAATGAGCTTCAATGTGACTGTGACTCTCATGTTTCAGTAGAACATATGGATGACCGCTCCGTGTTTTCCTCCCCGACAAGCAAACTTGATGAGTGTCCCTCTATCCAGCCGGAGAGTAGGAGTTCTAAGTCACACAGTAAGTACAAATTACCATTAATACTCTCTCCTGTTCATGGGCATGTGCCTCCTGGCAGTTAGCAGCTGCACTGGTGAGTAACGTAGTTTGCAACAGTTTTGGAGAC
Source organism: Xenopus borealis (assembly GCA_024363595.1). Classification (NCBI taxonomy): domain Eukaryota; kingdom Metazoa; phylum Chordata; class Amphibia; order Anura; family Pipidae; genus Xenopus; species Xenopus borealis. Next base: position 173,189,358 of record CM044439.1, on the reverse strand, counting down.
CTTTCCCTTGGTGTGAGGGTCGGAGTCAGGTGTAAATCTTATAAAGGGAAATCACACTCACGTGTTTGAGTATAGGAGCCCCCATGCATCATCACCCTTTGTGCAAAGTCTCTGCTAAAGAACCAGGACTTCTACTTCCACAGACACATTTCACACATTCAGCACAAATGCCCTGTAAGTATAATCCCCTGCTCCTACTACTCCTTTAAGAGCTGTATGGATTGATTGGCCACATATCAATCAGGCAAATATGAAAAGCCCAGCAGGCAGGGAGTGCATTGTTCATTCATGCTTTCCTCTCTGCTCTCTATAGGCACACGCTCCAGGCAATCAGGGATCACAATGATCTGCTGTAGGAGCAGGATAGTCTAAAAACAAAAACTGGGTAAATAGTCTGTGCAAAATAACAAATGTTTCTAATGTATTTAGTCAAAAATGTCATGTATAAAGGCTGGAGTAAGTGGATGTCTAACACAACACTACATCAAAGGTGGCCATACACAGAGCGGGTTCCAAGCAAGCAGATCTCTCCCTAATATGACCACCTTGATGTGGGCGATAGGCTGATCTGATCGCGGTTCCTCAATGATCGGAGCAGATATGGGCGGTCGGATCACGGGATACGGCCAGGATCCAACGGGATTTTTAGTCCCATCCCATAAGCTAATCAGTGACTATAATGGCTCCACATGAGACATAACTGTTCAGTGAGTTTGCTATTAATCCTTAGCATTCAGCTCACATTCAAAATGGGTTATGACCCGTGTGCCTCCCCCCCTCAACTCACCGATTGGTTACTGCCTGGTTAGACTTCCAGTCACTCCAGCCTTTATAGATTACATTTTTGACTAAATATATTATGTAAAGTTACAGCCCAATATAAGGGTAAGGTCACATGGTCAGATTCGGGGAGATTTAGTAGCCTGGCAAATAATCGCCTCTTCTTCTGGGCAACAATCTCCTGAACTGCCTTCTGCCTGTTATAATGAGAAAACACCAGCACAATGGTACTTGGGGCACTTTAATTTCCGATGTTGCCCAAAGTTTTCATGAGAGGCATCTTTGGGCACCGTGAGTGCATTGCCGCAGGCAAATTTTTTATTTTAGCACAGGGAACGCAATCTCCCCGAATCTGCCTGTGTGCTCCTGCCTTATAAACAAAAATGGCATATAGATGATGAAAGGGGATCCATAGATGATGGAAGTGGGTAAATAGGTGACGAAAGTGAGTAGATGACAGAAGTGGTTAAGTAGTTGACAGAAATGTAAATAAATTATGGAAATGGGTAAATAGATGATGGAAGTGCATCAATAACTGACAATAGTGTGTAATTAGTTGACAATAATGGGTAAATAGATGACAGAAGTGAGTAAAATGATGACGAAAGGGGATCCATAGATAACAGAAGTAGGTAAATAGATGATGGAAGTGATTAAATAGACGACAAAGTGAGTAAATAGATGATGGAAGTGCGTAAATGGCTAAAAGTGGATCCATAGATGATGGAAGTGGGTAAATGTCAGCAGTGCCCAATGGTGCTTCCATCTCCAGTGGCGTCAGATCCAAGATGGAGGCGCCAATGTTCCACGCGGGTTGACGCCTGGCGCGAAATTCAAGTTAAAATGATTTTGTTTCTGCATTCCTGGGTGTTCTATATTTCTTCCTGGACTTTGACCTTGCCTGAAACTTGATTTTGCTTATAATCTGCCTGCCTTTTGAACATTTGCCTGGACTTGACTATGCTTGCACCTGACCCCTTTCCGCATACTACGAACTAGGACTTTAACCCCTAAGCTTCCTCCTTGGTCTGCACTCCTCCCGCTGGGAGCCGATAGCCCCCCTGACATTATAATCGGGCCCTAGACCCCACTGAGGAAGCTACGTCTCAGTGCGAGAACTCAGAGGATTGGCGTCCCGCATGGAAGATTATGAAGCTCAGCTGTTCCGCATTGGTACTTCATACTCATCTCTCCCGTATGTCTCCAGTCGCTGGTAATTGGCGGCTGTTGTTCCTCCTGCAGCGGTCTCATTGGCCGGTGAGCTGCACATCCCTCCTCCACTTTGCTATATTGGGGATCCTGATGCCTGAAGTGCCAGATTCAGTTTGAGTTTCAACCCTCACAGTACTCCAGTGAACTTGCCATGGTGGGTTATGTGATATCTCAAAGCCGGTCGAGTGGGCAACATCTCTCTGGGAGAAGAATTCTTCATTGACCTATGATGCCAAAGGGTTCCTCCAGGCATTCCGAAACGTGTTTGATGCCCCTGGTCAGGTCGCTAATGCCTCATCCCAGCTCCGGCAAATCCTGCAGGGAAGTCGCAGTGCCAGTGAGTTTGCTATTGACTTTAGAACTTTAATGGCAGAAACTAATTGGAATGATGAGGCATACAAGGCTTCCTGTACCAAGGCCTCTGACTGAAAGACAATATTATCTCCAGAGAATTTCCTGAGTTGTTGGAAGACGCCGTTAAGGTGGATACACGTCTCAGGGAGCATGAACTTGCCAATGAACGCAGCAAGAGATTCCAGCCCATACACACTTCCAATGACCTCTCTTGCCTGCACCACCCCAGCACCCTCCAGTCATGTCTCCAGAGGAACGTATGCAGATTGGAAGGGCACGTCTCTCAGAGCAGGAGAAGCTTTGCAGATGTTCGGCGGGCCTGTGTCAATGCTGTGGTGGTCAATTCTTGTCTGTTGACACCAGGAGAATCCTCTTAACAAGGTAAAACTGTGGTGTCTTGTGGGTAACGTGGCACCTGTTCCCCAAGGAGATTCTCACACGTTTCTCCTACCGTTGCAGATTCATCTGGCTACCAAGACTATTGACGGTGATGCCTTCCTTGATTCCGGGGATTCATTGGATGCTTCCTTTGCCCGATACATGGGTATACTCCTCTACCCTTCTTCTTCTATCTCCATAGACAACCAACAGGAATACAAGTTGGACCCCAGAATCTCCAGTGGGTTCTCTCAGGAGTGTTTCAAATTCTTGGTTTTTCCGCACCTTCTAACCACCCATCACCACTGTTTAGAAGTCCTTTAATCTTAGGCGTGTCGACAACTCTTAAAAATCAACCTGAAATTTGTAGCAGAAATAAAGGAACTGCAAAGAAGAACTAACGAGGTTGCACAACCTTGTCGATAAATATAATTGTGTGTGTAACTTGGAATCCGTAAATGAATAATGCCTTAATGAGTGCAAATAGATTCATTCAAAATAAATTCATGTGGCTGATGGTGATGGGCTGCGCATGCGCAGTAGAATGCAAGTACTATAGGGCATGCGCCGAAAGTTCACAGAGTTCAATTGGCGAGCTCAGTGAACTTTCAGCGCATGCCCTATAGTACCGGTGTCCTACTGCGTATGCGCAGCCCATAGCTGTCAGCTCCAGGAAGAATCCATTAGAAGAGAAGATGGACCCTTAGAACATCGCTGGAGGGGACCTGCTTGAAGGGGTAAGTATGGACTTCCCCTTTAATAACATTGGGATCAACCATCATTTTTACTGGGGAGGTGGCAACCCTAGTAACAACAGCACTCAATAGTAAAACCCAGGTCCCACTGCCTAAAATTCAGTTACATTGAGAAGGAAAAACAACAGCCTGCCAGAAAGCAGTTCCCTCCTAAAGTGCTGGCACAAATCACTTGACCAGGGGCAGCTGGGAAATTGACAATATGTCTAGCCCCATGTCAGATTTCAAACTTAAATATAAAAAAATCTTTTGAGAAATGGATTTCAGTGCAGAAGTCTACTGGAGCAGCACTATTAACTGAAGCATTTTGAAAAAAACATTTTTTCCCATGACAGTTTCTCTTTAAAGCTGATGTCATCTGAACAGTTTCTCCAGACCCCCAGGAATTCCCTTATTGGGACGGCCTTCTTTACATAATTATGAAAGTAGAGTCTGGCACTCGCAGGTTAACTGCAAAAGTGTTTTATTTCCATGGTATGCATGATGTAATGTGGATTTGGTTGGGGTTTCCTTTCTGTATATATCTGTTTGTAAGAAACCATTTTTAGCCTTTATTATAGTAATGTCCAAAAAGTCCATGTGGTGCAAATCAGCTACAAAAGTTAATTTGAGATTCAATTTATTGTCATTCAAGAAAGTGATGAACTGCTGTAGAGATTCATGTGATCCGTCCCTTATGATAAGCAGATCATCAATATAGCGTATCCACTGATTGATGTTACAAGTCCATTGGTCTGTCTTTTCTGAGAAAACACAATACTGCTTCCACCATCCCAAAAATAAATTGGCATAGGTGCAAATGGGGCTCCCATGGCGGCCCCCTGTGTTTGTAAGTAGTATCTGTCATTGAAAACAAAATAATTGTGTGTGACAGAAATGTAATAAATCTGAAAGAAAGGTTCTGAAGTCTGTGCCAAAATCGCTTACACTCTCAAGAAAAGCATTAACTGCTTTGATAAATATTTTGTAGGGATGCACCAAATCCACTATTTTGGATTCGGCCCAACCCCTGAATCCTTCCCAAAAGATTCGGCAAATAGTTAACAGAAGTGGGTAAATAGATGACAGAAATTAGTAAATAGATGACAAAAGTAAGTAGATGACAATATTGACGGAAGAGGGTACATTGATAACAAAATTGGATCCATGTAGGACGTGGGTAAATAGATGACGGAAGTGAATCCATAGATGACAGAAGTGGGTAAATAGGCTGTAAAAAATAAAGCATGCTTTCACTATAGTCGGCCATAATGTAAGGTATAAAGGCTGGACTGAATAGAACAGAATAGAAACTAACTTTCTTTAAGCTGTTCATCATCAACATAAAGGGGGTCCACATCAGACAAAACTCAGTTCATTTCATTTGGTTTTGATCCTAAGCTTGCAGGTCCGTTCTCTCTCATTTTGCCCAACATCAAGTTACTTATATTTTCACACTGAACTGTTCCTTTAAAGGACCAGTAACCTCAAAAAATGAAATAGTTTTGAAGTGATAAAAATATAATGTAGTGTGGCCTTGCACTGGTAAAAGTGCAGTGTTTGCTTCAGAAACACTACTATAGTTTATATAAATAAGCTGCTGTGTAGCCATGGGGGCCACTAGTGAAAGGAGAAAAGGCTCAGGTTACACAGCAGATAATCTCTGTAGAACATAATGTTATCTGTTATCCATTACTTATCCTGTGCCATATAGCCGTTTTCCAATTTCCGCCATTGCTACTCAGCAGCTTGTTTATATGAACTATAGTAGTGTTTCTGAAGCAAACACCTCAGTTTCAACAGTGCAGGGCAACACTAAATGATATTTTCTTTACTTAAAACACTTAAATTTTTTGGTGTTACTGTTCCTTTAAACAGCGAGAGCCCAGCAAACGCAACACGCAGAAAGATTTGATTTCTTTATTACTTCCTAAATATGGACATTGCCTACATACAGAGGGGGGAAACAGGACAGATCCCAGCCCAGCTTTATAATACATACACTTGAGTGCACATTGAGATGAGATCAGTTCAGTGCTGTAGAATGTATTGGATTCAACCGAAAAATGGAAGCAGTGCCTGAAAGTTGCAAGTGGGGTGCTCCTAAAGGCTATACAAACCTAAGCATGAACGGTTTTAGGGACAAGTTAGACCAGTGATCCCCAACCAGTAGCTCATGAGTAACATGTTGCTCTCCGACCCCTTGGATGTTGCTCCCAGTGGCCTCAAAGCAGGGGATTATTTTTGAATTCCAGACTTAGAGGCAAGTTTTGGTTGTATAAAAACATTCTCTCCTGTAGCTGCCAGTCCATATAGGGGCCACCAAATAGCCAATTGCAGCCCTTATTTGGCAGCCCATGAAGCTTTTGTATGCCTGTGTTGCTCCCCAACTCTTTTTATTTTTGTATGTGGCTCACGGGTAAAAAAGGTTGGGGACCCCAGAGTTAGGCCCTTCGACTAGGGCAGGCTTCACATTATATAGTGGCTCAGACATATTGCAGAATGAATTTGCAGGTAAAGTTGCTGTACCGTGTTAGCCGGTAAAAATGTATTGTACTAATATAATCATAGCAAGCTTTCAGAACATTTTAGTTCCTTTTTCAAGCTGAAAGGAACTAAAATGTTCTGAAAGCTTGCTATGATTATATTAGTTAGCCAATAAAGGTATCGCCTTTATACCATTTTGTTATTTTTTATTTCAAAAGGGTTGCCCAATAGAATGAATTTGCAAATGGGTAGTCTCACAGCTCAGGCATAGTGCCATATATCCCCTCCAGTGGAAGCCTCTCTTGGGTAACCGTAGCCCAAGTCCATGGTCGCTACACTTTGGCAGGTGTCACCTCAGAGAACTAACTCCACAATACTGCCCCTCGGTGGAGCCAAATGCGGCTCTTGTTAAGCTGCTCTGTATAACTCACAATCTGCTAGAAAACTGCTCCACTCTCTTTACTTTGTTCACATGTTCCCTGTTTCCTAATGTTTCTAAGGTTGCCGGCCTCTGTTGGGTCAAAACTTGATACTGGCCCCTTACACTCAAGGGTCTCCACACATCCACTCCTGGTATTATATGGAGAACAAGAGCCATGAGCTCTAGTGATGGGCAGGCCTGCCTGAAACCCACAGGGACATTTTGGGGTTGGGGAGGTTCAGACCACCATCTTTCCCAGGTTATGGGTTTAAACTGTATTTTACCATCTGCCCACAACCTTATTATTCACTGCCGCCAGATATAGATATTTATAGATTCACACTGCTTGCCCCACCCCTTTTGTAATGGTTGCCAGTCTATAAATATTGGGTAGGGTTGTGTTCTCCTTCCCATTAAATAACCTATACACAGGGACTTTTCACTAGATCTCTAAACAAATGGTGAATCCCTCCAACCCACAGGCCATAGGTAACAGAACTGGGACTTTGGAACCAAACCAAGACTTCCAGAACCAGTAGGGCTATTTAACCTCTTGGGTCCAATACAAAAGCAAGTTGGCACTGTACTAAGGTGACTTCCAGCCAAACTGGGCTTTAACCCACATGGCAGCATGTTTTGAGACTTGTAATTGGACTTTTTCCTCTGTATGAAGCAGTGTTAAAGGGGTTGTTCACCTTTGAGTTAACTTTTAGTATAATGTAGAGAGTGATATTCTGAGACAATTTGTAATTGGTTTTCATTTTTTATTGTTTGTGGTTTTATAGTTATTTGGCTTTTTATTCAGCAGCTCTCTAGTTTGCAGTGTCAGCAATTTGGTTTCTAGGGGACAAATTACCCTAGCAACCCTGCATTGATTTGAATAAGAGACTGGAATATGAATAGGAGATGGACTGAATAGAATGTTAAGTAATAAAAAGTAACAATAACAATACATTTGTAGCCTTACAGAGCATTTGTTTTTAGATGGGGTCAGTGACCCCCATTTGAAAGCTGCAAAGAAACAGAAGAAAATTGCAAATCATAAAAAAACTATGAAAAATAAATAATGAAGACCAATTGAAAAGTTTCTTAGAATTGTCCCTTCTACAATATACTAAAAGTTAACTTGAAGGTGAACCACCCCTTTAATGATCCAGCTTAGTCACAGCCAATAAGCTGCTGGTCCAGTGCAGGTAACATTACTGTAACTCACAGCCTTCGACAATACACAGACATCTATTCTCAGAAGAAGGTAAAGACATGGGAGTACCAGTTGGTTTGTATATTGCATATTAACCTGCTGCTTCTCTGCTCCGCTGGGAGATTATTTTGGGACCACTGAGGGACAGCTTTGGTCCCTGCCATTAATAACTTGTTTATTCAGCTGAGCCTCACTGGAGTATTCCACAATTGTCAGCCTCCTTTGGGGCCCCTGCTGCTTGCTCTGAGATTCATGACTTATTGTAGCCTGGAATGTCTTCTGTTTTTCCCTTACAATGTTAAATCCCTTCTGGGCTGGAAATCTCCATCAGGCCTTAAGCAGCCCGGTCTTGTATGGAACCCTACGTCCCACCATGACTGGACATTGCCCCTCTTTTAAGATACATACAAGAAGTCCCGTCTCAGGCCTTTAGCAGTCCGGTCTTGTATGGAACCCTACGTCCCACCATGACTGGACGTTGCCCCTCTTTTAAGATACATACAAGAAGTCCTGTCTCAGGTCTTTAGCAGTTAGGTCTTGTATGGAACCCTACGTCCCACCATGACTGGACATTGCCCCTCTTTTAAGATACATACAAGAAGTCCCGTCTCAGGCCTTTAGCAGTTAGGTCTTGTATGGAACCCTACGTCCCACCATGACTGGACGTTGCCCCTCTTTTAAGATACATACAAGAAGTCCTGTCTCAGGTCTTTAGCAGTTAGGTCTTGTATGGAACCCTACATACCACAATGACTGAATATTGTCTGCCTCTTACAGTACAAAGGGGAAGTCTGGCTTTCTATGGAACCCTGTATCCCACCAAGACTGTACATTGTCCATCTTTTACAGTATACAGGGAAAGTAATGTCTCAGGTCTTCAGCAGTTTGGTCCTTTATGGAACCCGCTTCCCACCATGACTGGACATTGTCTATATCTTGCAGTACAAAGGGGAAGTCCTCTATTAGGCCTTTAGCAGTTAGGTCTTGTAGGGAACACACGTCCCTCCATCACTGGACATTGTCCTGTCTCAGGCTTTTAGAAGCCCACTCTTGTATATGGAACCCTTCCCCGTCACCAAAGCTCTCATTAACCCTCTCTTACTAGAGAATTTTACCAATAATTGATAAAGGACAATATTATAGTGGGAGGCCAATACATTTTAAAGTGAAAGGCTTGAACAACTACCACATTGTATAGATGGAAAGACATAGTGGGTCTGACGGCAGAGTATGAGAAGGTTTATTGGCAGTGGTGAGATCTCCTGCAGTTCTGTGGGCTCTATTGAGTGTAAGGTTCTTATTTAGGGAACACAAGACCTTTTCATACATTTTACATCTTTTTACTGTGTTTCAGAGCGGCTGCTGGGGGCACCAATTAAACAGGAGGAGGTGGATTATATCAAAGTTTCTGTTGGAGGTCCAGGACCAGAAGACTTCTTAGTCACTTCTATGGGTAAATACTCCTAAAACCTTATGTCTAAGCAAGGTAATTGGAGCAGACATAACTTTATCCCTTTGGATACCACTCCCTGTGGGGAATGTGCTTCCCAGTTTATTTATCAGCTCCTTTGTATCTGTATTTTACTATAATCTGGCCTGTGAACTTGTCCGGTTTCTGTACTGTGATTCCCAACAACCATCAGCTATGTCTCAGTGTGCATGGGATATAGATTTACCTACTTCCATCAATTCATTGGCAGATTTGGGCTTAAATCTGAATCACGAATATCAGTTCCATATGAGCAGCTTGTAGTGCAGCTCAATCCACAGATTGGAGTGGCAAAAAGAAAGATTGGCTGCACCAAAGATCAGAGTGCTGTCTCTAATACCTATACAAATACAGTGGAGATCATGATTTACTGTTTGGCAAGAAGCCACTCAATTTTTTCTAATTCCTTATTCTGTTGTGCACAGATGGCCAGTAATTGTCCAAAGCCAGCCTAGAGACTGCAGCATAGGGAAGTCCATACGGGTCCTTGAGGGAACGAATGACCGCTACAATGTTATTTCCCCCAAACCAATCTTAAGAATCAGATTCTCATTGTAATGTTGTTCAGTACCAAAATGGCTTTAATATCCTTTCCATTTCTCGGGGTCTCAAGAACCAACTGCTCCTTTGCAAAGAGAAATTCCCTGCAACAGAGAAGCCTTCTGGGTGTGAGACTGACTCATATAGTCTACCCACCAACGCTTGTGTCAACTCGTTTGCTTAATTCCTTCTTGGATAGTTATCAGTGAAGGCCACCTCAAAACCAGCTCCAATGGTATCCACCATCTTCATAAACAAATTAGAACCAAGTGCAGCCTTTAATGCCTCTCCGTAAAGTTGATAATAATATTCCAACTGGTTACTTATAGGTTGACAACTTTCCTTTTGGCAGAAAATGTCTTGTCCCAGTTTTTGGCTTTGAACTTTTAAGATTAATCACTGAGGATCATTGGCTCACCAGCAGTTTCTCACTACTAGCAGACTCAAGAAATACATGCTCCTGCATGCCCTTTTGCAGATCAAAGAGTCCATGGAGTCACAATGGTGTATAGGTGATAAGTGAACCTCCAAAATCCTACGCAGCTAAAATCCGTACCTGAAAAGTGTTCCTGATGTTCATCCTGTTGGCTGTAAGAAGCTTGTGATCCTGTGGGGCACAAACGTGTATCACACAAGGTAGCATCTGCCTTCATGCAATAGGTTCATTCATGCTGCCATATTAGAGATCTTAGTCCCCAACTACTCACTGCTCACTTGTCCTGAGAGAATCTATAGGAAAGCTTTTTCACAATGTTCTTGTGGACCAGCCAAAAAGGAACATTAGTAAAATGGAGCATCTGTCCCACCATTGGTATCATCGTTCCAGCCAATGCCAAGTTCAGCAGAGCATGGACTAAAGCCTTATAATCCCATGCAAATACTTGGAAATGACAGCCAAGGGCTCTGGAATTCCAATCTACTAATGAAAGGGCTTTTCTTTCTCAAACCAAATGCTCTTCTCTAAATCTAACTTTCATTGGTCGAGGCAACATTTTCCTCTGTGCTTTACATACATCATTGTAACTAGGGATGCACCGAATCCAGGATTTGTTTCGGGATTCGGCCAGGATTCTGCCTTTTTGAGCAGGATTCGGCCGAATCCTTCTGCCCAGCCACACTGAATCCGAACCCTAATTTGCATATGCATATTGGGGGGAGGGAAATTGCATGACTTTTTGTCACAAAACAAGGAAGTAAAAAAATGTTTTCCCCTTCTCACCCCTAAATTGCTTATGCAAATTAGGGTTTGGTATTCGGCCGAATCTTTCTCGATGGATTTGGGGGTTTGGCCGAATCCAAAATAGTGGATTTGGTGCATCCCTAATTGTAACTACACCTAGTAGTGCAGCTCAGCTTGTAGATGATTTTGGGGAGGTCTGCCTACATCTGAACAGGGGCTGCCACTTTGCACCCTATAAACACAAACAGCAATTTGGCCATCAAGAGAAATAAGACTGGGGTGCATGATTTTATGCTTCTCCGGCCTTACTATGTGATTAGACAGGACTGTTGGGCGGGCAGCACACTGCTGCCAGTATTCCATATATTGTGTTGCCTTCTTGTGTTTCTCCAGACAGTAACATGGACATGGGCACCAGAGATACAGAGGAGATGTGGCTGAACCAGCAGTATGAGGACACGGAGGCAATTGAGCAATCAAATGGTTCTGAGCAAGGTAAGGGGACAGGGCTTATGGTTTCCATTTTGGGTGGGAGTTCCCTTGTTGAGTAGATTCAACTCTTCAGTAGACTGATCTTCTCTTTGTGCCTCACAAATATAGCCATACAGATTAGCTGAGCCGCAAGTGGAACAGTAACATTCTTTATTGCTTTTGATTTCTCTGTTTTTATTGGTTCAAATCATGTTCTCCTGCCCCACATTCCCTCCTTTTCTCTGTCCTCCCACTTGCAGTTCTGACTAAAAAGCTAAATGATCAATTTGCCTTTTTGCCATTAAAATGACTGTTTGAATCCGGCAGATAATGGCTGCTCAAGCACAGACCTGAAGGAACTTCCCGGAAGTGACTGTATCCTGAATGGCTCCCTGTATAAATGGAGTGGATGGCATAACCACATGGGCATCCTATCTCCACTACCCCAGCACAGGAGAGAGCGGCCATACCAATGTAGCGAATGTGAGAAAACCTTCTCTGAACTGTCACGTTTCCTCAGGCACCAAATTAGCCACACGGGGGGGAGGCCCTATCACTGCCGCCATTGTGTGAAGACCTTCAGACAGCCCTATGAGCTGATGGTGCACCAACGAGTGCACACGGGGGAGAAACCCTATCAGTGCAACGTATGTGGGAAAAAGTTCATTAAGAATTCCATCCTGAAGGTTCATCAGAGGATTCACACGGGGGAGAGGCCCTACAAGTGCACCCAGTGTGCCAAGAGCTTTGTACAGTCGCATCACCTAAAGACTCACCAGAAAACACACAGAGGGGGCAGGGGGCAGAACTACTGAACTAACCTGTAGTGTCTGGGGGGCTGAAAGACCAATAATTGCTTGTCTCCTGGACTTTTGTTTCTCTTAGCCTTGTTCCATGGGGAATGTCCATTCAGACACTTACAACTGCCCTGCACCCAATGCCAAAGACTAGAAACACTACATGAGCCTCTCCAGGTGGGAACTCTTTCTTGCAGCTCCAAGGGACTACTGACCCATTAAGCAGCTGTGTCTCCATAAGGATAAAATCCATTCTGATCTCGGAGTATTTTACAGACAGACAACTGAGAGTGTTTATGTGTCTGTTGGCTGAAATTTCACCTCAAGTGAAGAACCTTGTTTCAGCCAATCGCTTGGTACTGTACCCATTGTCTACTGATACCTACGTGTGCCATCGTTGTGTGTGGAAAACCTCTGCAATGCTTTCAGTAACTCCTTGGTTATCAGAAAATATATTGACCCATTTCTCTAAGAAAGAGTTTGGGTTCTGTACAACATGATGATACATTGTGTGGGCTTTCCTTAGGAGATCTATTTCCCACCCATTAAACACTCGCTGGCCTCTGTGCTTTGTCAGGTTGTGTGGGGGTTATGTTTGTGCATGTGTTTGTAAGTGGGGGGTAGTGTAACATGGCACATCTATAAATGGGGTCCCAATGTTCTTTTCCCGCCCAGGCCCCACCCCAGATCCCGGCCACATCACAGTAAAAAGGCCACAAATACAGAGCTGAAATAACTACTCACCCCCTTCAAGGTATAAAAAGCCATTGGTGTTCAGGACCCCACATAAAAGTTTGAAAAAAATATTGGTGGTCAGGGGCCCCCATACAAGTTAAAAAAACTTTGTATTGGCTTCAGCTTTACTCCTTTTGTCTCTTTGTGGGTTTGGCTCCATTCGCATCTTCGGGTCTTTGCATGGCTTCGGCTGTTCGGGACTTCAGTGGTTCTGCATGGCCTTTAGGCCCGGGCCCAGTAAAAAATGTACCCCCTGTGCCTCCCCTGATGGCGCCCTGCACTGGATTATTGGTTAACAATCCACCTGCCCTTCCATGTGACCTTATTTTCCTCCGGTTCCTTTTGTGCCTGTAACTGATATTTGCTTCTGTTCACTAATACGGTGTAAACACAGGTGGCCCTTCATGTGACACTGGGACACATTGGGCAACATTGGAACACATTTCTGCCATTATTGGGCAACCCGCATGGTACAGTGGTGTCTTCCCCAAACATGGTGCCTGGCGCCAATTAATACACACGCGGGAAGAGCACCACCCTTTAGACTTGTAGCCTCATTGAGCTACATTGTATTGTATCAGTCACTGAAATTGGATAAATTGGATTTCATTCCACAACAGACTAAACTGGTTCTCTCAATATTTAATCAAAATCCCAAGTGGGCAGGGCCTAATGAAGTCAGGTGAAATAATAAGCACACCTGTACTTCTTTCATGTAGGTTCAGAACATAACCAGAAACTGCTGATATTTAATTGTCCATCGTTCTTGGGTTTGGCTAAATAGCAAATGGGAAACCTAATACATATTTATGTTGATGCTTTCCCCTTAAAGGGCAAGGAAAGTGTAAAATAGAATAAGGGTAGAAATGGTGTATTTTGTATACTAAACATAAACATGAACTTACTGCACCACAAGCCTAATCAAACAAATGATTTATGCTTTCAAAGTTGGCCACAGGGGGCTGTCATCTTGTAACTTTGTTAGACATCTTTGCAAGACCAAGACTGTGCACATGCTCAGTGTGATCTGGGCTAAACTTAGGGATTGTCATAAATGATCAAAAAACAAAGCTGCTTGAGTTCTGCATGGCTGGTAAGTAAGGCAGGGGCTTCCCCTGCTGTTCATAAGTATGATTGTTTCCCTGCCAGAAGTTAGGGACCGTCTGACAATTCCTATCCACAGCACTAAATGAATGGAGAATTTCACTGCATACAGTCAGGTTTCTTATAAAAACGGAACACATGTTTTAATTAAAGTATATTGGAGATAGATTTCTTTTTCATTAAAGAAAGTAAAAATGGGATTTTATTTCTTTGCCTTTCCTTGCCCTTTAAATGTAACACAATTCCGATTCGGGTGTTCAGGGCTTTTAAAGTTATGTTTTAAAGGCTGTGCATGATGGCACATCAATATCTGGTCTCTGTAAAAGTTGTATATGGAGATAAAGGGGATGTTGTTGACCAAACTTAACATTGCCATCATTTATCCAACACAAATTAACTGTCATTTCCTTCTGTTGGTAAAGTAAGTACCACCATATACCTTGTTCTGGCCCCTGTGGCAGAAATAACACCAAATATGTGGTTCTTATAATGGTCAAGTCTCTAAAATCATCTGGGAGACACCGTTCCCATTCTACTATGTAGTATTGCTTTAGCCATATGATGTTGGTCTGTAGCATATATTTCCCCCTCCCCCCCCCACATTATCTTGATGGGATTGATATCCACATTCTGGTTTGCTCTTCAGAAAACCTTCCATTTCTCTCCTTGTCATTCCTTGGTGGATGTTCGGCAATGTATTTGGGTCATTGTCATGCAAGGTCCACTTTCTGTTCAGAGTCAATCTCCTGACACAAGCCCCTCTGGTACAATTAAAAATTCCTAGTGGATTTTCTGCCCATCCCCAGATGCAGCAAAGCAGCCCCAGACTATAAAATTCCCACCCCCGTGCTGTACAATTTGTACCAGGTTCTACTGTTGAAATGCTGACTTCTGTTACCATGATCCAATATATTTCCTCATCTACCCAGAGCACATTGTTCCATCCAGGTGTTTATGGGTAATCTTTAGCCTTGCCCTGATGTTCTTTCTGGGGAGCAATGGTTTCCTCTGGACACCCCTCCCATGATGATCTTATTGAGCAGCCTTTGGCTAATGGTTAGACTATCAGTAGTGGGGAGAGCTGCCTGTAGGTCCTGGATAAAGTTCTGGTGCTTCATTCTGCATCTTGCATTCTGCTCTCAGATGGAACCTGCTGGGACAGACTGGTGTGTAGGTGAGTTGGCAGTTGTTTGAATTCTCATGTTGCACAGACCAGTGTTCAAACCATGAAATAACAAGATGGAGCCAATTTCATTGATCACTAGGAGGAGGTTGGTTGTCATTGACTAGTAGACTGTAATGAGGGGCAGAGGGGAAGAAATTAAAACAAGTTATAAGGCAAGTCCCACAAAGCCTCCTGGGGTTCTGCAAGAAAGACCTGCACAGACTTATCCGCGTAAGGTTTCTGGATCTAGTGCTGACAGGTCCTGTCAAGAACAGATCTGCCAATGGCGTGGAATACAAAGTGGTAGAAGAATGAATGTGATAATTCCAAATATCTATATTTTTTGTGTACAGTGTTCTAGATCAGCTCTGATGCTGCAGAAATTTAATTTGTCAGTATATTTTGGAGGTTGTTTTCTTGGTTGCTTGAGTTTTCCCCCTTCATTAGTTGAGTCCCTATTGCTTTGTAGGCCCAAGCATTGCCATGTTTGGAATAATATATTATTTCTGCCTGGTATTTAACCATGTAAGGTATAGAATTCTATGGAAACAAACCAAATCTCCAGCAAACCGAATGGGAGAGATTGTATGTATGTACTGTATGCGTGAATAAGGCTTGGCCTTCAATAGCTTGAGGAATATTTTTAAGAGGTTAACGAAGGAGGCAGAGAAAGGGCTTCTTTCAAAAAGTGCTTTCATTTTTCTTAATGAGAGTTCCTGATATTTTATTTAGCGACTTTGGTCTTTGTGAGAGATAGAATATGGGAACAATTGAATTTTGTACTGCTTTTTTAGGAAGAACATCATATTTATTAAACGAATCCTGTGGTTGAGTAAGTTAATGGCCTTTTTATGTTTCATGTTGTATAAAATCAGTAGAGTATAAATCTTTCTGGTGTTGTAGCAGTGCGATTCCAAGAACTTTTATCTGGGATTATTGATAATCCATATGGATTATGGAGAGTAAGGGTGAGACTGGGCAGTCTTGTCTGGTTCCTTCTCATATTGTAAATGTATCAGAATTGTATTAATTAGCTGTGATATGAGTAGATGGTGATGCATAGAGAGCTCCAAATAAATTAAGAATCTGGATTGGCTAATTTAGTTGCTAGTGAGGAAGGATAACTAATAATTGCTGAGTTATCCATCCTCACTAATAATTGCTTTCTACCAGAAATCGTTTGTGGCTGTACAAGAGTAGAAATATCATCTTCCATTTTCTTCCAAGTTTTCCTCTCATAAGCTTTTCTTTAAAAACGTCTTAAACTCCGGTGACATTCCAGCTATACACTAGCCCTCCTCTATTCCCAAGCCTCCATTTGCCTCAGGGGATGTATTGGAAGTCAAATTTATGATGTTGATCAGTTGTTACACAGAAGATGTGCAGAGATAAATCACAAGATGTCACAAGCCAACTGATTTTTGTGAGTCGTTTTATCAGCATTGTAAGAAAAACCCTTTATGGTTTAACTGGGGTTAGGATGGGATTAAGAGGGGTTAAAGGAGAAGTAAACCTTTAAAATAAGTCAATGTAAAATTGATGTCAGGGCTATTGTATTAATTTCCTGAGATTAACATTTATTATTATTTTTTTAAGATTCCCTGATAATAAGACTGAACTTTGTTACAACAACGCCACGTGCTGCTCAGTTTGAGGCCATGAAGTGGTGGAGGAAGTTGATGGGAGAAAGAAAGAGAGATGCGCTTGGCTTTACTATGACTACGCCAATTGTCAGTATTGTCTATAGTCTTCACCCTAAATATCTCACAATTAAAAAATAAATAAATATTGAATGAATGTATGTCAGTTGCTAAAGTGCTTAGAATAGTTCTCTCCTCAGTTTTACATTCACTTATTTTATCCTTTGACTGGGTAGTTCTCATGATGTCATCTCCCAGCTAAAACCTCAATGTAAATCACTCCTGCACCCCAAGAGCTCCTGTTTCCATTGCTAGCATCCAATCTTTCTTTTATCAGTGTCTCCTGGTATCTATGTGTATTTCTAATGTGTCATTTACAGGAATCTGGCTGCTGTAAGGATGTGGATGGCTAATTTGTCAGAATGATTTTAGTTTATAGCTCATGGGGTTGTTGTATGGTGCAATGTAGAACTTGGCCGAGCAGAGTCACCATTTTGTTCAGAATTCCTGGGCAACTGCAAGTCCACCAGATGTGCATGAATGTCCCATGTTTCCACACCTAACAAATGTATTGTAGACGTTGGCAATAACACAGCAGGCAGAATAACTGCTTTTATTTCGTGTCCACACAACATGTTTCGGGCTACAAAGGCCCTTTCTCAAGCTGCCCCCAGTCATGTGATGTTCTCTGATAACCTTTAATCACTCTTTACTGCTGTACTACAAGTTGGAGTGATATCACCCTCCTCCCAGCAGCCTAACAACAGAACAATGGGAAGGTAACTTGATAACTGTTCCCTAACACAAGATAACATCTGCCTGGTAGATCTAAGAACAGCACAAAGTAGTAAAATCCAGGTCCCACTGAGACACATTCAGTTACATTGAGTAGGAGAAACAACAGCCTGCCAGAAAGCAGTTCCCTCCTAAAGTGCTGATGCTTTCTAAAAGCACATGGCCATGACCTGAGATGCACCTACACACCAATATTCCCCATATACATTTATATATAGTGATTATATCCCCCTATATATTTATATATAGTGATCATACCCCCCTTATATGTATAGTGATCAAACCCCTATATAAATTTATATATATTGTGATCATATCCCCCTTATATATTTATATATATAGTGATCATATCCCCCTTA
>CM044439.1:173149411-173162693 GCA_024363595.1 Xenopus borealis | reverse complement strand
TCTCTTCGTGTATGGCCACCTTAAGTTGCCAGGACAGATAAAGCTAGTAGGTTTGTAAATATGTTAAATGACAACTTTTTATCCCAGCTCGTTCAAGAACCTACTAGGAATAACTCTCTTTTGGGTCTTGTAATAACTAATAATACTGAACTCATCTCTAGCATTTGTGTGGGTGAGCATTTAGGGAATAGTGATCATAACATGGTCTCCTTTGAGATTCTGGTTACTTTTTGCCTGCGCCGCAATTAATTCTTCATTTCCTTTATTTGCCTTCTGGATTGCTGATTTACAACATTTATTACAGTGTTTACATTCATTAAATGCAGCTTCTGTCCCAACAGATTTGTAAAAACTACAAATCTCTTGGGACAGAAGCTGCATTTAATGAATATAAACACTGTAATAAATGTTGTAAATCAGCAATCTGGAAGGCTAAGAAAGGAAATGAAGAATTAATTGCGGTGCAGGTGAAAAGTAACCCTAAAAAGTTTTTTAAATATATTAATAGTAAAAAGAAGCAGGTTGAGAGTGTTGCTCCATTAAATAATGGTACCAGTATGGTTGTAACCGATACAGAAAAGGCAAATGTGCTAAATCAGTTTTTTTCAGTGTATACAATAGAGTCTGAGTTCCCAGGCTCGCTTCATAGATGCACTGACTCAATCTAGTCAGTGGCTGACTCAGGATATAATTCATAAAGCTTTAATAAAAATTAATGTAAACAGGGTGCCAGGGCCTGATGGTATATATCCACAGGTTCTAAGAGAGCTTAGTTCAGTTTTAGACCATCCCCTATATCTCATTTTCTCAGATTTACTTTATCTGGTATGGTGCCTATTGATTGTAGGAAAGCTGATGCATCCCAATATTTAAAAAGGGATTTCGATCTCAGCCTGGCAATTATAGGCCAGTAAGTTTGACATCTGTGGTGGGCAAATGATTTGAAGGCTTGTTAAGGGATCACATTCAAAATTTTGTTCTAGTGAATGGCATTATGAGCAGCAATCAGCATGGCTTTATGAAGGATAGGTCATGCCAGACAAATTTGATTGCTTTTTATGATGAGGTACGTAAGATGCTGGACAGTGGGGGGTCAGTTGATGTGATCTATTTGGATTTTGCCAAAGCATTTGATACCGTGCCCCACAAATGACTGCTTTGTAAACTAAGGTCTGTTGGGCTTAATGAAGTCGTTTGCACATGGATAGGGAACTGGCTACAGGATCGGGTACAGAGGGGGGTTGTTAATGGTACATTCTCTACTTGGAGTAAGGTTCTTAGTGGGTTCCCGCAGGGCTCGGTATTGGGTCCATTTTTATTTAACTTGTTCATTAATGACTTAGGGGAGGGTGTTGTAAGTAATGTATCAGTGTTTGACACAAAACTATGAGCCCAATTAATTCCATCCAGGATGTGGCCCTTGCAACAGGATCTTGACAAACTGGCAATCTGGGCAGATTGTGGCAAATGAGATTCAATATTGATAAATGTAAAGTCATGCACCTGGGATGTAAAAATATTCAAGCCACTTATACCCTTAATGGGACTGCACTAGGCAAATCCATAATGGAGACGGAGCTTGGAGTCCTTGTAGATGATAAACTTGTCTGTAGCAAGCAGTGCCAGTCAGCAGCATCAAGGGCCAATAAGGACTTGAGCTATATTAAAAGGGGCATAGAGTCATGGGAGGAGGGGGTCATTCCTCCACTTTATAGAGCACTTGTAAGGCCACATCTAGAATATGCTGTACAGTTTTGGTCTCTATCACTCTATTGTATTAGAGAGGGTACAGAGAAGGGCAACTAAGCTGGTAAAGGGAAACTCTTAGCTATGAGGAAAGACTGGCCAAATTGTGGATGTTCACGCTGGAGAAGAGGTGCTTAAGGGGTGATATGATAACTATGTATAAATATATAAGGGGATCATATAATAATCTCGCCAATGCTAATGTGGTGCCGCTATTCAAAAAGGGATCCCATTCTCAGCCTCAAAACTATAGGCCAGTTAGTCTGACGTCGGTGGTAGGAAAGCTTTTTGAAGGGTTAATAAAGGATAGGATACTGGATTCATAACAAATAACAATACTATGAGTTTGTGCCAGCATGGTTTTATGCGTAATAGATCTTGTCAGACTAACTTAATTTCTTTTTATGAGAAGGTAAGCAAGGACCTGGATTCTGGGATGGCAGTGGGTGTGATTTCCTTAGACTTTGCTAAAGCATTTGATACAGTGCCACACAGAAGGTTACTGGTTAAATTAAGGAATGTTGGTCTGGAACATAGTATTTGTACCTGGATAGAGAACTGGCTAAAAGATAGACTACAAAGAGTGGTGGTAAATGGAACACTTTCTAATTGGACCAGTGTTGTTAGTGGGGTACCGCAGGGTTCTGTACTGGGTCCCTTGCTTTTCAACTTGTTTATTAATGACCTGGATGTGGCCATTGAAAGTCCGGTTTGTATTTTTGCAGATGAGACTAAATTGTGCAGAACTATAGGTTCCATGCAGGGTGCTGACACTTTGCACAGTGATTTGTCTAAGTTGGGAAACTGGGCAGCAAACTGGAAAATGAGGTTCAATGTTGATAAATGCAAAAATAATATAAATGCAAGTTATACACTAAATGTCAGTGTGTTGGGAGTTTCCTTAAGTGAGAAGGATCTTGGGGTTTTTATAGATAACAAGTTGTCTAATTCTGGGCAGTGTCTGTAGCTACTAAAGCAAATAAAGTTGTGTCCTGCATAAAAAAGGGCATAAACTCAAGGGATGAAAACAACATAATTGTACCTCTTTATAGATCCCTAGTAAGAGCTCATGTGGAGTATGCAGTGCAGTTTTGGACTCCAGTCCTTAGGAGGGATATAAATGAGCTGGAGAGAGTGCAGAGACTAAGTGCAACTAAACTGGTTAGCAGTTTTTTTACGCGTCGTTTTCGTCGCCTCGTTTTCGACGCGCGTCACGTCTTTTTAGTCGCGCAACTCGTTTTTTGTGGCAAATTTTCGCTGGCCGCGAATTCGCCCCATCACTAATTAGAGGACATTATAGACAAATATCATTCCTGCTCCATCCAGTCTGCAACTATCCCGAGTTGTCGCCCTCTTCATCCTGTTTATCCAGTCCTCCTGATCTTTGCCCTCTCGGTCCCATTCTGTTCCAGTCTGACTACGCCCTCATCTCCCTGTTCCATACCTGTTCCCTAGGCACAAACCACCCTTGCCTAAAGGACTTGTCCCTTCCTCTTTTGACTCTACAGCGCCCCCTACCTAATCCCTGACAGAGGGGAAGTTGTGCCAGCGTTAGTTCATCAAGTAAAACGAAGTTACACTATTGTTGCCTAATTTGCATACTACCAGAAGGTAATGTTCAATGAACATATATGTTGCAGCAAATACACTACATTACAAAAGCGGGAAACCTTAATAAAGGGAAATAGAGTTGTTATATTGACCTACACATGCCCATTGTATAGCTTTTGTTCCATTTGTTAGGAAATGTAGGTGGGAAGCCAGGTACCCTAAACAAATTTTACAATCACCCTATAAAAATGAAAAGACACTAGTGTTTTTTGACAAACTTGTATCTACTCTGTTGCACTTCACCTGGTCTGAGGTGTTGAAGGCAAATCTGGTGCATAGGGTAACGCTTAGGAAAATCTGCATCTTAGTGAATTGGTGTAGTTGCGTTCAATACATTCAATACCTCCTTCTCTAATTTCGAGGTTGAGTTGTCAAAAAAACTATCACCCTCAATTAAATTCAATAAAACAAACGTTGGATATAGTTAGATTTTCCTCTTTAATCTAAAAAAGAGAAATCTTTCCTATCTATTCCATATTAAAGGACAGGACCAGAAGTAGCGAAACATGTCCACATTCTCAGCCTCAGATTTTGGGCAATAAGAGCTATTGATTATCAAGATTATCAAGTCTTTTATGGCAGAAGCCATAACCCTTATGGATTAACTTTAAGTGACACATTTACTGAGGTTCAAAGTGAATTTTCAAATAAAATTTTAATTTTTAAAATTTGAATTTCAAAGTAATTTTGGGCTTCTTCGACTATCGATTAGGCCAAAATTAAAATTAAATTAAATTAAAAATATTGAATTTCGAAGTACTGTTTTTTTTAAAGAATTTGAAATCAACTATTTGCCACCTTAAAACTGCTGAATTGCCATTGTAGCCTATGGCGGACCTCCTGGAAGCTTATTGACACATTTTCTAAATCCTGGAAAATCTAATTTTTTTTTTTGGAAAAACGTTCAAATCATTTTGATCAAAACAGACATTTTCAATCAAAAATGATCCCCCAAAAAAATTTGATGGTCGAATTTCAAATTTTTTATATTTAAAATTCTACCCATGGTTAATCTGTCCCTATATGCTGCAGTCTCCAGTTCTTAGCTCCCAACTTAGTTCTGAAGCTGGACTGATAATAATAGAATAATATAGTATAGAATGATAGAATAATCCATAAACTTTGACTAGCATCTAGCAGAAAGCTGTAAAGGGTCATCCAGTTTTAGAAGAAATTTTAGAAAATTACTAGATATAGGAGCAGATTTATCAAGGGTCGAATATCGACGGTTAATTCAACCCTCAAAATTTCCAGAATTAAAATCCTTCGAATATCAAATTCGTAGGATTTTACCGCTAGTTGATATATCGAACAATCGAATAGAAATCATTTGATTTCTCGAAAAAATCGTATGAATCGTACGATTCGAATGATTTTAAGCATCCGATCGAATGATTTTTATTTGATCAAAAAAATTTTTGCCAAAGCCTATGGAAGCTTCCCATAGGCAAAAATAGCAACTCGGTAGGTTTTATCTGGCAAATTAGGCAATCAGAGGTATTTTTAAAGGACAAGTACTTCACCCACCGAATGGTCGATTGATCGAACTTTTTTTATTCGAATTGTTCGAATCATTCAATTTGATCGAATTTGCTAAATTCGATGGTCGGAGTAGCCAAAAAAATTTTTTGAAAAATTTGTAGTTTTTGCATTTGAATCCTTCACCTGAGCTTCATAAATGTGCCCCATAATGTTGACTTTATTACAAAAATTACGTTTCATAAGCTTATTAATCAACTGAGTCAAGTCATGACATGCAAAAGCTACTGAGCTATCATTAAAATATAGCTGCAAATGTCCTTTAATTTGAAAATAAAAAAACTCTCCTTGTCAGAAAGGTTACATTTATTTTGTAACTCCTCCAAAGAAAGAAGCTTTCCTTTATCTAGATCAAAAACATTTCTTAACAAAGTTAGAATATTCTTCTTAAACCCAAGGAAATGGATAAACAAAATAATTTAAATTTTGAACTGGAGTAAAAGGTGTAAAATGATGAGCCATGCCATTTCTCATAAAAAGAAATCTCCAAACATAATTAAACCTTTGAAGATTAGATTACTTTTGAAATAGTTGGGAATATCGCACCACTTCTTAGAAGAATCTATAATATATGACCAAATGAAGGATGCCAAGATTGAATTTCTGAATTAGTATATCTAACCCTCATATATCCATTCCATAACATAATGTAACTATGAGGCTGTATTACATTATTTTGTAATTTGGTATATTTAAGATGCCTTTTGATGGGTGGAATTGCAATTTAGTCAAAGCGATAACAAAGCTAAATTTAAAGCTTTAATATCAGAATGCCTAAGAAATAATGGGAGGTTAATTAAGGGGTAAATTAATTTAGGAAATATAAGAATCTTGAAGAAAACACTATTAAATCTCTCAAACATGGAAAAGCAAGTGATCCTGATGGCTTACCATCTTCATTATAGAAGTCCTTAAATACAATAATGGCTTTTTTGTTGTTTAATGTGTTCACTGAGTTTCATGATAAGAGTAGTTCATTCCCATCTGGTTTGATATTTAGTTTGAGAATAATTCCCAAAGAAAATAGGAATCCCACTATTCCAGCTTCTTACAGACATAATTCTCTTTTAAAGCAATATATAAAAATGTTATCAAAAACATTAGCAGATAGATTATATTTATGTATGCCTTCTCTAGTTTCAGCCTAATTATCAAAGATGTTTTAAATAATAAATCATCTGACCATAAAACCATAATTTTAATTTGGGATCTATTGAAGTAAACCTCTTCAAAATTTCCAGAATTATTCAATAACCTAAGAAGTGGCTCTAACAACAAGTTAAACAAAAGGGAAGAGAGAGGGCAACCCTGTCTTGTTCCCTCTGAAATACTGAAAGACAAGGATTTCTCACCTGCAGCTACTATTTGTGAGGTTGGAGAGGAATAGATGGATTTTATAAACTTAAAAAAGGGGAATTGAAAATGATATATCTTCAAATAATAATAAACTAGATGGACCCAGAATGTAAGCTTTTTCAGCTTAATTTTGAAAATAGAAAATGGATATTTCTGCTTTTTAACACAGGCAGTAACTTGGATGAGCTTTCTAATATTTTTAATACCAGACCTATTTTTAATGAAAACATTCAGATCAGCTGAAACTAGTGAAAGAATACATAAACACAATCTATCTGCTAATGTTTTTGATAACATTTTTATATCTTGGTTTAAAAGAGAAATAGGTCTGCAAGAAGCTGGATTAGTGGGATTCCTGTTTTCTTTGGGACTAATTATAAAACTAAATATCAAACCAAATGGGAATGAACTACTCTTACCATGAAACAAAACATCATTGAACACATTAAAGAACAAAAATAAGCCATTACTGTATTTAAGGACTTATATAACGAATATGGTAAGCCACCGGGACCACTTGCTTTTGCTTGTTTAAGAGATTTAATTGTGTTAACAATCTCTTCTATAGTATTAGACAAATTATAAATCAGACCAGATGGGAATGAACTACTCTTACCATGAAACAAAATATCATTAAATATTTTTGATAACATTTTTACATCTTGGTTTAAAAGAGAAATAGGTCTGTAAGAAGCAGGATTAGTGGGATTCCTATTTTATTTGGGAATAATTCTCAAACTAAATATCAAACCAAATGGGAATGCAGAAAAAAGTTTTATTTAAAGAGGGGTTCTCAATTGTCGACCAGAAACTGAGCGAGCATAAAGAGACTGAAAGTAATCCTTAAATAACTCCACTATTTTAATTGATCATTAGTGATAATTCCATTCTTGTCTCTGAATTTTAATTGAGTTTTTGAACATTTCATGTTTGATATTAGCTTTATTGTTGAGATTACTAAACCTGACATTCATATTTCCCTTACTTGTCCAAGCTTTTACTTTATAAGCAGTTACATTCTCAATTACAGGATTATTTTTTAGTTTTAAAAATGTGTCAAACAAAGACTTGTTTAATTTTAAACATTCAGAATTGACATTGCTAAGAAGTCTCTTTTTATAAGCTGTAATTTTTACTTTCCCTACTGCATTCCAAGTTTTCCAGAGAAGGGTTGTATTATTTTGATGATAACTATTCTCTTTAATGAACAAAGTCCATCTATTTTCCAACAATTCAATGAAGTCCTTTCTATCCTATAGAAATGAATGGAATGACCATGGCATGAAACTCTTAAATCTTTGTGAACCAATAATATTAATTTTAAGAGGAGCATGGTCTGAATGTTCAATGAGACCTATATTAACTTGTGCCATCTTATCAATAACATCATTTGACACAAGCAAATAATTAATTCTTGTACCCTCATTGTGAGTATAGGAGAAAAAAGTTATGTCCTTTTCAGACTGATGGGAAATTCTCCAAGCGTTATTTAAAACTCCAACTTTAATAAAATCGCTTAACAGTTAAGACTTTCCTTTAGGGTGGTGGCTACTGCTTTACGAGGAAACTTTGGGTGACATCTGAGCCAAAGAGATCTGAATGCCATCCCACCAGCAATTTACATTCTAGCCAGCGGGATTAGCAGCCTGAAGAAGAGACAATTTGTCACTGGGCGACTAATCTCACCCAGTAGCCACATCTGCCACCAGCCTTAGGAGGACAGGGAAGCGAAGATATTTAACCCATTTTAAAATTATGAATTTCATTGAAATCCCCTCCAACAATATTTCTTTTAGGTGTAGGGATTTGAAAATTTAGACACCCTCACATATTATTGAATGGCACATCCCTAGTAATATGGACACCTAAATGGCTCCTAACAGGGACCTTGTGTCTTAGCGCTGCTTATGTTAGTCCCTGTAGTTCTCACAGCGTATGCTAGATGGCACTGAACCATGCGGGTTGGGTCCATTACTTTAGCCCAACCTTACAGGTTGGAAGGGAATGGGTAGTTGTTCCAAAGGAGCATTGTAAAGTGATAGCATACTCACGGTATAGATCACTCTAGGAGTGATAGACAGTTTATATAGCTGAGCAGCTCAAGGCTCTGAAGAGGATAGGGAGAGGGATTAAGATCCCAGGTATTAAGATCCCAGAGTAGAGACTAAGGGCTGATTTACTAAAGGTTGAAATGCAAATTCGAATAAAATTCGAATTTTTTAAATTCAAATTTTGAACTCATTTTGGGCTACTTTGAAGATTGAATATTCCAAAATTCTATTAAAAATTTTTAAAAATCCTTCAACTTCGACTATTTGGCAGGTTAATTGCAATTTTAGCCTATGGGGGACCTCACAGAACTTGTCCTGAAATTTTTGTAAGTTCTGAGAAATTGAAGGAAATTGACCTTTAGTAAATCTGCCCCTAAGTGTTGTAGCTCAGGGATGATAGGAATTCCACTAGGTTCCACTTAGGGTACAGGCTGAAACTGGGCAATACCTTGTGACTTGCTGTATAACCTCTGCTCATGTGTCCCTGACCTGCAGGGATCCAGCCTATAAGTGTACAGTGCAGTAACGTAACTAGCGGGGGGCCAGCCCGAGTGCAGGACTTGCAGCCGGCCCCCCTCACCCCCCACCATATGCTATTTTCTCTGCAAATTCTTCAATGCGAGAGCTGCTGGGGGGCCATGCAGGGCTACGTTTTCTATGTTCCTATGTGGATACTTGTTTCTATAAATAAAGATTGTTCTTGGTTAGGCATAAAAGAACAACTGGTGCCTATTTTATAGTGCAACACCCCTTTGGTTACAGTTACACTATACCCTACATCCACCCCGTTGCAAGGGCTTACCCCTGAGAAAGGATGGACTTATTTGTGGTATCACACCACCTTGAAAGTAGCTTAAATTGGCAATAGTAAAGTCAGTTCACTAGTCAGTACATACAGTAGGTAACAAAAAGGGAAACCAAACCTGGTTAGGGTGAGAAGGACTGAAAGGAGCCAAAAAGCCCTTCACAAGCAATAGCATGCAAAGTGAAGCCTTCTGAAATCAGAAGGTATTTACATGTCTCATGCCATACATATAGCACTGCCTAGATATCAAAAATGAGAGTTTATTTACTCCCATAATGCATCATGGGCGGAGACATGTAAATCACTCCTTTATGTCCCTGTGGCCAACTATGCATCCAGAACCGCTGGTTTATAGCACAGATACAGCCTAATAGTTCAGAGCCATATATCCAAACTTGCAGACAGCCAGTTTCGATCTTGTTAGATCTCATCCGTGCAAGATATTGGAACATGGCTTCTGAGAGGTAGGACTTGGAGAGCAGCAAAAAGAGAAACCGAACCTGGTTAGGGTGAGAAGGACTGAAAGGTAGTAGGTAACAAAGAAATCTTTCCTGATATATGAAAAAAGAATGTTTCTCTATTTTTAGTAGGGGCAGATACAGAAGCAAAATGCCACCAGCTATCACTATTTGAACAATATCAACATTTTTCCTAAATAGGATTGAAACCCCATTGTTCTTTTTAACTGCTGCTGAGTAAACCATTTCTCCTACCCAACCTTTAGAGTAAAGACACACTGGAAGATTTGTCGCTTTTTAAAAAAAACAACCGAATGAAAGACGCCAGCTACTATGTACACAGCGCGATTTTGAATTGCTTGTAGCTCCAAAATGCACCGAGACCCTTTTTCAAGCGACAGATTCCCATAGAGGTGCATCACCCACAAAGAGAAAAAATATATTTATGCAGACAGGCTGCATTTTCCAGTTCCCACTTTTACTAAAAGACAGTAAGGGGCAGATTTACTAAATTCACATGAATGATTCGAAATTTGATTGAATTTTCAAAAAGAAAAAATTTGAATAATTTGTCAAATTACTTATTTTTTTAATTAATTACTTTTTTAAAATTTTTATTCGACTTCCTAGTTCACCAGATTAAACCTACTGAATTGCCATTAAACCCTATGAGAAGCTCCCATAGGTTTTCTTTTTAGCATTTTTAGATCGGATAAAAAAATTTGATTGAATGGTTAAAAACGTTTGAATCGTTCGATTAGAACAATTTAATCGTTTGAATTTTTTTTATTCGATCGAATTGCGAAAGAAACAATTAGATTGGTCGAATTCACCCTTGAATTTGACCAATAGTAAATCTGTCCCTAAGGGGCCCATTTACTAAATTCACATGAATAATTCAAAGTTCGATCGAATTCTGATCATACAATTTTATCGAATATTCAAATATGCTAATTTGGCCACTTTGATCATCAAATATGCAAAATTCGATCGTATCGAATAGATCGAATGATCGAATATTCGACCATTCGATGATTGAAGTATTTCAACTTTTTTTTTCAAATTTTATTCGACTGCCTACTTCACCAGATTGAACCTACCGAATTGCAATAGAAGCCTATGGGAACCCCCCCATAGGCTTTTTTTTCTATTACCTGATCGAATACCATTCGTATGATCGAATGCCTCAATCGTTTGAATCGTATGAAATTTTTGCGAATGATAGAAGGAAATTTCACGATTTTTTAATGAAATCGAACAATTTCATGAAAAAATCGAGAAATGCTATTCGATTGTACGAATTTTTTGAGGAATCGAATAGCGCTCGAAAAATATCCTAAAACTATTCGATTTTTATTCGACAATCGCATTTCTGCTAAAAGCCCTTGAATTTCTGAATAATGATAAATTTACCCCTAAGTGTTGATAATCCAGTTTTGTAATTTGATTATTTGGATTATTTTTATGCTATACTATAATTTACAGCTGTTGTGCTTACCATGTAGAATGCAAAATCAAAAAGTATTCCTCCATTTGTTTTGATTGGGGGTGGGGATGAACTCTTGTGCTATTTGTACCAATATATCTCTGTAGTTGCACTGTTTTTAATGTTCATTTTTTTCTGTTAGAACTTCTGGCAATCTAGAAACCGAGGAACAGGATGGAGATGTGGAGAGAGAAAATGTAGGTAAAAGTTGTCTATGCATTTCTGCACTTGGATTTGCAGTTACCTCCTTATTGCTCTTCCTCTGCCTTATGCTCCTCTGTGGCACCTGCACCTCCTGCTCTTACTCTGACCAGTGCAACATCTCCTCTAACCCCTGCACCTCCTGCTCTTACTCTGACCAGTGCAACATCTCCTCTAACCCCTGCACCTCCTGCTCTTACTCTGACCAGTGCAACATCTCCTCTAACCCCTGCACCTCCTGCTCTTACTCTGACCAGTGCAACATCTCCTCTAACCCCTGCACCTCCTGCTCTTACTCTGACCAGTGCAACATCTCCTCTAACCCCTGCACCTCCTGCTCTTACTCTGACCAGTGCAACATCTCCTCTAACCCCTGCACCTCCTGCTCTTACTCTGACCAGTGCAACATCTCCTCTAACCCCTGCACCTCCTGAGGCCTCTCCACCTCCTCATGCAGGTGTTGCTCCTCTTCCTGCAGTTGCTGCTCGTCCTCCACCTCTTCTTCTTCAGACTTCTCTTCAGCAGCTGCTTGTACATATGTGCCTGTAGAAAATACATATATATATGTATATAGTCATCAGAAAACTGGCACTCACGTGCATGAAAGGATAGTGCCTGGGTGCATAAGCGTCTGCACTCACAGAAAAACAATATATATAGGATTTGGCTGAACCCAAAATAGTGGAGCATCCCTAATATGTGAATACATATGAATATATATATATCTACATATATATGTATGTGTGTGTTGTGCATTTGCTTAAAGGGATCCTGTCATGGGAAAAAAAAAATTCAAAATGCATCAGTTAATAGTGCTGTTCCAGAAGAATTCTGCACTGAAATCCATTTCTCAAAAGAGCAAACAGATTTTTATATTTCATTTTGAAATCTGACATGGGGCTAGACAAAATCTGTTTGCTCTTTTGAGAAATGGATTTCAGTGCAGAATTCTTCTGGAGCAGCACTATTAACTGATGTGTTTTGAAAAAAACAAGTTTTCCCATGACAGTTTCCCTTTAAGTACAAACTACTCAGTGCATGCATGCAACTAAACTTGCATGACAAACACTGGCTCTCGCATTTCAGCTCAGACCAGAGCCTCTCCGTCTGTTGAAATGCACAAGCGTGTTTCCTCCATAGCCTCTTATTCTCTGTTATTGTGCCCTTTTTTGGGACGCCCAAACAGCCAGAAAATCATAGTTATATTCCAGGCCTGCTCATCACTTATGGAATCAATGGCCACCATCTTAAAGAACAGACCGTGTAATGACGCAGGACGCATGACGATGGGTACATGACGCTCCGCCCGTAAACGCGGGTCTGATGTTACGCTTCATCATGTCGCCTCGACTTGACGCCTGGTCCGATTATATACATATTCTATTCATACCAGGATTTTTACTTTGGCTGTTGCTGCATGAAGGTTTCAATGGATGTACATTTATTTAAAGGGACCCCTGGATATTGGCAATGGGGGGAGTCCCCTCCTCCTATCAGTAAATGTGCAACAGCCTTTATCCAATTTTTATACATATATTCTGTTAGCACCAGGGCAGTAACCTATATAATTGAGTTCATGAGGCATCCAATGGTTTTTCTATATATTTATATATATTTTTTATATTTATACATATCCCCCTTTGTTGTCTCTTCTCCGGTGTAACTGGATTTGAAATATTTGATTTTATATAAAGCAGTAAAATCAATATGACAACAAATAAAATGCACACTAATAAGATGCGCAGCGATTAGTACAATGACACGTTTTTTTCAAAAATGTAAAACTTTCAATGAAGAAATAAATAAAAAAAAATAATTAAAACTAACTAAACCAGTTGATGCGATCAAAAAGAAAAGAAATAAAAAATCCCATTGTCCTTGGGAATGTCAGATTACACATTATACAATCATTTTACAATTGAAGGAACTGAGATATGAGATTTCTCAAAGTGAGTCTAAACTCTGGAATTATTTCCTTTTGTTTTTACTAATAAAATATTTCCTTTTGTTTTTACTAATAAAATATTTC
>CM044439.1:173132128-173149198 GCA_024363595.1 Xenopus borealis | reverse complement strand
TAAAATGTTTCCTTTTGTTTTTACTAATAAAATGTTTCCTTTTGTTTTTACTAATAAAATATTTCCTTTTGTTTTTACTAATAAAACTTCCTGCCAACTAAACTGGTTCATGTAAGAAATGATGTTTGATAAAGAGAGGGACTATTTTTGTAACCAATAATTAAATAAATCCTTCCTGGAAGCAGTGAAAAATAAGGTTGTCAATATTTTACTCTCTTGGGAAATAGATCTGATCTTAGAAACTCAAGGAAGACTATTATTTTCTAGATGCAATAAAGCAAAACCTGGAGATAATTTACATTTTATTTTCAGACTAATGTTCAAAAAACATTTGACTTTTTTCCAAAATATTCTGATCTTTGGGCAAGTCCATAGATAGTGGAAAAGGGACACTTTGGTCTCATCACACTTAGGACAATGCGATACGGGACTAGAAAAGTTGCCTTTAGAAAAGAAATTCCATAACCTAAATGAACAAACTTAAAATGTTGAGTCAACCAACTCTCTGTTAATCTTAATTAATTATAATTATAAATAGAATTAACCAAATCTGAAGGGGACACTTGACTTTGTAAAAACTCAGTCCATTTGGTGGAAACTTTTAATAACGGGCGTGTGTCTGACCCATAATCATTCCAGATTTTTTTAGATAGAGAGTTAATAGAAACCAATGAAGGAATCTCCAAAAACTCTGCCAAATCTTCAGCTAGCCTGTGGCCAGATAAAACATATCATTATAACTATAAAGTAACAGGGTGAATCTGTTGGCATGAGAAAGCTGATTCCCAAGAAACTGTCTCTCTATAGAGATAATTAAGCTGAAGAAATCAGACAGTGGCTGTGAGAGGTCTATTAAACAGATACACCTCAGATTCCCATGACATCCCAGTCCCAATATATACTGCTGTTTCTTGACTGACTTTTCCTCTCCCATTGCTTTGGCTTCAAGTTCTGCTTGTTCCGCTCCTGAGATTAGGTCATTTATCCTGAAACAGGGAAAAGACAATAAATGTCAGTTTTCTTTCACTGTGTGTTGTACTGAGACAATATTATTTTTCCCAGTATCACAGCAGCTCAGTGTTGATTTCTCTCATTCATTTTGTGTTGGGACTGGGTGTTTCTGCTGTCAGGAGCCAAAGGAACAACTTGGAGCAGCTCATTTACAAAAACATGTGCAAATGTTTAAAGCAAAGCTACTTACAAAGTGCTTGTGTCAATTGCTGCTCCTCTCTACTTACAATTATATGGCAGTTGTGGCTGCTTTGCTGAATAAGGTCCACAATGAGCTGTGGAATTAGCAGCCACCCTGAGGGCTCCCTTAGTTCTCTTCACCAATGTCAACTTTTCCACTGTGTGAGATCCCTCAGCTAGTCTGGAAGTGTGCGTTGTGCATATTGAGTGTTGCTCTTGCTTTGTAAATGAATGCTCTTATCTCTTGCACCATATGTTGCTCCCCAGCTGAACTGCTTCCAGTATTTTATCTTCTCATTCCCCCTAATTATGTATTGTCCCTCATGTGATTTCCCTGCTACCTGAATAAGTCACCTCTCTTCCATCTGGATTTGCTTTGTCCTTCTCTGGAGTGTTTCACCCTGTTGCACCCATTGTGTTGCTCAATTTGCTTTATTCTACTTTAGTTTATTAGATTCATCACATGCTGCTCATGTCCCTCCTCAGACTCCACTTTGTGTCAGTGAGATCATTTCATACAAAATAAAGAACAAAGATTTGTGTGTGTGTTCCAGGAAATTAGTGGGGGATCAATTTTATATCAGGAGAGTTAATTGTGTTCATTGTTTGTAGCATATAATTGTGGATAGACTTATGTGGCAAAAGAACATTCTTATAAAACAATTCTGTGCATATTGCATGGCCCTAACTTTAATTCCATCTCTCCCAGTTTTAAACAAAAAGCAAAAGCCCCAGGAGAGAGCCAATTGTATTTAGAGACTATTTTGTTGGCATCTATTCCATAAATGGCCAAATACAAGATCCTCTGCACTCAACCCATTATCAATATATTTAAGACATTGAGACATTTTGTACATACAGTTACTAAACAATACCAGATTCCCAGCTATAGTCAGGTGATCCCACTGGTGGCTAATAAAAGGGCAACCAAAACTTAGTCCCCGTGTAAAATGTATAATGAAGCAATAGGATCAGGAATCATATACAATTTGAGAGTAGGACTGGTCAGATATGTCTTAAATATTGATAATGGGTTGAGTGCAGAGGATCTTGTATTTGTCTATATGTATTTAGTGGTCACAGCCTCATTGCACCCCCGCCTAATGGTTTTATATTAGTGGTGAGCACAACTTTTCCCTTGTTTGTTTTATTCCATAACTGGGCTATGTACTACAGATGAAAGAGAAACCCTTGGAGCCCAGGACTGTTAGAACACTCCACTCATAGAATTGCTATCAGCTTATCTGGGAATTGTAGTTGTGTAAGAGACAAGGCCAATGGTGGCCCCTGGAATAGATATCTATAATGATTGAGATTTTTCCTTTGTGTTTAATAAACAGCCTCCCAGCACTGCTGCTCACCAAGGAAAATCATCTCCAGTGATGGAAAAGGTCAGTCTGTTCCCATATAAATTTAACAATGAAATTCTCGTAGAATTGTATCTTTATTTCTAACAAAGCAAAAATCATAGGAGTAACAATGACACATCTGGAACTTACTAACATCTCTCATCTCTGCTATGACTTTACATTCCATAACAATCTTTCTTTCTCCATCATGAGACCAAAATACAAAGACTGCTAAAACTTTCTGTATTCTCACCCGTGTGGTTTTATCCTCTGCTTTGATGCAGTTGTCAATTCCATTACAATTCAATCTCTCCATTCCCTTGGTATCTGCAATCTATATTCTACTCTGTCCTTACTAACCAATCCTTCTCCTTTTAACTTTGGTTCAGCTTAGTGTAGGGGTGTCCCTAAGTTCTGTGCTCTTACATAGTTACATAGTTACATAGTTACATAGTTAAATTGGGTTGAAAAAAGACAAGAGTCCATCAAGTTCAACTCCTCCAAATTAAAACCCAGCATATACACACACCCCTCCACTCTTTCACACAAACCATATATGCCTGGGAGTCCTCATTTATTGATTTGGCCACTGTAAGTAAGAAAGCAGCAAGGAAGAAAAGGGACTGATCTCCAGGGCCGGAAGTAGAGAGAAGGATCACTTATAGCTGCTCATTAGCTACTGCTATATTTCCAGGATGCACTAAATTCAAAATAAAAAGATGCTCAGGATGCAGGTTCAATGCCCAAGTACAGTTTTTATATATTACATTCCTGGGTGCTCTATAATTCTTCTGAAATTGATTCCTGGACTTTTCACCTTTGCCTGAACTTGACCTTGCTGTTTTCTGCCTGCCTTTTTGATTTATTGCCTGGACTTGATTATGATTTTTGCCTACTCGTATTCTGTACCTTGAATTTGGACTTTAACCCCAGCAGCTTCCTCCTTGGTCCTGAAAACTCCCGCTGGGTGCTGCAAGGCCCCTTTGACATTATACTTGGGCCATGGACCCCACTGAGGAAGCTATACCAGATGTCAGACAAGAGGTACGCAGATTGGCTGGCCATATGGAATCCTATGAAGCTCAGCAGACTAGTTTTGGCCTAGCTCTTACAGCCATTCTGGACAAGTTGTCTGCTCTTTCACCAGCAACTCCAGTTCCACCATCCGTTGTGGCTCTACCTCCAATATCTTCTTCACACGCCTCTGAGACACATATCCCGGCATCTCCCCTCTACTGTGATGATCCACTGACTTGCAGAGGGTTCCTCAATCAGTGCGAAAATTCAGTTTACGCTGCTACCTAATCAGTACGTCTCTGAATGCGGACACATCATTACCTGCCTAGTGGGAAAAGCTCTTGAGTGGGCATCTCCTCTGTGGGAGAAGCAGGGTCTTCTTATTGATGATGTCAAGGCCTTTATTCTGAAATTGCGGACTATATTTGTCTTCTGACTTGATCTCCCAAACTACAGGGGAGTTACCCTTTAAAATTGGGACTGTAATGAGCTGAGCCAACAGTGCAGCTATGAAATGAGCCTGGAAACTCAGACTTCTCTAATTGACCTTTTCTGTATCTGTCCCAAAATTCGATGACAATTGCCATTTTTAGCCTATGGGGGACCTCACAGAACTTATCATGAATTTTTTCTAAGCTTTGAGAAATCAAAGGATTTTGGTGAAAATCATTTGAATTGTTCGAACTATTTTCATTCTAATATGGACGTTTTCAATTGCAAATTACCCTCCAAAAAATTTCCATGGTCAAATTTCACTTCGAAATTCGACCCTTAGTTAATCAGCCGCATAGTGTGATTGTTAGTGATTCTACATATACTCCTTAAGGTAATCAGATCACTGGATCAACTTGTACTATGAGCTTCCATAACCCTGTATTCCCTCACTTGCTAAACACCATCCAACTCCTTCTTAAAGTTATCTAATGTTTCAACCAAAAAAAGAAATTAACATAAATCAAGAATAGTAACAATTTAATATCATTTTATTTTATTATCATTATATTTGCTTTTTGCACCAGACATTAAACAAGATTATGGTCACTATTACCCAG
Organism: Xenopus borealis; assembly: GCA_024363595.1. NCBI lineage: Eukaryota > Metazoa > Chordata > Amphibia > Anura > Pipidae > Xenopus > Xenopus borealis. The sequence goes on along the minus strand of CM044439.1, from coordinate 173,144,589 downwards.
GGGTTCTGGTAATGGGACATTTGCTATAAGTTCTGGGTCATTTGAGATCACTAGATCCAGAATAGCATTATTTCTTTTTGGCTCCTCAACAACCTGTGCCATAAAATTGTCATGTAACAATTTATAAACTTGTTCCATTAACTGTCTTCCATTATCATTGCTTTCCCTGTACTGGCAATACATTTGTTTTTTATGCAAGCAAAACCTGCCTCCAAGCCTGAAATTCAAAAATAATCATCTGCTTGAAGAGCACAAAGTCACATTCTCTGGAAACAAATATTTTTGTAGTAACAAATGTTTTTTCAACCAAACATTTTTACATAGTTAAGTAATAAAATGTCATGAAATAGATTCACAGACAAAATGTCTATCTATACAACACGTTTTCCATACATATCAGCTCACTGTAACTTCTCATGTCAAGATTAGATTGTGGCTTAACATAATAACCAAATAATTATAAAATTAAAAATGATAAATGTTTTGCAATTTTGCAATCCCGACCCTGAGATTTAAGAATATGACAGTTTCACCATAACTTGTATTTTAATGTAATTGGGAAGTTGGCACTGATAAACAAAATTGACACTGAGTAGGGAAATTATTTTACATACATTAAACACAATTTATCATTTTGTATTTCAGGAAGATTCTTCAAGGGCAACAAACAATTACACAACCTTTAACCAGTTTATTCTCCAAGGACTCTCCAGTCACGATGATCTACAGATTGAGCTCTTTGTGATCTTCCTCTTCATTTATATACTGACCATACTGGTCAATGGGACCATCACTCTACTGATATGGATGGACTCCAGACTACACAAGCCCATGTACTTTTTCCTAAGCAACTTGTCATTTTTAGATATGTGTTACTCTTCTATTACTGTTCCAAAAACGTTAGCAAACTTCTTATCATCCAAGAAGACAATTTATTTCTGGGGCTGTATCATTCAGCTCTTCTGCCTCTCCACATTGGTCTGTGCTGAGTCTATTCTGCTTTCAGTAATGGCTTATGACCGATATGTTGCTATCTGCAAACCTTTATTCTATCATATAATTATGAATTACAGAACGTGTCTCCATCTGGCATTGGCTAGTTGGGTCACAGCATTGCTAAATGTTATGATTCATACAAGCTTAATTTTCAGGCTTTCCTTCTGCACTAATAAGATCAACCACTTTCTGTGTGAGATCCCCCAACTGCTGACATTGTCTTGTACTTCTCCAGTAATTAATGAGGTGATGTTGATCCTCCTTGCTGGTATCATATCTATTTCCACATTACTACTCATTATTATATCTTATATGCTCATAATTAACTCGATAATGAAAATTCCTTCTGCAGAAAGTCGGAGAAAAACCTTCTCAACTTGCTCTTCACATCTCATAGTCGTTACAATATTATACGGCTCAGCCATGTTCTTTTACCTGAGACCAACTACTGATGTCTCCTTGGATAGAGACAAAGTTATCTCCGTGCTCTATACAGTCATAACACCACTGTTAAACCCCCTCATCTACAGTTTCAGGAACACTGAGGTGAAAAGGGCTTTCCAGAATTTATTTCTAAGTAGAGAATCCATCTCACTGGCCATGGCAGCTGCTGTGGGAAAATCCTCAGCTATCCCAAAATAATATGTAATAACGTGAAAGCTCTGTACATATTGTGTGTCTTTTTCACCAGATAAATTGAAAGGTTTCCCAGGCTTCTGCAATGAATTCCAGCTTAGTATGGCTTCCTTGTTGGATTTCTGCTGTTCCCTCTGTGAGCTCTAGATCTTTTCCACTCTACTAGTCCTCCTCTAAGTTGCCCCTCACATACATACATTAGATAAGTACCTCAAACTCTCACCACTAGGGTGTTAGTGTTGGGATCTCCCCTGTCCTATCCAAGTTAAATGCATTGATTTATCTCAGATAAAAGGAATGAGATATGGGTTCAAATTCCCAGTGGGTCAGACTGCTGTTCAATATCATTGACAAAATAATCATTAGAACTGTGGAAGTCTGCAGGGCACTTTATGTGCACTTGATGGGTGCATCACATTCCTTTAACTGTGAGAAAGTGGCCCCAGACAACACCAGATGCTCCCAAGAAAAGCGCCTTTATTCTCAGCCACATGCCAGTCCTCCTTCTATTCCTTGAGACTTCCAATATCTCCTGCCTCTATCCATATAAGTGGTTCACATACACACATTTTAGAAGATGCTTTTTCCTGGGTTTCTAACTCTCTTCTACCATCTCTGAGCACCTATGGTTTTTAATTCAGGTACAAGGCCTTCTAATTTTGGGATATTGTTACATAGTTAAGTCCTTTGTGTTCAACCCCTTCAAATTCAACTTGGCATCCATACATACACACATCCATACATACACACATCCATACATACACACATCCATACATACACACATCCATACATCCACACATCCATACATACACACATCCACACATACACACATCCACACATACACACATCCATACATACACACATCCATACATACACACATCCATACATACACACATCCACACATCCACACATCCATACATACACACATCCACACATACACACATCCAGTATAAATACTAATGCTAATTTGAGTATCACAATAGCCTTGGATATTTTGCTTGTCCAATACATCACCTCACCCCCCTCTTAAAGTCATTACCAGAATCAGTGGGGCAAGTAAGCTTATATCTCACAGGGTAGAATCCCATTACAGCTATTGGATTGAACCAATTCATTACAATGCAGAGGATAATAAGATAGAACAAAAGACATTTCCTCTATATAGAGATGTTATTAAAAGGAAGACTTTCACAAGATAGTACTCAATACTCTGTGACTCTGAGCATAAATAATTAATTAATTAATTAATACAAGACAGAACTTTATATATATATATATATATATATATATATATATATATATATAGTAGCTACAGAATTAGACACTAGTCGTCACTAATTATCCAGCAGCAGTTAATGAGCTTCCCTGGCTGTAATATGAGCTGATGCTACAGGTTTGAGAAGATGGCGACCCTCTGTGGACAACATTGAAACCATAAATTCTTCATTTTATTAAGCTTCTCAGCATCTGGGCTGCTGCAGAAAGTTCAGAATATTTATGTTTAGTTTACAAAATTCAGCATTTATAGTAATATTATATTTTAGACTTTAGTTCCTATTTGTTATTTAAACAATTTAATAAACTGTATTTGAAGCTACTACTCTTGGAGCTCTCCATTTTCTGTTTTTCCAGTTTAACAACCAATGAGAACCTACTGACCTCTGCTCCTCAGAACTTATTATCAGGGCAAGTGGAGGTTGTGGATTTCAGTTACTGTTTTCCCTCTTCTGCTTCTCTGCTCACCCCCCAATAGCCCTTGTTAGGGGTAACTGTCTTTGTCTGTCTTGTGCTGAGGGGATTTAGTTGAGGGTTTTATTGTTTTCTCCTTTCCTTCCCCCAAATATCCAAACTGCCACTATTTATTCTCAGGTGCAGAGGTGGTTCACTCCCCACCAGCTCCAATCAGGGAACATTATTTGTGACAATGGTCGCAACCTGCTTGGCGCCAATCCTCTAGGCCACCTGACCCACGTGCCTTGCTTTGCACACGTCCTCAACCTTGTGGTACAGAGCTTCTTCAAGACCTCCCAAGGGTTGGGTGACATGCTGCAGAAGGTACGTAGGGTATGTGGCCATTTTCACAGGTCCCCCAGCGCCAGCGCGTCATTGGCACGGATGCAGCGGCAGCATAATCTGCCACCCAACAGGCTCATCTGTGACTCGTTGGAATTCCACCCTGCACATGGTGGAGCACCTCGTGGAGCAGCGCTGAGTGGTCAGTAACTACCTATACAAAAATGTCTGCAGTCTCATACTGAAAAAACATTTATTTGTGCAAATACAGAAAAATACATTCACAAACACATCTTTTTAAACAAAAACCACAGTGCAGTGCTACCCCTCTGTCTGCCTACCTGTGTTAGCCACTCCCTCCTGACGCGTTTCGCGCTATTGGGCGCTTCATCAGAGGAGGTGTGGCTATCAGTACCTTTGTCTCTTAAATACCCTTTGGTATAATTTAGGCTGGTACTTGGGTTTGAGAAAACACAGGGTTCTTACCATATAAACCACTTGTGTACACATATGAGTGCTATCTGTGATAGGGTAAATAGTGACTTAGTGCTTATTTCAATAATAAATATCAATAAATGTATATAACTGATTTTCGATATTTTTAAGTGTTCTTTTAAGTGTATCCATTATTTATCGTGTTAGATAAAATATTGCAAATGAAATATATGCGCATATATGTGAATAAGTGTTTTCATATTAAAATATTTAAATTATTAAATTTTACATTTTAAATTAATACCTATTATAAATACTTTATTTCAGATCTGTATATTAATTCACAAATTTATAAACATGTAAATATATAAATGAACTTAACTTAATCTGTTGCACTTAGACTTTTAAAATATTAAGATTTAAAATAATTTATTGATAATTAATTCCAGAGCGATGTAAGGAATGGTTTTAATTCGAAATGACTGTTCATTCCCTCAGGTATAATAGTTCCTAATTTGAAGATCCAATTTGATTCCAATCTTAGTAGCTTGGTGGTCATATTGCCCCCACTTTTTTCATTTATAGTATCTATTCCGAACATTTTGAATTTTTGAGTTATCTCTTCATGAGCTGCATCAAAATGTCTAAATAAATAAAGATAATGATAACCCAATATTTAGACATTTTGATGCAGCTCATGAAGAGATAACTCAAAAATTCAAAATGATGAAGCGCCCAATAGCGCGAAACGCGTCAGGAGGGAGTGGCTAACACAGGTAGGCAGACAGAGGGGTAGCACTGCACTGTGGTTTTTGTTTAAAACGATGTGTTTGTGAATGTATTTTTCTGTATTTGCACAAATAAATGTTTTTTCAGTATGAGACTGCACACATTTTTGTATAGGATTTAGAGTTGCAGTGTGTGGATCTGGGTGCAGTATCTACTGTGTGAGACAGCTGGTTCGCCTAATAAATATTTAATTATATTTATTTGAAACAGTCAGTAACTACCTGCTGGAGCATAGTGCCAGGGGTACTCAGGGGGCAGATTTAGGCTACTTTAGTGCAGAGCAGTGGCAGGAAATGAGGCAGCTCTGCTGAGTACTTGCCCCCTTTGAGCCGGCCACACACTTTGTTAGCAGGGACAATATGTATCAGCAATGTAATACCCCTGGTGTTCCTCCTCAAGTGCACGTTGAATGGCCTGCTAGAGGAGGGGGATGCTCCTGAGGAGAGGAGCCCCTGTAGGCAGACAGAAGGGGCTGGGAGGCAGGATGAGGAGAAGATGGTGTCTGATGTGGAGGATGAGGAGGACTGGGTGCCTGAAAAGCACAGGGAGCAAGACACAAGCCACCCAACCACTCCAGCTATTGTCCGTGGCAGGGAGGGTACAGAGCAGGGACAGGTCAAGCCAGATGACCTGCTGCATCTGGAGGGCAGTGAACTATAGGACTGGCCTCCGGAGCAATCACTGGCTCTGATCCATCCACTGGGATGATTATTGGGTGGCCACTTTGCTTGACCCATGATACAAGGGAAAGCTGGGGGAGTTCCTCTGCCAGAGAGAGAGGTGGGTCAATTAAGGAAGGCTGTGCTCAAAACTAGTGGAGGCCTTCCTCCAGTCTGACAAGTCTCTGACCTCCACTACTCCACACACCCAGCAGAGACGGGGGCCTAGAAGAAGCAGCAGCAGCAACAAAGGCGTCAACGGGCAGCAGGAGGCCCGGTCAATACCCAAAGCCACCAGCAGCAGTGGGTGGAGCATATGGTGGCTGACTACATGGGGTCAGTCAGCGTGCAGGACGCCATTTGCCCTGATGATGACCCCAAAACTGGCACAATATGCTCTGGAGGTGCTGGCTTGCCCCCCTGTTTGTCTTCACTGCCATATGTGGGGTGGAAACTGAGAAGTGGACATGGCTATCCACTGGCAGCATGGATCAGGGTCTGATTGGGGGGAAAGGGCCCACCGAGACTGACACATCAGGGCCCCCTTGCTGCCGCCACCACTAGTAGAAGGGCCCCTGCTGCTTTCCCCCCAGTGGCAGGGCCCCAGCTACCCCAGTCACAAGGCTCCCTCTGTCCCTCTCCCCCCACCCCCGCCAGTACATACCTGCTTTGTGTATATCAGGGAGACAATTCCACATCTTCACAGCTCTCACTGTAAAAAACCCCTTCCGAATATTTAGGCAGTACCTCTTTTCCCATTTAATGGTTTTGCCCGCCCCATACTTGGCATCCTTATTGATGATGGTTTTCATGTAGTAACATAACACCTCAGCCTGTATAATATGTACTGTACAAGTGCAAGTGCTGTATTACTCAAACTAAAATTCTTTGATTGCAAGCGGAGTTGATCCAAGATCCTGATGGAGGGGCAGAGGATGATGGCAGAGAAGTGGAGGCAGAAGAACTAGCTGCACCTGCTGCAAGTCCTCCAGCAGCTCCACCACCATCTCCATTGGAAGAGTAAGTGGTAGTTGTAGCAGTAGTACATGGTGCTACACAGAGGCCCCCCACCACCTCGACCTGATACCTGGCCTAGTGTAGCAGGACACTGCAATGAGGAAGGAGCTGCAGGAAGTGAAGGACCGGCTGCACAGCTGGAGGGAGAACCCTTCCTCTCCCCCTCCTGCAATATTTTAATTTTTTTACTGCAGCATCATTGTGCTTTTATTTATTGCTCAAATCTGTACACGTGGAGTTTATTTTTCATTTAACTACTACTCATATGGTACTTGAAGTTGTTTGTATAATATAATTCAATTATGACTACTTACATTTACACATAAATACAGTATGTGGTTCATTTGCATAAATGAACGGACCCATGGGTTTCTACTTGGCACCTATGGAGTTAAGTCCCTGATGTCTGTCACTAGGCAAAAGCCTATGTTACAATTTGTGTTATTATTCAATAGTTATAGCCCAGAGTGTAATGACCACTTCTTGCCACACAGCTTTATAGTGCTGGAAAGGAGTGGCCACTTCATCTTTGGCTGCTGTGATCCTTACTATCTGGATGTGCTCCATTGAGCCTTGGATCACCAAGGCCCAGTAATTCCACATGCCCTAAAAAGACTTGTACCTTTAGAGATCAAGTCGGGGACCAGGGAACCCCATGAATAAGGTTAGCAAGCACAGGGAGTTTTATTTAATAGACTCTCTAGGAGAGTAAGAAAGTCAGCTTTATATCGAAAGAGCAGCTGTGTGCTCCATCAAGAAAAATAGCAGGGAGTAGCTTCCTACAAGGCTACCCCATATGCCTTTAGTGAAGGGACCTCAGCGGAAAGGGTGTTAGGCTTTAGACTTTGTCTCCCTGACCATTCCACTGAAAGGGATCCGGACCATTTAAAGACATATTGCCTTAGGGAATTGATGTAAACTTGACTACTTTGCCTTATGGGAGTGACAGTCTATACAATGCTGCGTCATCTTGATCTATCTACCCTCATGTGTGACTTGCCATACCATCATCATATGTGAGTAAACTGGGGTTATCTGTATTTTTTTGTTTGCAAAGATAGGAGTCCACTAACAATGCAGGGCATGTGTGTAGCATTTTACTAAGTGAAACACACATGTAAATTGGTCTTCTCATTGACTCCAATGCTATTCAGCACATTCAGACACAAAGTAAATATGTCATATTCATTTATCATCACAGTCGACTACAAAGCTTGAAAGTACCAATGTTTTATTGGTAGCCCCAAAGATGGAAAAAGATGACACAAACAAAACACCCATAGAAAATGGGCTTCACCAAATTACATTGAGCATCAATAAAATAACGTCACCTGTCAAAACGTTGACCTGGCAAAAGTAAAAAATCCTACGACTTGGTATTCCCAGGTGGACTCTCATCTAGGTACTAACCATGCCTGGCCCCGCATCGGCGATCAGGTGATTTCAGGGTGGTGGGGCTGTAGACGTTTGTCTAACGACTTTTGAAGCTTCTATGAAGACTTTGAAGAAAAGACCTGGACAGGTCCAAAAACCTACGACACCTGGTATTCCCAAGCAGTCTCCCATCCAGGTACTAACCAGGCCCAGCCCCACATTGCTGCGGCGATCAGCCGGTTTCATGGTGGTTTCATGGTGGTATGGCCGTAGGTGTTGAACTGCCAGCTTTCTATGAAGACTTTGAATAAAAAACCTGCAAATCTTTGACCTGGCAAAAGTAAAAAATCCATCGACACCAGGTATTCCCAGGCAGACTCCCATCCAGGTACTAACCAGGACCAGCCCTGCATTGCGCCCTAGATCAGAGGAGATTGAAAACTTTCAGAGGTGTGTGGCAGTAAGTGCTGGACTGCTGCTTTTTGACACTTCTATGAATACTTTGACATGGCAAAAATGAAATAGCCTATTTCCATGCGGTCTCTCATCAAGGTACTAACCAGGCCCTGTCTGCATCGCTTCCAAGATCAGGCACTTTCAGGATGGTCTGGCCGAAGGCATTGGACTGCCGACTTTTGATGCTTCCATGAAAACTTTGAGGAAAGGAACCTGCAAAACTTTGACCTGGCAAAAGTAAAAAAATCAATGATACCTGGCATTCCCAGGATATCTCCCATCCAAGTACTTATCAGGCAGGGCCTGCATCGCTTCAGAGATGAGAAGAGATCTGGCACTTTCAGGGTGGTGTGGCTGGAGGCGTTGGACTGCTGACTTTTGATGCTTCTATGAATACTTTGAAGAAAAAACCTGCAAAACTTTGACCTGACAAAAGTCCATAACCACCTGGTATTCCCAGGCGGTCTCCTATCCAGTTACTAACCAGGCCAGAACCCACATCACTTCCAAGATCAGACGAGGGCGCTTTGAGGGTGGCATCGCCATAGACGTTAGACTGCCGGCGCTTTTAGGGTGGTGTAGCCATAGGAGTCAGACCGCTGACTGTTGACTTTTGACGCTTCTATGAAGACTTTGAAGAAAAAACCTGCAAAACTGTGATTTAGCAAAAATGGGAAAGCCTATGAAATCTGGTATTCCCAGGCGGTCTCTCGTCATGAAACTAAACAGGCCCTGACCTCATTGCTTCCAAGATCGGGCACTTTCAGTATGGTGTGGCCGTAGGCATTGGACTGCCTACTTTTGATGCTTCTATGAAGACTTTAAAGAAAAAAACCTGCAAAACTTTGACCTGGCAAAAGTCAAAAATTAGTCGACACCTGGTATTCCCAGGCAGTCTCCAATCCAGGTACTAACCGGGCCCGGTCCGGCATCGCTTCTGTGATCAGGTGCTTTGAGGGTGGCATTGCTGTAGATGTAGACTTCCAACTTTTGATGCTTCTATGAAGTCTTTGCATAAAAAATCCTGCAAAACTCTGACCTGGCAAAAGTTAGGCTACAACACCAGGTACTCCCAGGTAGTCTCCCATCCAAGTACTAACCAGGCCCATCGCCGCATCGCTTCCACGATCAGGTGCTTTGAGGGTGGCGTAGCCATAGGCATTGGACAGCAGGCTTTTGTCTCTTCTATGAAGACTTTGATGAAAAAACATGCAACATTTTCACCTGGCTAAAGTCAGCATACAACACCTGGTCCTTCCAGGCTGTCTCACCACCAGATAATAGCCAGGCCCAGCATCGCATTGCTTCGAAGATCAGTTGCTTTCAGGGTGGTGTTGCTGTAGCCATTGTACTGCTGGATTTAACAGCGCAAAAGTCAGCCTACAACACCTGGTAATCCAAGGCAGTCTCCCAACAAGGTACTAACCAGGCCCAGCCGCGCATCACTTCTGAGAATGGATGAGATGGTGCTTGGAGGGTGGTGTCGCAGTAGGCTTTTAGTTGCTGACTTTTGACTCTTCTATGAATACTTTGAATAAAAAAACCTGCAAAACTTTGACCTGGGAAAAGTCAGCCTACAACACCTGGTATTCCCAGGCAGTCTCCCACCCAGGTACTAACCAGACCCGTTCCTGCATTGCTTGCACAATTAGGTGATTTCTGGTTGGTGTGGCCATAGGTGTTGGACTGTGGAATTTTGTCGTTTCTATGAAGACTTTGAATAAAAAAACCCTCCAAACCTTTGACCTGGCAAAAGTCATCCTACAACACCTGGTATTCCCAGGCGGTCTTCCATACAGATATTAACCAGGCACAGCGCCGTATCTCTTTAGAGATCAGACACTTCCTGGATGGTGTGGCTGTAGGCATTGGACTGCCGCGTTTTATTGCTGCTATGAAGATTTTTAATAGAAAAACCTGCAAAACTTTAACCTGGCAAAAGTCAACAATCCTAGAACACCTGATATTCCCAGGCAGTCTCCCATACATGTACTAATCAAACACAGTGCCGCATCTCTTCCGAGTTCAGACACTTTCTTGGTGGTTTGGCTGTATGTGTTAGAGTGCCAACTGTTGACGTTTCTATGAAGAGTTTGAAGAAAAAAACCTTTAAAACTTTGACCTGGCAAAAGTTAAAATGAATACAACACCTGGTATTCCAGGCAGTCTCCCAAATAGGTACTAACCAGGCCCGGCCCAGCATCGTTTCTGAGATGAGACGAGATCGGGCGCTTTCAGAGGGGTTTTGCCGTAGACATCAGTTTGCTGACTTTTTACGCTTCTATGAAGACTTTGAAGAAAAAAGCTGCAAAACTTTGACCTGGCAAAAGTCTAAAAGCCTACAACACCTGGTATTCCCAGGCAGTCTCCCATCCAGGTACTAACCAGGCCCAACCCCACATCGCTTCCCACATCAGATGAGATTGGGCGCTTTCAAGAGATTGTGGCCGTAGGTTTCAGACTGATGACTTTTGAAGCTTCTATGAAGACTTTGAAGAAAAAACCTGCAAAACTTTGACCAGGCAAAAGTCTAAGACACCTGGTATTCCAAAGCGGTGTCCCATACAGTTACTAACCAGGCCCGGCCTCGCATAGCTTCTGAGATCAGACGAAATTGGGCACTTTCAAGGTGGTATGGCCATAGGCATTGGATTGCTGACTTTTGAAGCTTCTATGAAGACTTTGAAGAAAAAACCTGAAAAACTTTGACCTGGCAAAAGTCTAAAAGCCTACGACACATAGTATTCAAAGGCGGTCTCCCATCCAGGTACTAACCAGAGCAAGCCCTGCATCACTTCCAAGATTAGACGAGATCAGGAGCTTTCAAGGGGTTATGGCCGTAGGTTGCAGACTGACGACTTTTGACGCTTCCATGAAGACTTTGAAGAAAAAAACCTGCAAAACTTTGACCTGGCAAAAGTCTAAAAGCCAACGATACCTGGTATTCCCAGGCAGTCTCCCATCCAGGTACTAACCATGCCCAGCCCCTCATCGCTTCCGAGATCAGACTAGATCGGGCACTTTCAAGGTGGTGTGCCCATAGGCGCAGGATTCCTGACTTTTGACGCTTCTATGAATGCTTTGAAGAAAAAACCTGTAAAAACTTTGACCTGGCAAAAGTCTAAAAGCCTACGACACCTGGTATTCCCAGGGGGTCTCCCATCCAAGTACTAACCAGGCCCGGCCACGCATCGCTTCTGAGATCAGACGAGATCTGGCCCTTTCAAGGGGGTGTGGCCTTAGGCGTCAGATTTCTGACTTTTGACACTTCTATGAATACTTTGAAGAAAAAAACCTGCAAAACTATGACCTGGCAAAAGTCTAAAAGCCTACGACACCTGGTATTCCCAGGCAGTGTCCCATCCAGGTACTAACCAGGCCCAGACCCGCATTGCTTCTGAGATCAGACAAGATCGGGCACTTTCAGATCAGTGTGGCCGTAGGGATCAAATTACTGACTTTTGAAGCTTATATGACTACTTTGATGAAAAAACCTGCAAAACTTTGACCTGGCATTCCCAGCAGGTCTCCCAACAGGCGAAGCCCCGCATTGCTTCCGAGATCGGGGACTTTCAGGGGGGTGTTACCGTAGGCATAAGATTGATGACATTTTGAAGCTTCTATGAAGACTTTGAAGTAAAAACCTGCAAAACTTTGACCTGGCAAAAGTCTACTACACCTGGTATTCTCAGTTGGTCTCTCATCCAGGTACTAACCAGGCCCAGCCCCACATCGCTTCGCAGATCAGATGAGATTGGGCACTTTCAAGGGATTGTGGCCATTGGTCTCAGACAGATGACTTTTGATGCTTCTATGAAGACTTTGAAGAAAAAACCTGCAAAACTTTGACCTGGAAAAAGTCTACGACACCTGGTATTCCCAGGCGGTCTCCCATCCAGTTAATAACAAGGCCCGGCCTCGGATCGCTTCCGAGATCAGAGGAGATTAGGCACTTTCAAGGTGGTGTGGCCATAGGCGGCAGATTGCTGACTTTTGACGCTTCTATGAATACTTTGAAGAAAAAATCTGCAAAACTTTGACCTGGCAAAATTCTAAAAGCCTACGACACCTGGTATTCCCAGGCGG
>CM044439.1:173111734-173126024 GCA_024363595.1 Xenopus borealis | reverse complement strand
CGCATCGCTTCCGAGATCAGACGAGATCGGGCACTTTCAGGAGGGTGTGGCCGTAGGCGTAACTTTGTTGACTTTTGACGCTTCATTGAAGACTTTGAAGAAAAAACCTGCAAAACTTTGACCTGGCAAAATTCTAAAAGCCTACGACACGTGGTATTCCCAGGCGGTCTCCCATCCAGGTTCTAAACAGGCCCGGCCCTGCATCGCTTCCCTGATCAGATGAGATCAGACGAGATCGGGCACTTTCATTTGGGTGTGGCTGTAGGCATAACATTGCTGACTTTTGAAGCTTCTATGAAGACTTTGAAGAAAAATTCTACAAAACTTTGACCTGGCAAAAGTCTAAAAGCCTACGACACCTGGCATTCTGAGGGGGACTCCCATACAGGTACTAACAAGGCATGGCCCCACCTCACTTCCCAGATCAGACAAGATCGGGCGCTTTCAAGGGATTGTGGCCGTAGGTCTCAGACTGATGACTTTTGACGCTTCTATGAATACTTTGAAGAAAAAACCTGCAAAACTTTGACCTGGCCAAAGTCGAAAAGTCTTTGACACCTGGTATTCCCAGGCGGTCTCCCATCCAGTTAATAACTAGGCCCCGCCCCGCATCGCTTCCGAGATCAGACAAGATTGGGCACTTTCAATGTGGTATGGCCATAGGCATCTGTTTGCTGACTTTTGACGCTTCTATGAAGACTTTGAAGAAAAAAACCTGCAAAACTTTGACCTGTCAAAATTCTTAAAGCCTACGACACCTGGTATTCCCAGGCAGTCTACCATCCAGGTACTAAACAGGTCCGGCACCGCATCGCTTCCGAGATCAGACAAGATCGGGCTCTTTCAGGGGAGTGTGGCCATAGGTGTAATGTCGCTGACTTTTGAAGCTTCTATGAAGACTTTGAATAAAAAACCTGCAAAACTTTGACCTGGCAAAAGTCTAAAAGCTTAAGACACCTGGAATTCCCATCAGGTGTCCAATCCAGGTACTAACCAGGCCCAGCCCCGCATCACTTCCGACATCAGGCTCTTTCAGGGGGGTGTGGCCGTAGGTGAAAGATTGCTGAATTTTGAAGCTTCTATGAAGACTTTGAAGAAAAATCCTGCAAAACTTTGACCTGGCAAAAGTCTAAAAGCCTACGACACCTGGCATTCCCAGGCTGTCTCTCATCCAGGTACTAGCCAGGCCCGGCCCCGCATCACTTCCCAGATCAGACAAGATAGGGTGCTTTCAAGGGATTGTGGCCGTAGGTCTCTGACAGATGACTTTAGAACCTTCTATGAATACTTTGAAGAAAAAACCTGCAAAACTTTGACCTGGCCAAAGTCGAAAAGTCTTCGACACCTGGTATTCCCAGGCGGCCTCCCATCCAGTTAATAAACAGGTCTGGCCCCACATCGCTTCCTAGATCAGACGAGATTGGGCAGTTTCAATGTGCTGTGGCCATAGGCATCTATTTGCTGACTTTTGACGCTTCTATGAAGACTTTGAAGAAAAAACTTGCAAAACTTTGAACTTGCAAAATTCTAAAAGCCTACGACACCTGGTATTCCCAGGCAGTCTCCCATCCAGGTACTAACTAGGTCCGGCCCCGCATCGCTTCCAAGATCAGACGAGATCGGGCACTTTCAGGGGAGTGTGTCCGTAGGCGTAACATCGCTGACTTTTGAAGCTTCTATGAAGACTTTGAATAAAAAACCTGCAAAACTTTGACCTGGCAAAAGTCTAAAAGCTTAAGACACCTGGAATTCCCAGGAGGTGTCCCATCCAGGTACTAACCAGGCCCAGCCCCACATCACTTCCGAGATCAGATGAGATCAGGCACTTTCAAGGGGTTGTGGCCGTAGGCGAAAGATTGCTGACTTTTGAAGCTTCTATGAAGACTTTGAAGAAAAAACCTGCAAAACTTTGACTTGGCAAAATTCTAAAAGCCCACGACACCTGGTATTCCCAGGCAGTCTCCCATCCAGGTACTAACCAGGCCAAGCCCCGCATCGTTTCCGAGATCAGACAAGATCGGGCACTTTCAGGAGGGTGTGGCCATAGGCGTAAAAATGTTGACTTTTGACGCTTCTATGAAGACTTTGAAGAAAAAACCTGCAAAACTTTGACCTGGCAAAATTCTAAAAGCCTACGACATGTGGTATTCCCAGGCGGTCTCCCATACAGGTACTAAACAGGCCCGGCCCCGCATCGCTTCCGAGATCAGATGAGATCAGAGGAGATCGGGCACTTTCATGGGGGTGTGGCTGTAGGCATAACATTGCTGACTTCTGAAGCTTCTATTAAGACTTTGAAGAAAAATCCTGCAAAACTTTGACATGGCAAAAGTCTAAAAGCCAACAACACCTGGCATTCCCAGGCAGTCTCCCATCCAGGTACTAACCAGGCACGGCCCCACCTCACTTCCCAGATGAGACAAGATTGGGCGCTTTCAAGGGATTGTGGCCGTAGGTTTCAGACTGATGACTTTTGACGCTTCTATGAATACTTTGAAGAAAAAACCTGCAAAACTTTGACCTGGCCAAAGACGAAAAGTCTTCGACACCTGGTATTCCCAGGCAGTCTCCCATCCAGTTAATAACCAGGCCCCGCCCCGCATCGCTTCCGAGATCATACAAGATTGGGCACTTTCAATGTGGTGTAGCCATAGGCGTCAGTTTGCTGACTTTTGACACTTCTATGAAGACTTTGAAGAAAAAACCTGCAAAACTTTGACCTGGCAAAAGTCTAAAAGCCTACGTCACCTGGTATTCCCAGGCGGTCTCCCATCCAGGTACTAACCAGGTCCGGCACTGCATCACTTCCGAGATCAGACGAGATCGGGCACTTTCAAGGTGGTGTGGCCATAGGCGTCGGATTGCTGACTTTTGACACTTCTACGAATACTTTGAAGAAAAAATCTGCAAAACTTTGACCTGGCAAAAGTCTAAAAGCCAGGTACTAACCAGGCACAGCCCCACCTCACTTCCCAGATCAGACGCTTTCAAGGGATTGTGGCCGTAGGTCTCAGACTTATGACGCTTCTATGAATACTTTGAAGAAAAAACCTGCAAAACTTTGACCTGGCCAAACTCGAAAAGTCTTCGACACCTGGTATTCCCAGGCCGTCTCCCATCCAGGTACTAACCAGGCCCGACCCTGCTTGGCTTCCGAGATCAGACGAGATCGGGCACTTTCAGGGGGTTGGGGTCGTAGGCGTAACGTTGCTGTCTTTTGAAGCTTCTATGAAGACTTTGAATAAAAAAACCTGCAAAACTTTATACACAGACAGTTTTTCACATTTGATTTCATACAAGTGAATACAGTTTCACTAAAAATCTTTGTTGATAAAACACCCGGAGTCAATTATTATGCAAGCTGAGAGGGGTTCCCAAACTTTTTCATATGACTGTAAATCTCCAACATATCACAGGCATATAAAGATGTGGGAGAAAATTATGTATAACTTTCAAATTTGTACATTGCCTTAAGGAGATTTCTTCCACTACTAATAATACCACCTTTCAGATCTAAACCTGTTCCTCCCAAGCGGTTATTTATGTAATTCCCTGTGGCTGTAAATTATAATACATAGGATGGGCCAAGAGGAAATTAAAAGATAGATATAGGGAACAAAGGAGAAAAATTCTAAATTTGGACAGATCTTATAGACTCTTTAAACATTTTTATGACATAGAGGGGAGCCTGCAAGTTTTAGGCATTGAGAAATTAACTGAGAGTATGGCTAAATTGAATCCATCCAATGAATGATATAAGCGAGAAAATAATTGGGTTTATAAATTGCAAACCCTAAACCCTTATGGTCTTAATCAATTATCCGTTGATGTAGTAGTAAAATGAGCTTAGTTCATCAATTTTTTAAAAAGTATGTATACATAAATAAAGAATAATCAGGTTTTATTTTTTTATTATATACAAACATCTATTTTATTGCAAATTTTAGCGAAATTATGCAAATAATGTACAAATAATGTTTATTGGAAATGCTCCGCTGTTGGTAATGAGTCCAATTATTACTAATATAGACAATTTAAACTTCCCAAAAATGGATTACTATGATTAGAATAAACAGTATGTCCCAAAATGTAGATCTCCGTGACTGTCAGGAAAGCGTTGCTAGGCATCTATAGTAACACTATTATACATAGACATGCGTATTTGTGGTCTAAACTAAGAATTAGTAACCATAGTAACATGATGAAGAAGTCACCTTGAGTGATGAGTGGTGTTGGGGCTTGGATCTTGGGAAAGAACATTGGTGGAAATGGAATCAATTGTGTTGTTATACGCTATTAATGCCTGCAAATGTTATAAGTGCATTTTATGTGTAGAATTTACTGGAATAGTAGAAAGAGGTGAAACTAATACAAATGAAAGGAAACGAATAAAAAAGACTGATATTGCAGATAAACAAATAAAGGTATAGAACTACAACATAAACTTATGTGCTGGTAGATGTTTTAAAAAACAGAAATGAATATAAATCAAATATTTAACCCCTCATAGAAACACATACAGATCACAGTCTTTATTCAGCCCATTTGGGGCTAACGTATTTAGCTGATGTATCCACCATACCTCCCTTTTTCTCAACAACAGCTCTCTATCCACTCCCCGTCTAAGGGGGGCACACATTCCAGAACCATGTACTTCTGTATCACAATGACCTTTCTCCACATAATGTTTCGACTGGCTAGTTAGCCAACCCGAGAGACCAGAGCAACAGTTAAATGATATGTATAATAAATTTCTTAAACGTGGATACCCAAGATGTGTCCTGGATAGAGCCAAAACCAAGGCGAGGAAAGCTAAGGTCCGACATAAAGACAGAAGTCAGTGTATACCATTTGTCACGTATTATAATGATCGTAGTAACATGGTGACTAATGTTCTCCGAAAACATTGGGGGATCCTCCAATCCTCGTACCCGGATGTTCAAGAATTCAGTCGGCCTCCACTAATATCATATAGAAGGGGGAGAACATTGGGCAGTCAGTTAGTACACTCTGATACCAAGGAAAATCAAATGTTAACACAAACATACATGGGGATCTCAGGGAATGTTTCCCTGTCTATCATGTTCCCAGTGTTGTTGTGTGCATAAAGGAACAATATTTGAGCATCCGACCACTGGTCACAGATATCCACTGAGGGGATATTACACGTGCCTATCTTAATTTGCCGTTTATGTGTTAATTTGTCCCTGTGGTCTCCTCTATGTTGGGGAGACCATGTTACAAATAAAAACACGGATATCTCAGCATAGATCTACAATCAGGAAAGGTAATGTGAAACTGCCAGTCTCGAAACATTATGTGGAGAAAGGTCATTGTGATACAGAATTGAAGTACATGGTTCTGGAATGTGTGCCCCCCTTAGACGGGGAGGCGATAGAGAGCTGTTGTTGAGAAAAAGGGAGGTATGGTGGATACATCATCTAAATACGTTAGCCCCAAATGGGCTGAATAAAGACTATGATCTGTATGTGTTTCTATGAGGGGTTAAATATTTGATTTATATTCATTTCTGTTTTTTATTCTTTGTTTTGTTTCCTTTTAGCTTTATTTGGATATGCAGTGGACTAACATTAAGTGGGTATATACCTCTATGGAAGAAATTGAGCAACTAATGGGTTAATATGTGAGGATCGTTAATGATGTCATATGCTGTTTGTAACTTCCGGTGTTACTTGGTATAAATCTGTGGAAACTAATGCAGGTTATTTGAATGATGCCCTTGGCTTTAGAAAGGGGTTTGTATACCCCGAAACGTTGCCCTATGGGCTCTGGTATGTCTTTTTCACAATATATATCCTTTTTGCATTTAAAATTTGGAGTGCTGTGTCAGTTTTTATTTTTTTATAATACTGGCTACTTTGGCAGTGCCTTTTTGATTACTTGCACCCAAAACTAGAGGGTTGTGCGGCAATACTTTGTCTTTTTGTATATATATATATATATAGACAAATGCAAGAGGTCCTCTGCACTCAACCCATTATCAATATATTTAAGACAGTGAGACATTCTGTACATACAGCTACTAAATATGACTTACCCTTTAAACAACAGGGACTGTTTGTCCATATATTACAATATATATAAGACACTGAGACATTCTGTACATACAGCTACTAAATATGACTTACCCTTTAAACAACAGGGATTGTTTGTCCATATATTACAATATATATAAGACAGAGACATTCTGTACATACAGCTACTAAATATGACTTACCCTTTAAACAACAGGGATTGTTTGTCCATATATTACAATATATATAAGACACTGAGACATTCTGTACATACAGCTACTAAATATGACTTACCCTTTAAACAACAGGGATTGTTTGTCCATATATTACAATATATATAAGACAGTGAGACATTCTGTACATACAGCTACTAAATATGACTTCCCCTTTAAACAACAGGGATTGTTTGTCCATATATTACAATATATATAAGACAGTGAGACATTCTGTACATACAGCTACTAAATATGACTTACCCTTTAAACAACAGGGATAGTTTGTCCATATATTACAATATATATAAGACAGTGAGACATTCTGTACATACAGCTACTAAATATGACTTACCCTTTAAACAACAGGGATTGTCCATATATTACAATATATTTAAGCTGAACAACTACATCACAGTCATCCCATATCTGGCCAGTCCTACTCTCAATTTTCATCTGATTCATTAAGAATTCTATTACTTCATTATACATTTTACAAAGGGACTAAGTTTTACCTGCAACTTACTTGCTGCTTTCAAAGTAAAACTATAGTGAATAAAGTACCCCCTCTTGTAAAATATAAGGATATTATAAGTTACCAAAGAGTTTCATGACCATATAACAGTACGAGGCTCAAGGCCGAATGTTTTTATACAGGTCATGGAACTCCGAGGTAACTTCTAATATCCTCATATTTTGTAACTGAGGGAACTTTATTTATTATAATACACAAGTTTTACTGAGTCATGTGACAGAAATGACATCAGAACTCACCGTTTATAACTGATGACATCAGAACTCTCCATTTATAAGGATATAATTTACAAGATATTCACGGCTTTTGTTTATTATATATATATACATAAAACAATGTGAAGGTTTAGTGCAGATTCAAGTCCATGAGTTTCCCAGCGATGAAACCATGAGAGGAGAAGGTAAAGTCTATGTGCTCCTGCCACTGCATGGGATACACAATCAAGTCGGAACTCCCACAAGGCACTGCGTTGGGTCACATGATGGGAGAATGATGGTTCAAAGGGGTCAAACAACCAGCAGAGGGAGTTGAATGCAAGTGAGCAACGAAATAATAACATGATGACAGCCTAAGCAATTGGACCAGGGGCCACACCACCGCAGATTGCACCCACTGGAGCAGGCTGGAGTCAGCTACAGACACAAAGAAAATCCGCCCGGAGGAGGAGGGGCAGCTGCACGGCCCGCACCAGAGCCCACCCCCACCTAGTTCTGTTACTGGGTGCCAGTCCCCTGTAGTTACAATTATAGTTGATGTGTTTGGGGCAGGACCCAGTGAATGTTACTGTATCCATGTGTAGTACCCACTGTCTCTCAGCTGACAATGTGTGTGGGTGCCAGTCCTCCTTGCCTCTCACTCTGTATAATGGACTTAGGGTGTCAGTGACTCTGCAAAGTGGGTTTGGGTTTCTGGTACCAGCTGCCTCTTACTGTATAATGAAGCTGGGTGCCAGTTCTCTCTCTGTCCTTTTCTCTCTATAAAATATGTTTGTGGTTCCAGGATCCATTACTTCTCTCTTTATATATATAATATACTTGGGGTGTCTGGGCCTCAGATAAAATGGGTCTTTATTTAAATGTAAGACCCCACATGGCCTGTCCTTACAAACAGGAGAGAGTCTAATTTCATATAGTCAGTCCTGTCTGGTCACTTCCAGTACATTGGTTGTATAGGAGGTCCAGCTCCAAACAAATCCACTCTGAGGATGAGATCTCTACAGGAGCCTACCTTATAGGTCATTGACATGCCAATAATAAACATTATCAGTTTCTGGTGGTACCGATATTTTACCATTTACCCAAGGAGCACAACATTTTGAGGGCAGACCCATTGTAGTGGGTTCATGTTTGGAGGACCTCTCTATGTGGGTAGATAAATGCCTCCAGCCATTTGCACTTAAGTTGGACTTGTAATTTATGGGATTCTAAGCATGATTTAAAAAAGAACAATGTGGAATAAAAACTAAATCTGGATAATGTTAAATAACAAATCACTGTGCTCAAACATTTCCCAGAAAGTAGGTATAACATCATATTTGTAACGATCGCTTACCCTGGTGGTCTAGCGGTAGCGCAGCGGGCACGTCGCCTCGCCATCAGCGGGGACACCGCCACAACATCTTCCCTCTATTGCCGGCTTCTTAGTGCGGAAGTATTTAATCAGACTGTCCTAACGGGTCGGCCTGGTAAAAGAGCTGTAACACATCAGGATAGTCAGGGAAAAGACAGGGACAGCAGCCAGAGACGGAGGAGATAGTACAGAGCTCTCCAGGGACCTGTTGCAATCAGCAGGTAGTATGGCTAGTTTGAATAGCATATTAAGCACTATATCTCACTTACTACATAAGGTTTCACATTCTCTGGTGCGTCTATAAGCACAGGGGTACCAGAACAATGTGTAAGGGAGGTTATGCCTTGTCAGACCACGCCATTGGGTGTTCACCGACCCAACTCAGTAAAGGAAAAAATCTGGAGAGGAGAATATGTGGACTTATTGTCGCTTATTCCCTCTTTTAAGCATTTCATAAAGTCTGCTAAAAAGACGGATACTGAGGAGGATAGGAGGCGCCCAGTGGCTAGAACATTTAGTAATTGGCTACAAGCATTCTGTGTGATTTGTGGAAAAACAGCCAGGTCTTGCCCCCCAACTCTTTAAACATATAGATATTGTGCTTGAAGCATATAAGAGCTTTGGAGGTCTTGCCTGGTTCTTATATGAAGAACAATTTAGGCAAAGGTTAGTGGTGCAGGATCACCTGACCTGGGGTAATAAGGCTGTGGATCTGTGGCTTGGTATTCCGTCTTACAGGCAACAGATACCAAATTCACAGGCTCCTGGCAATGGGGCAGCAACAAGAAGCCCAAGTGCCCCTCAACCAAATGTATGTTGGTCTTGTAGGTTTCAACATGAATGTCATTTTTGTGGGGGCAACCATCCACTTTTTCGCTGCATTAGGAAGTTTAGTAGCTCCAATCCAAAAGCCTCTAGAGACAATGTGGCCAAAGCCGCAGTCACCAGTGAAGATACAAGAAATGTGTCATTGGCTAAACTGTTACCCAGACCAAACGAAAGCCCAGATAATTGAACTGGGTTTCAAAGACGGGTTTTGGATTCCATGGGATGAGTTTAGATTCTCTGAAATAATCCCAGATAACCTGAAGTCTTAATTAACCCAGATATTGTGAGAGAGAAAATTAGGAAAGAAATTGCGCTGGGCAGGGTACAGGGTCCATTTCTTGAGTCTCCAATACCAAATTTAAGACTGTCCCCTCTTGGACTGGTACCAAAAAAGGAGTCTAATTCACTCCACCTTATACATCATTTATCCTACCCGACTGGCTTGTCTATTAATGATGGAATTGATAGTGAACTCTGTTCAGTTTCATATGCATCATTCGGCCTTAACTATCCTTAAAAAATGTGGCCCAGGTGCGCTAACGGCAAAAACGGATATTGAATCAGCCTTCAGGTTATTGCCCACACACCCACAGTGCTTTAGATTATTGGTGTCACGGTCAGCACCCTAAACCAGAACAGATGCCAAGCTCCCTGGTCTCGGCTCGACTTCACCAGTTGTGTGACCACCTTTGGCTTCAGGAGGAGCCCTCAGCTACTCAGATGCCTCCTGGACTTAACGAGAGGAACAAGGCGAGGAGTTCTGGCAAGCAAAGGGGCACAACTGTTGTTAAAGTCAGTTAGGCAGAAGGTCACGGTACAATAGGATTAGGCAAGTTCATAGTCAGGCAAGCTGGGTCGAGGCAGGCAGATATCAAGGATCATCAGACAGGCATGGGTCAAACCAGGTAATCAATCAGAAGGATGAGACAGAATCGAAGTCGAAGTACAGACAGGGGTCAGGTTACGGATATCAGAGTAGTCAGGAACAAGCCGGGTCAAACGCGGCGCGCACTAGGAAGCCGTCAGGACAGCAGGAAGATGGCGCGGCAGGCGTCCCCACTGCGCCACCGCTAGACCACCAGGGTGAGTCTTTACAATTGGGTTTCCATTTTGACGGCTATTTTTATTTTGATAAGTGCCACCTATGGGCTGTGCATTATCTTGTCTCTATTTTGAAAATTTTTCTTCTTTTATTGAGTGGGTAGTGAGGAAGGAGACGGGTTCAGACCTGGTCATTCATTACCTTGATGACTTTTTATTTGTTGGTCCCAATGGCTCTCAGCATTGTCAAAAATCTTTAAATACGTTTATTTGGTTAGCGAGTAAGTTTGGTATCCCGCTAGCAAGAGACAAAACAGTGGCTCCTACAACCACTATTACATTCTTAGGCATTGAGATAGATAGTGTGGAAATGGAATTCCGACTACCTAGTGATAAGCTGTTGAAATTGAGAGCCTTAGTTAATACAGCATTGACCCTTAAGAAAATCACTTTGAGACAACTGCAGTCTCTTATTGGACAGCTTCATTTTACAACCAGGGTTCTGCCCATGGGACGGCGGTTCTGTAGGAGACTGGCAGCCTTGACAGCAGGTCATTCAACCCCCCATTCTCACATAAGAATCCCAACTGATATGAAGGAGGATCCACAGGCTTTGGAGCAATTTTTGGACACTCATGGTGTGTGGAAGCTTGGCCAGATGAATGGAGACTGGTAGGATTGACAGAAAATTTAGTACTGTTAGAATTTGTAGTTGCAGTTGAAATTTGGGGGGACAGGTTAGTTAATAAGCGCATTAATTTCAATTGCGATAACTTAGGAGTAGTGCAAGTTATTAATAGGCAGAAAGCCAACTCTCCTCCTGTAGTTAAATTATTACGGCATTTCGTTCTTAGAACGCTTCAATTAAATATGTATATTAGAGCAAGGCATCTCCCCGGTAAAGAAAACAAAATAGCTCATTTTCAGTTAGACACATTTCGGGAGCGGGCAGGAGAGATGGAGGCAGACGCCATGCCCAGTGTATGTCTGGAATCTAGCCTGGCCTGCATAGAGGATCTAATAAAAAGATCAATTTCGAAAAGACCTGGAGTTTATATATAAAAGCTTGGCTAGACTGGGGAGAATTTAAAGATTGTTATGGTCCCGTTAGAAACATGGATGATAATGACCTTTTGCTTTTGTTTGTGTTGGAGCATTACCAAGCTCAGCTCTCAGCTGCATCTATTAAAAGAAAACTAGCGGGAATCTCTTTCTTTTTGAGACTTTTAGATCAGGGGGACATTACAAAGAGGCCTGGGTTAAAGCAAGTCATAAAAGGTATAGCTGAAACCAGAGAAGGATGATAGGAGACCAATTAATCTTGCTCTGTTAAGTAAACTAGTTAAATCATTAAAATCAGTTTGCTCTTCTGAATATGAAAACATTATTTTTTCTTTTCTCTTTGTCTTAATGTTTTTTGCTGCTTTACGAATTAGTGAGGCCATTTCACCATCGAAGTTCAGAGCGGGAGGCCTTGGCAATGCAGCAGTTGACAATGTAAAAGGCAGATTGAGAATTACCATCAAAAAATCAAAAACAGATAC
The DNA here is from genome assembly GCA_024363595.1 of Xenopus borealis. NCBI lineage: Eukaryota > Metazoa > Chordata > Amphibia > Anura > Pipidae > Xenopus > Xenopus borealis. The sequence goes on along the minus strand of CM044439.1, from coordinate 173,114,260 downwards.
ACTGGGAAAAGGTACTATTAAATGGCTCTGAGAATTTGGAAATGCAGAATTATGCTCAGTCAGGTTATTTCAAGCATTTAAGGTATGTCGGCCCAAGATCTCAGGCCCTTTGTTCATCCATCTGGATGGAACATTCCTATCAGTTTTTCAGTTTAACAGAATTTTAGCCAAATGTCTGGAGAGTGTAGGACTTTCGTCAAGTCTATATAAATCTCACTCTTTTAGAATAGGAGCAGCTACCCAGGCGTCTTTGTGGGGACTTCCTGAAGCTACAATTAAACGTATAGGCAGATGGGAATCGGACGGATTTAAGATTTATGTCAGACCCTCATTAGTTGAGCTTGTATAATTTTCAGGTACCAAGAAACAGATTTGGATCATTGGCCATTCCTATGTACATCGGGCTACGGAGAGAGCTAGGATGCCGCCATACTGACTTCATTTAAACTTAAACAAGAGCATTTACTCGGTCAGATGGATGAGATTGAGGGGCCTCAGATGGAACCAACTGATAGAGACTCTTATTCAAATGCTCAATAGATGGTCAATTCCGCACGTGATTCTTATTCATCTGGGAGGCAACGACTTAGGACGCACCAGATCGATGGACTTAGCGAGGTTTATTTTGAACGATCTGACGGAGATCAGAACCCACATGCCTGAAGTTTTGATAATCCGGTCTGAGATCATCCCAAAACCAGTTTGGCAAACAGCAGAAATGAGACCTTTGGAGAAAGTAAGACGCATGCTGAATTACAGAATTGCTAAATTCACTAGGAGCATCAACATGACAACATACAGACATATTCAGTTTGAGGGAGACCAGTCAGGCCTTTTTGTCAGCGACAAAGTTCATTTATCAAGCATTGGTTTGGACATTTTTAATACGGGATTACAAGAGACGATTGAAAAGGCATTTGCCATTTGGGGAGAGGCCAAGAACTAAGATGGAGGGTCTTGGCGTGGATGAATAAATTAAGCTCTGGGGCCTGGTGGTAAAGGCAGAGCTTTGGTGTACATAATGGCCACCCACTGGGTTGTAACAGAGGTGGGCCTGACTTTGTTCATGTATTGGTTTCTACAACTTAAATTCAGCTGTCAGTTTCTAGGTGGCAACATTGTTATTAGTGCTGTTTACCTGCAATAAAGTCGCTGCGGCCTGTTTTCTCCATAATATTTCCTAGTGTATGTGTTTTTTATTGAGATATGGATTTTGTGCTGTCTACCTTCCCATAGGCGCATGTGCGCTGGCGTTATTACGTCAGCGCGCAATAGCGCGAAATTTAAATGTATTTAAAGAGGCATTTTGGATATTGTCATTGCCCGTTGTTAGGTTCTATTTGTTAGTTCCTAGGTGCTATTACTATTGATTCCTGCTTGTTCTACTGGTTTTTGACCCTTGCTTGCCTGACTATTCTGTTTGTCTCCAATCCTGACCTTTGCCTTTCCGCTGACTATTCTCTTTAATCCTGATTCTGGCCTTTCTAACTATACTACTCCGCCTGTGCTGGTCCGGCCCACCTGTTCCACTTGGTGGTATTCTTCAACCCATTATCCTTGGTGAGACGATCGTGCCCCTGTGCTAGCCAGAACTCTTAGCTTTGCACCTCTCGATAAGTCCAGGTGGCATCTGAGTAAGCTGAGGGCTCCTCCCGAGGCCAAAGGCGGTCACTTAACTGGTGAAGCTGAGCTGAGACCAAGGTGCTTGGCAACTGTTCTGGTATTGGGTGCCGTTCGTGACAATATTGGTATTTTGTGACACATTTTTCTGATTATTCTGAGGATTTAAATACTTTTTTGGTTGAATGTGTAGAATGTTGGCTTAAGCTTTCACTCTTTGATTTTTGATGGGGGTTTTTACCTATAAAGATATGGGATGGCAATAGGGAAAGGACTTTGCCCTTCATTTCCCAACCTTTTTTTAGCTGAATTACCCTTTTTGGGATCAAATAATATGGCATGATCTCTATAACGATGATTATTTGTTAATATGGAGGCTTGGCCCATATCAGTGGCCAGATGGAGCCCCCATCCACTTGTTAATACAGTCAGGGCATAACTGGGACCCCTCCCTATAAATACGTAGTAGTCATTTTACACAGACACCATATACACATGACAAGATGATTCATCAAATCAGAAATTAGAATCCATAGGCATCATTTGTGAGTTTGTATCAGTGCATCCCACAATAACAGAGAAAATCAGAACAACCATCAATCCACAAACATCAGTCAGTAACACCCATTCATCATAAGAGTCCAAATGGACCCAACCCAGTTCATAAAGGTGGTTTTATAGTTTGTCATCAACTTGGACAGGAGTTGTGGGATGGGGTAATCATTGAGCTCAGTGTTCATATATTGATTCATTTGTTATTAGAGCAGATAAGGTAACTGGTGATTGGCTGAATTTATTTGCCTCTACAACATGGAAGGAAATGACTGGGAAGGAACATGACTTAGAATTTACAAAATGCTTGTTTGCCATGTGGGTGTTGAATGTATCTGGGATCACATTTATTAC
>CM044439.1:173097866-173109454 GCA_024363595.1 Xenopus borealis | reverse complement strand
ATCTACAAATAGAAAATAAAAATGTTTAGAAACCATGGAAAACTGAAAAGTAATTTTTACTCGACAGTTTCTTAGAATTACCTTTGTTTTACCATGTTTTATCAAAAAATCAATTTTCCCCCAACAAATAATAGATCTACCCTGAATAAAGTTTATTAATAATAATGCTTTATTAAAAAAAAATAGTGTTTGAAAGCAGTGCTTCCAGTCTATGGCAAAACGGAGATAGGACGACTCCACATCTTCCCACTTGCCCGACTTCTGCCAAAACTGGAAGCTAATCGATACGACTGTGGCAGGAAGGCTACTGACAGCTCAAAAAGTTCAGCAAGACAAAACACTTTCTGTTGCTACCAATTTCCAAGCTTTCTTTATGTAGCCCATTCTAACACAGTGTACAAGCCAAATTTTGTGGGAAGTGGCAGTGACCCCTTCTTTTCCCCCCAGTTTACCTCATAGTGGCAGGACTGTGGAACACTGAGTGCTTTCCCAGTGCTTTTTCCCATGCTAGAAGGCAAGTGATAAAAAGCCTGTGGTACCTGAGTAAAATAAGAAGTCGGCACCTTGGCCCTGCACCCGAGCCCAGAGACTGCAGCAACTCCTACCCCAGCTCAGACAAGAGCCCCGGCGGCAGAGACGAAGGCCCCGATTAAAACTTTCCAGGTATCAGAGATACAAACTTAAAGACAGAAGACCCATGATGCCAGGATTGCTGCAACCAATCACCTGCTCCACAGCCTCCAAATTCCACTATGAGGTAAACTGGGGGAAAAGAAGGGATCGCTGCCAATTCCTGCAAAATTAAGCTTCTTCGCTGTATAGGAATGGGCTACATAGAGAAAGCTTGGGAATTGTTGGCAACAGAAAATGTTTGTGCTGCTGAACTTTTTGAGCTGTCAGTAGCCTTCCCACTGGGGGAAATTTTTTTTTTTTAATAAAACTGTAGTGTTACAGTTCATTGAAGTTTTAACTTAGTTCCTATGGATGTGCTCAGTGCTATAACACAGACTTTAAGTGTACAAGAAATGTCTAATTTTCAAAAAAATTGTAAAATAAGAAGAGAAGGGAGTCATGTAGAAATCAGTGAAACCTGATATTTAATGGCAAATAGTACAAAGACAACAGACCAGAAACTAAAACTGAGAAATTCTATTGTTTTAGGAAATATCTGCTCATTTTGCATTTAATGGCGGAAATTGTTTCCAAAAAGTTGGGTGAGGGACAAAGAAAGACTGGAAAAGTTGTGCAATGCTAATAAAGGGTTAATCCCAGAGGGGCAGTAAAGTTGGTGGATGGTTACCCCACTCTCTGAAACAATGTGCAGCAGGGCAAATATTGCAGCAATTAAATAATAAGTTAACTTAATAATAAGTTCCTTAGATTAAACTGCAAAGAATTTGGGGAATTTATCATATACAATGCCATACAGTAGAGAATCTAGAGAAATGTCTTTATTCAAGGTACAAGGACCAAAGCCAGAAGTGACAATTCCGGTTCAGTGGGAACATTCCTCTAAGGAGTAGGGCAGGGGGCATATGCCGGGCTGTTAGGACAGGAACGTGGTGGAAGGTCCTGGAAAGGGATGTGACTATGGTAACTGGGGTTGTATTTTTTATTGGAAAAATCTGTGTGTGCCTAAGATGTAAAAGCTAATAAATCACATTTTCTTCTACGTATTGGTGTTGGTTTTCCGGACTTTAAGTGTAAGCTCTTGGGACTGGTCTTACATGCTCCCTAGGAAATGAGTTGGGGTGCGAAACTGTCCCCCTGCCTGTCACCTATTGAATTTATTTTGCACACTATGAAAGGAAAAAGACAAAGAAGACCCCAAACTGTATAGCAGTTAAAATCCTATATCTATATTATATTACATATCCAGCAATCAGACTCCTCACTTCCCTCATGGTTACAGAGTGTAGGGAAAAGTATAACTGGTTTAACACAGGGGGAAACATGTCCCTTGTTGTTAATTTACTTACCAGAACCTTATTATTTACAAGACTCCAAGACAAAGAAGTTATTTATTAGACAAAACATTGAAGCCTTGGGAAGCTTGTCACAATGGCACAGAGAGCTTTAAACATCACGGCCATTTGATGAAGTTTATATACGTTACAGAGCATTCATTATAAGGAAGATGTACCAGAATTGTCTTACACGGTCATGAGAGTACCTACATGTGAGCAGGTGCAAGTATTACTGGAGAAATTGCACAAGTAACAGTTTGCTGGGTCCAACAGATTGCAAGCCTTGTGGTCTAATGCTATTACTGTATAGAAAGGGTGTGTATTTGAAGTCCTGTAGCTACAATTCTGTCTCATGTTCCTAACTGACATTATAGGGGCCACAATTAAATCTCCATGGTGCACCTGGCTTTTTGAGTCTTTTCATATTAGGGAACTTGGGGAAGGCATGATCATTTTATCTTATTTTATTTGTCCCTTTATAAAGAAAAATACCCGTCATTGGTGGTCTGTTCTCTTATTAATTACTTATTTCCTCACCCTTGTCCCTATCCTTTTGGAGTCGTGAATTCAAAATCAATCAGATTGCAAGAAAACAATGGAATTTCTCAGTACTCTCCTTATTCACACTTCACACTTTTTTGGTAATAGATTATCACATGCTCTGTGCTCAACAGCAGACTCCAGATGGGTGGTGGCACCAATGAGAAGTCTCTGGGATGGAGTTGCTGGCCGCGCTCTCCACAATTCTTATCTCCCAAGTTCTCCCCCCCAAAGGAGTCCCATGATTTTATCAACTCACACTGACCTGTCTCATTAGAGATCTCTCCCTCTGGGCAGTGGGCACAGCCATAGCAGCATCTGGGCTGACGTTCCAAATGAACCTTCCTGGACCCCGGGGGGCAAATGGGGTTGCAGGTACTGTTGGGGGTCTGAAACAAAAAGAATAATGTATTTCTCCCTCTCCGTTGTGTTTATTACAGACTATTGTATTCAAGGTCCTCAATGTGTCATACACTGCAATAACCTAATGTAGGGGACGGGTAAATTAACCTACCAGTATTTTTAGCCGGCAGTCCCCAAGTGTAATATGCACCTAAGTGGGTGCTAAAATAGTTAGGAGGGGGAACTGATTCCTATTCCTGCTCTAATCCATGCCCCTTGCTGTTACTCACAGTGACCAGTAGATGGCACTGTGCTAAAGTATAAAAGCAATGTAAGCCATGCTTTTAGGGTCCATCTTGTTCTGGCTCTGGCCTGAGCAGGCAGGCAGAGCTCGAGTGGAACCTAGACAGGTTATAGGTCACTTTAGGAGTGACAGATAGATAGGATTATTTAGCTGAGCAGTTTGAGGCTCCTACGAGGATTGTGAGTGGGATTAAGATCCCGGGTACTAATTGCCCAGAGTAGGGACTAAGTGTACAGACCTAGGATTGAAAGTGTCTCCTCAGGTTCCACTTGGGGAAAAGGCTGAAAGCTGGGTGTACCTCCTCCATGCTGCATATACATTGTCTCCCATGTGTGAAGGGGACATTCTCTGACCAAAGGTGCTGTGAGTATTGCCTATCCACTGTTGATCCTGTATGTACTCATTGTACACTCCAGTCTTCTGCCAGATATCGATCGGGGAAGCCAGTCAGATGGACCCACACATGGGCCAATAAGCTGCCGGCTCGGTCTGTCGCGAGCTTTTATCAGCCCGTGTGTGGGGGCCTTTAGTCTGAGAAAGTCTAACTGAAGTAACTGAAGAGGCCCTTCAGGTCAAATTCTCTGCTGGCCCCCAGGTGTCCCAGTCTGACTCTGGGTCCTTCTGACATCAGAAGTTTAAAGGAACATTAAATTGGAGGAGACTATCAGAGACTTATATTAATAGAATTTGGTTATCAAATAGATTTTCATCCTTTACCTCCAGGGAGTTTTTTTCTCACACTTATAGCTCACACTGCAATATACATCACCAAAGTCTCACCAGCGTCTCACAGGACTAATTATGACTAATTAAGACTAATTATGAAATCCAGGCTGTCGATCACCACAGGGAGAAGATTAATATTTATATTTAAAGTTCCCTCCCAAATAGTTGTTTCTACAATAACCACCATTGGGTTGTGCAGAAAATAATCTTCATGCCTCCTTATATATCTGTTTTATTAAATGAATACTAGTAATGAAATGATATATGATCCCTAAGAAATAGAATTTTTAAAAAACATATAACATACATTTAGCACATTGATTGATTGGTTCTGTAATTTTGAGATTAATTGTAGACACCATGAATAAAAAATAAATACATTTATTATACACTCAATGAATGAAAAAGGATTATATCATTTGTTTAGGAATATGTAATTTATAAATGTCTTAATTAATATCTGTTTGATAAACTAGATATCCAGATAGTGCCACTGTTGTAAATTGATTCTACTAATGCAATCCAGTTAAAAAATTTGTTTTGTGATATTCTTTAAAAATCCATTAATTATAATAAATGTATTACTAAATAAAAGCTGTAAAAAGATTGTTTTCATTGATTCCTTTAGGGGAGACAGTATCAAGTTTGAAGATCCAATGGCTCTCACGTTTGAGGAGAGCTTAGTCGAGGTTCCCATGGCGTATCCCTAGATTTACTTTCTCCACTGCCCAAAATTTAAGTCTTGCAGGATCCATGTTTTGGTATTTTTTAAAATGTTGGATTCTAATTTTCAACATTTGAGTGGTCATTTCAATATACTTCTTATTGCATGGACATTCCACACAGTAAATGACACCTTGGGTCTTACAGTTGATATAGCTATTAACCTTGTGTGATTTGCCAAATCTATCCTAAAATATTAATATTCTAAGCATCTTTTCAACCATATTACAGTCCCTGCAAGGGAAAGAACCCCAACTTTTACTTATTCTTTTTTCTATTATCCTTGAGGTTCGGACTTCTCCTATAGCTAACAGCAACCTTGTCTGGCAAGATAGTATTGAGGGTATTGTCCTCCAATCGGATGGGCCAATGTTTATTAACAGTTTGCTGAATTTGAGCCTATTTTAAAAGTAGTGATAAATCTAACATCATTCAATTCTTGTGTTTTCTTATTATGGAGACACAGCAATTCATATGTTTCAGTGTGTAGAGCTCTATGATAAGCTTTTTTAACAATTTTTCATCTCTGTTTAAATCTGATTCTTAAATCTCTTGCTTGTTCCTTAAAGGCTTCTATAGAAGAACAGTTATGTTTGAGCCGCAAGAATTCTCCAATGGGAACTGATTTTTTAACAGAATATCTATGAAAATTCGAATAGGATAGGAGGGAATTAGTAGCGGTTGGTTTCCTAAAGTTTTTGGTCACTAACTGTCTATCTTCATTGATCTCTATGTGAAGATTTAGAAAGGAAATAGCCCATAGTTAATTTGATGTTTAAAATCATTGTTATTCAATTTGGCCACAAATTCTAAGCCTTCTTCTCTGATTCCTCCCCAAATTATTAAAATATCATCGATATATCTGATCCATTTAAGGATCTTAGGATGATAGCAGGACATTGTATTACTATACACAACAGTATTTTCCCAGAAACCCTGAAATATATTTGTGTAAGAGGCAGCGCAGGATGTCCCCCCAAGTCCCTATGTTTTTAATTGCAACATCTGCAGGTAACAGATTTTACACCTTTTACACATTTATAACACTTTTTTTTTTTAATTAAAAAGGATTTGTTTGTGGGAACCTTACAATTGGTGCAAATGATTCACTTCCAGGGAAGAGGGAGGTGTGTAATACTTGAGCAAATGTTATTTCAAAAAAAGAAGAAAAAGAAGTAAAAACCCCCCTTACCCTCCACACCCCAACCAACCAAAGCTTGGTTGAAAAAGTGCTAGGTGCAATAAATACTCGATTAAATTAGTTAATAGTAGAAAGTCTGGCAAATACTATGACAAAGCTAGGGTAGACAACAACATTAATTAGGATACATGAGAACTAATGAGTCATAGGAGGTGTGTTAATTATTCCATTAAATAAAGTTTAAATAAACACTGAATATGACATTGATTGACCACCTTCAATGAATTGCTTATAACATTCTAATGCAAATAAACCAATTGAAATTAATTAAATAGATCACCTAATGACCCCCTTTAAGCAGGGGCTCTTAAAGTGCTAGTGCTAAATGATTATAGGAAGTGAATCAAACCAAACCAGCATTTGAGAAATGAGAGTAGGAAAAATTAAGTTGTAGAGAGGTGGAGAAGTCCCAAGAAACTAAAGCCTGTTTTGTTTTCTGGCCCTGGGACCCCACACAGGGAGAAAGTAGGACACTGGGGACTGTGGTCTCAGGTCTACCTTGCTATCTGGGAAGAAGAGCTGACTTCCCTAAAAAAACACAAATCCTCCAGAGCCTATGAGTAAAAGAGATTGTTAAGATGCAAACTGTTTTAAATGTGCACCTTTACACATAGCTTTACTTATCCTTCACTTTTTTCATTATTTCATTGCATCTTCAAAAAATAGGCGTTGGTTTGGGCAATCCCTGTCTCTTAAAAGCCGCTAGTTAGTGGCGGGGGAGGATTTGGACACATCTACTTCAATGTTACTATGCAGAGGGGTACTAGACCTTTTATACTATGACCAGAGGTAAACAAGTTAGGGACCACCGTATGGGGTTTACCTTGATGTGGTATGGTGGCTTGTCAACTTTATGATCATAACTTTGTAACTAAAAACCCTTGTTTTTGTAACATATGCACTTGCATTTAGACTGAATTACTCAGACAGGGGATCAGGGAATGTGCACTGATTAAATGGCCAAGTCAGTAGCACTTCCATTATACTTTATATATATTTTACTTAGCCTTAGGAGTGTATCCACAACCCCCCTTTTTGCATATCTACAGTCGTGCAACATTTTAAAAAAAATACCAAAACATGGATCCTGCAAGACTTAAATTTTGGGCAGTGGAGAAAGTCAATTTAGGGATACGACAAGTGAACCTCGACTAAGCTCTCCTCAAACGTGAGAGCCATTGGATCTTCAAACTTGACACTGTCTATATACAATGTTGCGGAATGGCGATGGGATCGAATGTGGCCCCTACGTATGCAAATATTTATGTTAACAATTTTGAAGACAAATTTGTGTATCAAAATTTAGGATTTATTCAACACTGTAAGTGCTGGTGGCTAGTGATGGGCGAATTCATTCGCATGGGGCGAATTCGCGGCGAATTCCCGCGATTCGCCGCTGGCGAATAAATTCGCGAATTGCCAGCGAAATTTCGCTTGGCGAAAATTCGCCGGAAAAACGAGATGCGTTTTTGATGCGACGCGACGAAAACGACACGATGCGCGCCACAAAACGACGCAACGCGCGTCAAAAACGACGCACCACGCCGAAAATGCGTCACAAGCGTCCCGCGACTCATTTAGCGAATTTTTCGGAGAAGTGAATGTCGGGAGATTCGCCCATCACTACTGGTGGCACTACATTGATGATTTCTTTATGCTGTGGAAGGGGCCACACTCGACCCTAATTTCTTTTCTGGGTGAGTTAAATTAATATACCACTTCACTAAAATTTACATCTCGTGTTGATTTATTGCGAGTTAATTTTTTGGATGTATGGGTATACAAGAATGGGGATGGCTTATCCACTGACTTATATGTTAAACCTACAGACAAGAACACACTTTTACTATATTCTTCATTTCATCCAGCACATGTGAAAATATCTGTACCAAAATCTCAGTTCTCTCGTGTAAAGAGAATAGTATCAGATGATGGATGAAATGGAAAATAAGTTAAGTGTTAGAGGCTACCCCTTAAAAAAAAGCTAAAAAATTGAGCAATTAGCGTTTTTTTTAGCAATTTCTATCTAAGGAAGTGGGTAAAGTAATAAATAGACATTGGAATAGCTTGAAAGTGTCTTGTCCGAATACACTGGTGTTTCAGCACCCACCTTTATTATCATACAAAAGAGCCCAATCCTTAAAAGATAGATTGGTAAGAGCTGATGTTGGGGCAGGGAGAACATTACGACAGGGTACATTATGTACCCAAAAAATTGAACTTTTCCATGTCTCTCTTGTACACACTGTAATAGTTGTATAAAAGGGGACCGTATATATCATCCACAAAAGGGCACTAAATTCAAGATAAAAGGATATTATACGTGTCGATCAACTTATGCAGTTTATGCAATTAAATGTCCTTGTGGATTGATGTATATTGGACAGGCTACTAGACAAGTAAAGGAAAGAATAGGAGAGCATAATTCTGATATAAAAACAAAATTCAGACAGAATCCGGTAGCGGATCACTTTGTAGATGCAGGTCATTCTGTTTCCCAATTGCGTTCTCAAATTCTACAACAAATTCATAGACCCAGGAGAGGGGGGATAGAGTAATAGAATTGTTAAAATGTGAAGCCATATGGATTAAGAAACTAGGTACCCTCATGCCTGGAGGACTAAATAAGGAATATGAATTATATTCTCTGTTATAAGTATGGGCATCTTTTATCTGATATAAGTAATTGTAAAACAACTGGACTTAGGGCTGAGTAATTATTGAAGACGTTTCACTGCTCATCCGAGCAGCTTCTTCAGTACAACTGACTGGTATGGGAAGCTCTCTGCATATAAACTCTTCCACTAATCCACATTGTAACTCATCAGAGGTGACATCTGAATTTGATTGTGTGTAGTTACTGTGATGGGATTAACCAATGGGTCATGCAACTCCTACACACAGGTGTTACTTGTGAGAGTTGCATGAATGGATGTGTGAAGTGTTCTGAAACCGCTTGGGTACAGATGTGAGAACAGCATTGTATGTAGCAGACAGGTGGTGTCGAAGGCCCCCACCTCTTTTCAGGGATGGTTTTTCCACCTTGACATGAATTGCTTTAATGTCTGTAAATTTTGTAAAGAAGATTTTAATATGCCATTTTTTGCTTTCCAGTGGCTTCTAAAAGAATACATAGATGAAGCAACACAAGCTAAATCAGCTATTTATGTGATAAGTTTATGTCATGCTTTCTGAAAATTGAAGCTACTGTGATATATTGGTATTTTGTTATACAACTTTTTTTATACGTACTGAGAAATCGAAGAATTTTGGTGAAAATAATTCAAAACGTTCAAACGATTTTCATTCAATCAATTGAAGACGACCATGTTCGATCGAAAATTATCCCCCCCCCAAAAATTAGATGGTTTTTTACTTCAAAATTTGACCCTTAGTAAATCAGCCCCTAAGCAAGGAGTAATACAGCTGGAGTGTTCTTACCAGCATTCTCTCTCTGTCTGTATTGATAGTTCATGGGTGAGGACCACCAGGATTTCTCACACAGTGAGTGGGGAGTTATTTCCCCCCTCACCAAAGGAAACCAGAATGAGACAATTCAAACCATTCTCCCACATACAAAATCTGTCCTCCTGCTGTAGTTCTTCTGCTTCCATAAGTTCCAGCTCTTCTGTAAATACAGGCTCTGCTTGCTCTGTCCCCTAGTGGTGAAAACATTCAGTGCAAGTGCTAATGTATTTCTGCACAGCTACGGGTCTTTTTATATTTATTCTGCCACATGGTGACTCCATGGGACAATTCTCTATGGGGACTGAAGTCCTGGGTCTGCCCCAGTTGGAGGGGGACGAATGGTCAGCTTACTGTTAAGTGTTTCTGGTGGGTGTTCCATTCATCAGTGAAATACATTTTATATACAGTAGCTTACTGGGCCATTTATTATCACACTGACATTAAATAGGCACAACCCATTAACCTTAAAACTTAAAATAAAATTGTACAGAGTAATAGCAATGTTTAAAGACACACAATTATGTTGATGGTAGTAAGTAGTAGCAGAGAAAATCTCGGGTTAAATATGTAAAACTGACCAGTTGTGAGTAGTGGTCCAGGTGCCCCCAGCTTGGGGAACGGACCACCATATAAAGAATAAAGGCAGGCACTTGCAAAGACCAATCTTCCAGGCAGGCTTGATCAATTCATCAAGGACACAGCCTTACGCGTTTCATATCATTCAGATACTTAAAGGCTTATGATTATGTATCTGAATGATATGAAACACGTGGAAGATTGGCCTTTGCAAGTGCCCGCCTTTTTTCTTTATATAATACCATTGTTTAACAAAATCGCAAAAACAAACACAATTTTCAAGATTAAGGGAAAAGTGACCCCTCAGAATGTTTTCCTTTTTCACGGTTCCTCCACTGGATCACCAAATCAAGATGGGGAGGAGTTACAAGATCACTGAATGAATTTGCAAAAGAAATGTGAAGTATAACCATGGCAACATATGCAATATAAGGAAATTAACAGGAAATCCACCTGTGAAGAAGGTGACCTCAGCAAAATGTGTCAGGTGTAACATCACTTCTGGTCATAGCAGTGAGTGTATGTACAAATGGAAGGCACAGGAAAGGGAAATGCCGTCAGAAACCATCTCTTTTTATTGCAAAGCTTCCTCTCTACAATCTGCACCATAACACTGGAGAAAGTGTTTGTTTAAGTGGGACTTATGTAAGTACAATACGTTTTAAACCTTTTTAAAAAATAAAGGCAAATCACACTACGGGCACTGTCCCTGCTTTCTAATGTCTTTACAGAATAATAAATACCCTGGAGTTTATATAGACATGCTGTTTTATTGTATCGAATGTATCAAAAATTCCAATATAATGAGTTTGTGCCACATGGTTTTATGTGCAGTAGATCTTGTCAAACTAATTTAATTGCCTTCATGAAAAGGTGAGCAGGGACCTTGACTCTGGGATGGCAGTGGATGTGATCTACTTAGACTTTGCTAAAGCATGTGATACAGTATCACACGGAAGGTAACTGACATTGGGGGACAGTGGGGTTGGACAGAGAACTGGCTATAGGATAGATTACAAAGTATCACCACACCAGAGTAAGAGAGTAAGGGGTTCTTCACACTGAGGACAGTGAGGTTGGGGAATGCACTGCTGATTCTGTTAGTATCTTTAAGAGTGTCCTGCATTATTTCTTGAAAAATATAATATCAGTGGCTAGTGTAATTTTAAGATCTACAGTTAAAGTGGACCCGTCACCCAGACACAAAAATCTGTATAATAAAAGTCCTTTTCAAATTATACATAAATTAGCATTTAAAATTTTATTAAAGCATTCATAGCTGTTTTAAGCTCATTTGAAAATCTCAGCTGGGAGCTTAGGGAGTTAAATGCGTGGCTCAAGTCTTGGTGTAGGAAGGAAGGGTTTTGGTTCCTAGAGCACTGGGCTGATTTTTCCTTGGGGTACATACACTGTGCTAGGGGAAAGAATGGCCAAGAGGTTGGAGGGGGAGAGAAAGAATTATGGGGAAGCTAGGGCAGATGGGGTAGTGGGATTAGTAAGGGGTCATGGGGGAGGAGTGAGGGGGGCATACAGTTTACCAGCTAAGGAGGTTCCTATGTTACAAGGAAAACAGACTAATACTAACTTTACATATAATTCCCCTCAAAGTAATGTACATTTAAAAAGTAAAAGTAATAAGTTTGTCAGGTAAAATGGGAGACCTACAATTAATTGCATGCTGTAAAAATTATGATATAATTGGGATCACTGAGACTTGGTGGGATGAAACATGTGACTGGAC
>CM044439.1:173070553-173082293 GCA_024363595.1 Xenopus borealis | reverse complement strand
GGCTTGTTATCAATGACAGTGCCATCACCTGGGACTCACGCTTTGCTCAGGTAACCTTTTTTCTTTTAGTAGAATCCATAGGGGTCACTTATGACCTATAAGGCACAAATTTAACACAATGGATACATTCTGCCATGATTTTTCCTGCTGTCTTCCACCCTCCAAGAATGGCTGCAGGTTCCTACACTCATATATCATAGAAGTTTAAGGCCACCGCCACCATGAATGCAGCACTACCTGCCTTTGGAGGTGCAGTATTCACAAGGGGTAATTGGGGGCACCTCTAAAACTCCAAAATGGTTAGGGTTACTACTATTGTACTTCTGCCCAGGGACTTTGTAAATTACCCATCAATTTTTGTACCTCATCCCCTTAACACTATCCTTCCTTGATGGGTCACAGCTCTCATTATTTGCCGTGGAGAGTTAGTGCTTAATTGAAATAGACAAAGTCAATGTTTACATTAGTCCTCAGTGCTTTGGCTCTACCCCCACCATCCCAATGTCAATTACTGAGACATGGAGTAAAGGAGTTACATAGTTAAATCTGGTTGAAAAAAAGATTCATAAAGTTCAACCTCTCCAAATAAATCCCAGTGTACATAGTTACACACACTCTTACTGATCATATACTCATCTATGCATTTACTAGCTATATATACCAATATCTGTACTAACTGTAGTTCTTAAAATTACAATAACCAGTGATATTATATTTTTTAAGAAATAACGCAAGCCACTCTTAAAGATACTAACAGAATCAGCAGTGCATTCCCCAACCTCACTGTCCTCACTGTGAAGAACCCCTTACTCTGTTCCTTTAAATGAAAACATTTATTTTCCTCTAGTCTGAAGGGGTCTGAAGTACTGTAGATCACATCCACTGCCATCCCAGAGTCAAGGTCCCTGCTCACCTTTTCATGAAGGCAATTAAATTAGTTTGGTAAGATCTTATACACATAAAACCATGTGGCACAAACTCATTATATTGGGATTTTCGATACATTCGATACAATAAAACAGCATGTCTATATAAACTCCAGGGTATTTATTATTCTGTGAAGACATTAGAAAGCAGGGACAGTGCCAATAGTGTGATTTGCCTTTATTTTTAAAAAGGTTTTAAAACTTATTGTACTTACATAAGTCCCACTTAAACAAACACTTTCTCCAGTGTTATGGTGCAGATTGTAGAGAGGAAGCTTTGCAATAAAAAGAGATGGTTTCTGACGGCATTTCCCTTTCCTGTGCCTTCCATTTGTACATACACTCACTGCTATGACCAGAAGTGATGTTACACCTGACACATTTTGCTGAGGTCACCTTCTTCACAGGTGGATTTCCTGTTAATTTCCTTATATTGCATATGTTGCCATGGTTATACTTCACATTTCTTTTGAAAGTTAATTCAATGATCTTGTAACTCCTCCCCATCTTGATTTGGTGATCCAGTGGAGGAACTGTGAAACAGAAAAACATTCTGAGGGGTTAGTTGAAAATTTTGTTTGTTTTTGCAATTTTGTTAAACAATGGTGTGGCACTGTGCATACACAGTACTTTCTGTACAGCTTGAAAGTGAAAGTAACACTTAGTGCTGTTATGTAATGGCTGCATGAACCTGCTAATAAAGCATTGTTATACTCTCCTCACTTTCGGCTACCAAACACAACAAATGGCGACAAGGATGTCTTTTCTACCTCTGCAGCAGCTGCACCTTTTCTACCAAACCCTGGTGAGCCTACCATACCTTTTACTGCTTGGATCCGTATGTTTGATAATTACATTATTGCTGCTGACCAGGGGGAGATTTCTGCAGCTAGAAAGCTTTACTTATTCACTGCCTGGGAGCAGAGGGACAGCGTATATTCCATACATTACCATTACCTGATGAGACTTATGAAACTGCTCTTACTGCTATAAAGAATTTTTTTGTGCCAAAAGTAAATGTGGTTGCTGAAAGATATAAATTCCGCCAATGTGGACAGAGTAATGGTGAATCCACAGAACATTTTGTAGCAGCTTTGAGAGAGCTGGTTGTTACCCGTGAGTTTGGGAATCTAACAGATGAAATGCTAAGAGATCAAATAGTGGAAAAAAACAAACTCACCACGCATTAGAGAGAGACTGCTCCTAGAGCAAGATTTAACCCTTGCAAAGGCTATTACAGTTGCTAGCCAAATTGAAACAGCTGTGGCGGAGGCTAAAACTCTCAGTCAGGGAACTGCTGGGAATGTACAGATTGTGAATTCAAAACTGTGGCCTAATAATGCGCAGTCACAGGCAAAATACAGTGCTAAGGAAAGGGATTCACTGAAAAACCGTGCAGCAAATACAAATAAAAAATACTGCTTTCGCTGTGGTTCAACACAACACCTTGCAAACTATTCTAAATGCCCTACCAAAGCTATACAGTGCCGCAAATTTTTAAAGTTAGGTCACTTTTCTGGAGTCTGCCGTAGTTCTGTTAAAGATGTTCAGGAACTCACTACTACAAATGTTACAGTATTAAGTGTGGATAAAGCTGGTACATTTATTCCAGACAAGTTTATATGCACTGTCAGTGTCAGTACTGCTTCTGCTGACAAGGGACACTCCATTAACTTGATGCTTGATACAGGTTCAGCTGTTTCTATACTACCAAAGGATATTTCCTTGAAATACTTTGCAAAAGATACGCTTGTTGCTCCAGCCCTGAAACTGGTCAGTTACTTAAAGGATCCAATCCCTGTGCTTGGTTGCTTCCCAGTAACTGTACAATTTGAATCAAATACTGCAAAATGTGACTTTTACATTGTGAATAAAGGTACTGCTATACTTGGAAGGGATCTCTTTGCTGCATTAAACCTACAATTAGTTGATGGTCTCATTACTACAGCACCAGTACCTGCCATACAACCTGTCTCTAAAATGTCACCACAAAGCAACACTTCACTGGGCTGTGCAAAGAACTTTGTACACAAAGTAAAGTTGAGACCAGATGTAAAACCAGTACGCCAGAAATTGAGGCGATTGCCCTACTCTATAAGGGAGACTGAAGACAAAAAGGAACACCAAGAGCCCCAATAGTGTAATATGTTTTTACAAGGAGTAATGATAGAGTAAACAAATTAATACTCACAAGCCAGGGTTACCAATAGGCAACCACTGTATAGGCAGGTGGGGAGATTATCCTGACCCCACTCAGGAATAAGAAGTCACTCTCTGTAGAAGGAAGAAAAAGGGGATAACACCCCTCCACTCAGGGTGGACTCAATATAGTAATAAGACAAAACAGAGGCGCCAAAATGATAAAATTAGCTAAAAAACACGTAAAAACCCAATGGGTAATTTAGAGGAGGTAGTGGTGGACTTACCTCCTCCAAGCAGACACGAAAGTGGTAATTTTCAGTAATAGTTTATTCAAAAAAATATGGCTGTTTTCAATCAAAACGTAGAGAAATCGGATCCGCACACACACACAGCTCTGCAGTTGGGGAATATCCCCTTTTATTTCACAATTCATGAATCTGTTGTGCACATCTGTCTGCCATGTAATAATTCAGCTGGAGATGATTGGGTTGTTACATGGCATGTTGCTCTGTAGTTATGTAAGAACTCTGTTGTAAATACTTTCCAAGATTTCCCAGTAAGATTTGCTGTCTGTAGTGCTTCTTTCAGACTTCTGTTGAATCGCTGGATTTCTCCATTTGCTTGTGGGTAATACACTGAAGATTTCCTATGCACAACATTCCTCTCTCTCCGAAAGGATTCAAACTCATATGAAACAAATAGTGATGGGCGAAACTCCCGCGTTTCGCTTCGCCGAAAAATTAGCGAATTTCCAGAGAAATTTGCAAATTGGCGAAAAATTTGCGAAACGAGTCGCGCGTAGTTTCCGACGCGCGTCGCAAAAGACGCACAACTCGTTTATTTGCGAATTTTTGTCTGCATTTCGTGAATTTATTTGCCAGCGGCGAATCACGGCAATTCGACACGAATTCGCCCCTGGCGAATAAATTCGCCCATCACTACTGAGAAGCATTGCAAAGCTTGTCACAAACCAGCTATGAAGGATAAGAGAATTTGTGTGGATTGTTTCACAAAGTATTTGTCCAGGGAGCTTAATAACTCCTGCTGATATTTCTCAGGATTCAGTTGTACCTTAAACTTCTGCCTCTCTACCAGACCAAGAATCGTTAATGCTTTAGGTTAAGAATGAAGGAAGAAGAGATCGGTTTTTCCTATCCATAAAGAAGTCCAAGATCTTATTAATATAGAATGGACTAAATTATCTAAGAGAATTCCAGTAGAATGGAAAAATTGTATCCGTTTACTGCTAACATGTTTGAAATCTCGAATACACCTCCCTCTGTTGATGCTCCAGTTGCAAGGTCTTGCCAATAGACGATGTTTCCGCCTTGAAACATCCTATGGATAGGCGAATGGAGTCAGAATTAAAGAAGTGCTATATGTCATCAGGAGCAGCTTGTAAGACGGCAGTGGCTCTAGTTTCAGTCAGAAAAGCACTTTCTCTCTGGGCTGAGAATCTTGGGCAAGCAATTAAAAACAGAATTTCTAGAGAAGAGATTCTAGAAGGTTTAGAGTATTTTAGGCTTGCTTGTATTCAAGCCTCTTTAGATCTTATTCAGCTTTCAGTGCTATCTATGTCTTTTGGATTAGCAGCCCGTAGAGCCCTATGTTAAGGTCCTGGTTTGGGGACACTGCATCTAAAAATTCTCTCTGCAAAATGCCTTATGAGGGGAGAAGTTTGTTTGGAAAAGCACTAGATGGGAAAAGTACTTTCCTTCCCCAGTCTAAACGATTTTGTGACAATCCCAAGAAGCAGGAATCTACTGTCTCCTCTAAAAGAAGAGAAGATCCTAGAGTTTTCAGATATGGAACAGAGTTTAGAACCTCTGCCTGGCACTCAGTACAGAGTTTCCTTTGCTCTAGAGCTAAGCTCCCAAGAGAATTATATATTTGGGAGCCCAAATAGACACTCTTCTAGGCATGATTTCTCTTCCACTCCAGAAGATCCATCATTTAGTCTACCAGGTGACTCAGTTTTCGCAGAAATCATTCACGTCAGCGAGGAAATTAATGATTCTCCTAGGACTCTTGACCTTCACTATAGGTCTGGTCAAATTGGCCAAATGAAGGATGAGACTCAACGATTCAGAACTTGTCAGATCCAGTTCAGATTACCCAGGATTGCAAAAAAACCATCTTGCATGGTGGACAATTCCTTCCAATTTCCGGGCAGGGTTTCCCCTCAAGGAGCCATCCTGGATAGAGATGTTCACAGATGCCTCTGGCATAGGTTGGGGAGCACATGTACTAGATCATGCAAAGGGTATCTGGTCCAGGGCTCTGTCCAGGACCCCTTCCAATGTATTGGAAATCAGACAATTTTTCAGGCCCTTCATTCATTCAAGAGTGTACTCCTAGGAGTCCCAGTAAAAGTCAGAACAGACAATGCAGCAGCTGCAGCATATATTCGGGACCAAGGGAGAATGAGGAGCAAGCCTTTATTCAGAGACACAATCCCAATTATGGAATGGGCTCAGAGTTACCTGCAAGATTTGACGGCTCAATACATTCTGGGAGGCCAGAATGTAGATGCAAACTTCCTCAGCCGACATCACCTGCCCTTGGGAGAATGGGAATTGGATAACTTCAGTTTGGGGTTGTCCACAGGTAGACCTGATGGTGACAGATTTGAACTCCAAACTACCATCATTCTTTTCCAGAGCTCCATGTCACAGCACAGCAGATGTGGATGCGTTCTCTCAAAGTTGGGAGAATCTGTTTGCATATGTTTTGCCTCCGGTCCCAGTAATCCTGAGAGTACTGAACCAAGATGGAATTAATCACCATTCTACCAGATTGGCCAAGGAGACCCTTGTATCCACTTCTGAGAAGACTTCTAGTGGCGGACCCATTGCCACTTCCATTATCCAAAAATCTTCTTCTCCAGGGCATCCAAAACTGGAGATGCTCAAATTAATGTCTTGGAGGTTGAGAGGAGGATCCTGAAGGAATATGGATGCTCAGATACAGTTATTGATACGCTCATCAGAGCCAGAAAAAGCAATACAGTAGCTAAGTATCATAAAGGATGGGAGTATTTTTCCTCCTGCTCCTCTAGAAAGCATCTCAATCCTTCCAAACCCTCAGTGGTTGACATTTTGGAATTTCTTCAAGAGGGCCTTCAGAACGGAGTACTCTTAAAGGTCAAGTTTCTGCCCTATCCTCCATTTTGGAAAAGAGGTGGTCCAATGATCCTTTAATAGAGAGATTCTTTAAAGCAGTCCCTTGAATTTGACCTCCTGTCAAGGCTATTCATCCAACCTGGGATCTTCCATTAGTTCTGAAGTCTTTGGTAGTTCCACCTTTTGAACACTGGAAAGTGTATCTCTTTGGCTATTAACCTTGAAGACTTTCTTTCTAATAGCTATCACATCTGCACGGCAGATTAGTGAACTCCAGGCTCTCTCTGTTGATCCCCCCTATATGGTCTTTCATGACAACCTTTGGAAGGAAACTAATGATTGGTGTAAGAAAGTAATTAGTAGTTGTTTGAACCATCTCCATCTTCTAATGCAGATTTATCAACATGATGTTTACAAATTTACATTGAGAAAACAAAGAATATCAGACAATCCAGAATGTTATTCATTATTCCAGCAGGAAAGGAGAACCAGCTTCTAAGTCCACTTTGAGTTCCTGGATAACCAAGACCATATCCAAGGCTTATCAACAACAGGGCAGAGCATTACCTGAGGGAGTTAAGGCACATTCCACATGAAGTGTAGTGACATCTTGGGCAGCATAAGTAGGAACTTCTTCTGAAACAAATTGTAAAGCAGCAACTTGTGTTACTCCTAATAGTTTTATTAGACATTACAGATTAGATGTTTTGTCTTCTACAGAAGCTCAGTTTGGGCAATCCGTTCTTTTGTCAGTATGATTTGTGCTCCCTCCTATTTTTTCTAGATTGCTTGGGTATAACCCATCAGTTTTTTATATGTTGACAGGAGGATGGCCAGGAAAAAGGAAAATTAATATCATACTTACTGGAATTTTCTTTTCTGGCCATCCTCCCGTCAACATAACTCCCTATATGGCTTTATAATTGACTACTGTGAGCCAAGTGGAGGATTTTATAGGATTAAAAGTTAACTGTTTCTTCTGTCCAGGCTGGGAGTAGCAGGCGTTAAACCCATCAGTTTTTTCTACAGTATGTTGATGGGGAGGATGTCCAGGAAAAGAAAATTCTAGTATGATATTATTCTTTTTTTATGATCAGTGCATAAAGTAAGTTTTCTACCCTATATGTAGCTCCATTCTTTTTCAACAGTTGAATACTTACGCTCTGTCTCTGTAAGTGTTCTGGATGCAAATGCAACAGTTTTCTCTGAATCATCAACATGGATCTGTGTGAGAACTGCACCAATGCCATAGTCTGAAGCATCTGTAGTAACCATTGTGGGTAGTGTAGGATCAAATAAAGCTAGCGCTGGACTGTTCACAATTAACTGCTTCACTATGTCAAAGCTATGTTGAGCAGTCTCTGACCAAACCAGACTTGAAATTCCACATAGTAGTGCTCTGAGTGGCTCCAAGCATAGTTGGGAATAAACTTAGAATACCAAGAAGTAAGTCCTAAGAAAGCTTGTAAGTTCTGAAAATCAGTTGGAGTAGGTGCTTGTGTAACCGGTTTGACATGGTCAGGGTCAGGCAGTAATCCATCTTGTGAAATTATATGACCCAGAAATGACAGCTGAGTTTGTCTGAAGTGGCATTTGGAAAGGTTCAGTTTGAGTCCTGCAGAATCAATGCATTTCAGAACCCTTTCCAGGTACTTGTCATGGAGATCCATAGTTGGAGGTTAGACAATTATATCATCCAAGTAGCATTGTACACCAGGTATGTCATGGAGTATAGAAGACATCAGTCATTGGAAGCAACTCGGTACTGAAGCCAGTACATAAGGTACACGCTTAAACGGAAACAAACCATTTGCGGCACTGTATAGCTTTTGCTGGACATTTAGCATAATTTGCAGTGTGTTGTGTTGAACCACAGTGGAAGCAGTATTTTTTATTAGTATTTTCTGCACCATTTTGCAGTCAATCCCTTTCTTTAGCACTGCATTTTGCCTGTGACTGCGCATTATTAGACCACAGTACTGGCTTCACAGTCTGTACATTCCCAGCAGTTCCCTGACTGAGAGTTTTAGCCTAGGCCTCTGATGTTTCGATTTGGCTAGCAACTGTAATAGCCTTTGCAAGGGTTAAATCCTGCTCCAGGAGCAGTGTGGTGAGTTTGTTTTTTCTCACTATTTGGTCTCTTAGCATTTCATCTGTTAGATTCCCAAACTCACAGGTAACAACCAGCTCTCTCAAAGCTGCTACAAATTGTTCTGTGGATTCACCCTTACGCTGTCCACGTTGGCGGAATTTATATCTTTCAGCAACCACATTTACTTTTGGCATAAAAAAGTTCTTTATAGCAGTAAGAGCAGTTTCATAAGTCTCATCAGGTAATGCTAATGTATAGAATATATGCTGTCCCTCTGCATAGTATAGCAGTGCTTTATTAGCAGGTCCATGCAGCCATTACACAACAGTAACATCACTCTATCACCTTAAGCAGTATAGAAAGTACTGTGTATGCACAGTGTAACTCATATGAGTAGTGACATCTACAGCAATTCCCAATAATGGATCCGCACACACTTGTTTCTGCAGTGGGGGAATTCCCCTTTTCTTTTTATTCAACCACCAACTCCAACTTCAACTTTTCGGGGGGTACAACCTCCCTTCTTCAGGATAAAATTACAAATGTGAAAACACACCTTTTAAGAATATAACTCCACCTCCTTACCCCATGTGATTTAATTAGTGCAATACAATCATTTTATATCTCTTTATATTTTATATAAATATTTATAAATATTTGCCATAAATTACGTGATAAATTATTTAAAATTACAATTTGTGTATATCGTGTTTATAATAAATTATTTTTAAGAAACATAATATCTTTAGTGTATACAATTTGTATATGTTTTATATATAGTGGTATAACCTATCTAAGATTTGTGTATTAAAATGTTCATTTATACTTTATTCTGTTTTCTCCATCCCATCTTGTGTATTTGTGTTTAAGCATTCTTCAGAAGATTTTTTTAATAAAAAGATATAATAATGACATTTTCTACCTTCGTTGTTTTTAATGTTTTGTCTATAAATTGGCATTTCTTATCTGTGAGAGGAAGAAATATAGTTTAAGGGAAAATTATTACCCACATTTTGCTTATTTGCAGATTGATGGGGGAAAAAACAGAAAAGAAAGAAGGAAGGGGACAAGGGGGGGGCTTTGACTGTATTTAAAACCGTTCTTTATAAAAAAACATGCCAAACTGTAGTTTTCGTTGAGACCCCTTGGTGTTAACGTTTTGAGTTGCCAAATCCAAAAGGCCTCACGTCTTAGTAAATATCTTTTAAAATCATTGCCTTTACTTTTTTGGACTACTTCTAGGATTTGCCACCTTAGTTGCGATCTGTTGTGTTTTGTGTCATAAAAATGTTTAGCTAATAATGTCTCTTTTTTAAATTTATCTTTTTCCTTTTCTTTCTCTTTGTCTCCAAGTTTTTTCTCTTTACTTTCTGGTTTAAAATTTCTTATTACACTTTTATGTTCATTCATCTTTATTTTAAATGGCCTAGATGTTTGGCCTACATAGCCCAATCCGCAGGGGCATTTTAACAGATAAATTACCCCCTCTGTGTCGCATGTGGCAAAGGATTTCAAATTGATGTCATATCCCAAACTTGGATGTTTGCATATATCACCCTTAATCACACTATTACAGTGTCCACAATTGTAGCAGGGAAAGGTCCCTTTTTTGTCTGTAATTCGCTTAGGTGTGGGTTTCTCTCTATGGTCTGTTCTGATGAGCCCATCAGAAATTGTTCTTCCCTTTTTGTAACTGAATAGAGGTTTCTCTTTGAATAATTTCCCATATATTTTATCTTTTTGCAATATTGGCCAATGTTGCAAAATTACTTTTTTAAGGAAATTAGAGTGGGGACCAAATGTTGTTACACATACAGAATCTGATTTTTTTGCTCTACTGTTTTTATCTTTCTCTTGTAAGCATTCTTGTCTGTCTATTTTCTGTACTTCCTCTTTTATCTTTTCTAATTCTTTCCAATTATACCCTCGCTGGCAAAAAATTTTTACTAATATATCTGCTTGATCTCTGTAGAGTTCATTAGTTGATATTATTCTTCTGGCCCTTATAAATTGACTTTTTGGTAACCCTTTGACTCCTGCTGGGTGGAAACTGTCTCTTCGTAAAAGATTATTTTTATCTGTTGATTTTTTATACAGGTCTGTAATAAAGGTTCCATCATTTAAGGTTACCTTAACATCCAGGTAGTTCACTGTATGTGGACCCATGTTCATGGTAAATTTAATAGTTTCATGTATCAAATTTAAGTAAATGTAAAATTCTTCGAGTTGTTTTTCTGTTCCTGTCCATACCATGAACATATCGTCCACATACCTGTACCACATTGCTATATATTCCCCATGTGTAGGATGTGTCAGGATGTGTTCATGTTCAAATTTATGCATATATATATATTTGCATACGCTGGTGCCATGTTGGCACCCATACTTGTGCCCTGCTTCTGTAGATAGTAGCTATCGTCAAAACGAAAGTAATTGCGCTTTAAAATTAAATCTAGGCAATCACAAAGAAAATTCACCTCCTGTTCCTGTAGTTTCTCTTCTGATAGATATTCCCTGCAACATTCTATTCCTTCGTTATGTCTTATTGATGTATAAAGGTCTTGCTAAGGGACCGTGTCGGGTCAACGGACTACCAGCACCACTAAAGCAGTGAAGTGAGTAAAATTCCGGGAGTGCAGTGTGCAAATACCATAATAGTGACATCTACAGGCCATTTGTATAGACACTACAGTAAGCACCCTGAATTGTAGGTGATGAAGTACTCCTTTGAGGTAAATGGCAACCGAAGAAACCTTTTGTGAGGACAATATAAGGGAACATGAAGGCATGCTAAGGCACCCAATACCAGAACAAGTGCTAAGCACCCTGGTCTAGGCTCGTGCTTCACCAGTAGTGTGACCGCCTTTGGCTTCGGGAGGAGCCCTCAGCTACTCAGATGCCACCTGGACTTAAATGAGAGGTGCAAGGCACGACTGTATTCTGTCCAGCAATAGAGCACGACTGTATATAAGTCTTTTAAGGCCGATGGTCACGGTACAGACAGGAGTAGGCAAGTTCGTGGTCAAACAGGCCGGTTGAGGCAGATAGCTAGGAGACGTCAGGCAGGCAATGGGTTAAACCGGGTGATCAATCAGGTAAGATTAGGCAGAATCGGTAGTCAAACAGCAGGCACAGGTCAGGATACAGAGAACAGGGTAATCAATAAGCCAGGCAGGGTCAAACACAGGAAGCAGATCAGATCAGAAGCTTAATAGCACAGGTAGAAGGCACCAGGATCAAATCCTATCACGGGCAATGTCATTTTTCAAAGTGCCCCTTTAAATAATTTGAATTTCGCGCCATTGCGCGCAGGCGTCATCACGTCAGCGCGCATGCGCTATAAAACGAGGAAGTGCGCGATGCGGCGCACTAAGAGGGAGGCTGCCGAAGGGGAAGGATCAGTGGCGTAACTAGCGAGGAAGCAGACCCCGCACTTGCGGGGGGGCCCGGGAGGAGAG
>CM044439.1:173050057-173065792 GCA_024363595.1 Xenopus borealis | reverse complement strand
AAGTTAAAAGGTTGAACTTGATGGACGTGTGTCTTTTTTCAGCCTTACTTACTATGTTACTGTGTGTTAATCCAACAGCTGTAATTGCACAAAATTCCTGCCCACTAACTCTCCAGGAAAAACTGGGGTGCTGGTTGCTAATGATCCACCAAAATGATTGGTTTTGGTTGTGGGGCAGTGAGTTTCCTAGAAGATGATTATCTGCTTTATAGGAGAATGATAGTCTGAATAACTGGGGGAAAATTAGGCACCCCCTAGTGATTGTAATGACTCCAGTTTGCAGAAAACTGCCTCTGGTCCAGGTATCTGATTATAATCACTGTGGGTGCCTAACATTTGTCATCCCCCTAATGATTTAGACTTCTGATCTCCATTACCACTTTCCCTGCCAATATTTGGCTGAATTTAGGAGTAACCAAGTGTAACATTCTGCCTGGAATTGAACCAGTGACCTGTAAGTTACTAAGGAATCTGTTACATTTGAGTCTAGTTAAAGCCCTCTGGTTTCCTTGTGTTTCCATTCATTGTCTCACAAGTTTTTAATACTCATCCGCCTCACTGCCCGTTATAGACCAAGCTGCTTATTCTTAGGGGCTGTGACTCTTGATACTGATACTTCCCTGCTCCTGTTCCTGGTTCTGACTCTCAGGTTCTGACTCCCTAGTTCTGAATTTCTTGTCTGTGCCTGTGTGGCAAGTCCTGGTGGCTCCCAAGTAGCCGAGGGCCACATGGATGTTTGCCATAATGTAGGTTATTGCAGTGTATGACACATTGAGGACCTTGAATACAATAGTCTGTAATAAACACAACGGAGAGGGAGAAATACATTATTCTTTTTGTTTCAGACCCCCAACAGTACCTGCAACCCCATTTGCCCCCCGGGGTCCAGGAAGGTTCATTTGGAACGTCAGCCCAGATGCTGCTATGGCTGTGCCCACTGCCCAGAGGGAGAG
Organism: Xenopus borealis; assembly: GCA_024363595.1. Classification (NCBI taxonomy): domain Eukaryota; kingdom Metazoa; phylum Chordata; class Amphibia; order Anura; family Pipidae; genus Xenopus; species Xenopus borealis. The sequence goes on along the minus strand of CM044439.1, from coordinate 173,064,839 downwards.
ATCTCTAATGAGACAGGTCAGTGTGAGTTGATAAAATCATGGGACTCCTTTGGGGGGGAGAACTTGGGAGATAAGAATTGTAAGTGGAGAACATTGCCAGCAACTCCATCTCTGAGACTTCTCATTGGTGCCACCACCCATCTGGAGTCTACTGTTACCAAAAAAGTGTGAAGTGTGAATAAGGAGAGTAAAATTCCATTGTTTTCTGGCAATCTGATTGTTCATGACTCCAAAAGGATGGGGACAAAGGAGAGGAAATAATAAGTAATTAATAAGAGAAAAGACCACCAATGATGGGTAATTGTCTGTATGCATGTATGTATAATTTTATTTGTATATTAGTAGGAACAAACATGGGGTCATTGAAATATAAAGTAACAATAAGTGCATTATTAGAAATACAATTCACCTAAATATAAAATATAATTACACTACAGATCAAGTGCTCAGTGTCAAGGAAACAAAAGGATGAAGGACCCTACCCCGTAAGGCTTACAGTCTAAATGGGAGAGTAACATAAAGACATAATTCAGAGGAGTTTAAGGTGTTGTACGTTACAGTTTGTTGCACTGTTATACAAGTGCCAGTTCCCAGCTCAGGTGTTATCCAGGTGCTCCCAGAGGCAGTCTTTGAGTTTTGAAAACACTGAAGGAGGATTCTCTCTGGAGAGATTCAGGAATGGTATTCCAGATATAAGGAGCTGCAAGAGAGAAGGGTTTGATATGGGAGACAGCAGTATTAGTGGAGGGTACAATCAAGTGGTGGCTCTGAGAGAAGCAGAGGTTTAGGCCAGGAGCAAATAGAGAAACAAGAGATGTAGTTAGGTGCAGAGGAATGAAGGGCTTTGAAGCTTACAAGGAGGAATTTATTAGTTATTATTTATTTTATAGGAAGCCTTGATAAGGACTTCAGCAGCAATGGGGCCTGTTACTGTACCCTTTTGGATGAGAGGAGGATAATTCTGGCTCAGTGTTTAATACAGAGAGAGATGGGAGTTAGGGAGGCCAGTTAGTAGAAGGTTACAGTAATCTAGTCGGGATAGGACGAGAGCATGCATGAGCGTCTTGGCTGTAGCAGGTGAAAGAAAAGGATCGATTTTGGCAGGTTTTGACAGTGGTGTTAATATGATCAGAGAAGGAGAGAGAGGAGTTAAAGATTACCCCAGACAGCATGCTGAGTTGACAGGGTTAATGAGCCATCAATACAAATAGGAAATAGGGGAGTAGGACCAGGCTTAGGTGGAAAGATGATCAGTTCAGTTTTTGTTAGGTTGAGGCAGTTAGAGATTTGAGCATCTGTTTCAGCTGTTAATGAAGGGGTGGATAAATATTTGGGTATGATCAGCATACAGATGATAATTAAAGCCAAATTATCTAATGAGATCTCCCAAAGACAGAGTGTACATGGAGAACAACAACAGACCAAGTATAGAGCCTTACACCACCCCCCATGAAGTGGAACTGGAGAAGAGGTTTTGTTATCATAGGAGACAGTGAATGATCACTTAGAAAGGTAAGAAGAAAGCCAAGATGCAGCCTGGTTACGGATGCCAAGCAAATACAGAATCTGCATCAGGAGAGAGTGGTCATCTGTATCAAAAGCAGATGATAGGTCAAGGAGGATAAGGATGGAGAAGTGACCTTTGGCTTTGGCAACCTGAAGATCAGTAGAGTGACCAGGCCGGAAACCAGATTGCAGAGGGTCCAACAGATCATGAGTGTGTAGAAAGTTAGTAATACGGGAGAACACAATACGTTCTAGGAGTTTAGGATGGGTCAAGTGTGGTCTTTTTAAGAATAGGCTTTACACTGGCTTATTTAAAAGGAGAAGGGAAGGTTACAGAAGCTAGAGAAGAATTGAAGATGTGGGTAAGTGGTGGCGTAAGTTCTGCAACACAGTTTTTTAGCAGGGAAGAAGGCATGGGGTCATGGGGGCAAGTTGTGAGTCAGGAGGACAAGAGAAGCTTGGAGACTTCAGACATTGTTACTGGAGGGAAGGAATTAAAACATGCAGAAGGGGGCATAGGAAGGAGGAGCTAGTTTGCATTAGAAGTGGTAGGGATCTGATTACGGATAGACTCTACTTTGTCTTTAAAGAAATCAGCACCCCCAACAGTGCCTGCAGTCCCATCTGCCACCCGGGGTCCAGAAAGGTCCTGAGTAGAGAATGTCAGTTTGACTGACACTTTTGATGAGAATAGAAGAGTATTGAATAGAGAAAACAGGCATCGATATGTGATTGTTTATAAGGGTACTGTAGTAATCTTGCTAGGCCTTTGTCAAGACAGAGTTGAGGCATGGACCTCAAAAGAGTTAATGGAGAAGGCTGGAGGAAAAGGAATTGGTTTGAACCTACAGTGAGAGGAGAATTCCAACTCCCCCACCAAGTCCAATGGTTGTGGGGGGTGTGAGAGAAAGAGAGACCACCTTGAGTGAGTGCAGCCTCAACAGCGGTGTCATTCTGTGAGAGCCAGGTTTCTGTTAGTGCAAAAAGACTGAGCGAATTACAGCAAAAAAGATCATGGATTAATTTGGATTTGTTAGTTAAAGAGCGCGTTTCACTGATTTCTATAAGTCCAATTGTCTGTGGGCTAGTGATAGGAATGCCGTTAGTGCCAATACAGATGAAGAGAAGAATGTACTATATGGTGTAATATAGTCTTTGAATAATTGCTATAGGATAGAATTGGAGGTACTCACAATTGCATTGAGATTTTTGGAGCATATTAATAAGGGTACTGACTCTTATCGTGATTGTTTTATCTCACAAAGTGATACCTATAGAAAGAGGACACATATGGTGCAGCCCGGCATCATGGGTCTTCTGTTGCTCCACGCCTTTAAGTTTATATCTCTGATACCTGGAAAGTTTTAATCGGGGCCTTCGTCTCTGCCGCCGGGGGCTTTGAGGGGCTCTTGTCTGAGCTGGTGTAGGAGTTGTGTGATGTGTAGTCAATAACATTTTTATTGCAGCAATTGCTATTTGAGTGCTCTCCTCTAAACTGCCAGTTTCTGGGGTAGGAGTTGCTGAAGTCTCTGGGCTCGGGTGCAGGGCCAAGGTGCCGACTTCTTATTTTACTCAGGTACCACAGGCTTGTTATCACTTGCCTACTAGCATGGGAAAAAGCACTGGGACTGTATAATTTATATATATATATATATATATATAGATATATATATATAAATACAAATATTTTTCTTGGACCAGCACCTAAGGCAAATGGAGAAAGCAGGAACAAAGGCCTGAGGGAAAGAATAAATGAACATGTTAGGAACATTGAAAAGAGATGATTTTATTTATAAATACCTAATACACATGAGATCAAAAAAGGTATGATTTATATTAAACACAACTAAAAAAATCACAAATTAATTTCATTATAATAATTGTAATGATAAATTAATTGCACAAAATTAATGGTTTATATATATATACATTAAAAAAATGAGATTAATAAGAAAGAAATACTAAGATAAATATCCCAACTACTCTATGGTAACATAAAAGGAAGCAATAAATCAGTATAGATGAAATTGATACAATTTTTAACGCTATGACAGGAGAGCAATAGATCAGGGACAAGAAAAGAGTAACAGTAAATAAATGTGTCTGTGTGTGTGTCTGTCTGTCTGTGTGTCTGTGTGTGTGTGTCTGTGTGTCTGTCTGTGTCTGTCTGTCTGTCTGTGTGTGTGTGTCTGTCTATGTCTATATGTGTCTGTCTGTGTGTGTGTCTGTCTGTGTGTGTCTGTCTGTGTGTCTGTGTGTGTGTGTGTGTGTCTGTCTGTCTGTGTGTGTGTGTCTGTCTGTCCATGTGTGTGTGTCTGTGTGTCTGTGTGTGTGTCTGTCTGTGTGTGTGTCTGTCTGTGTGTCTGTCTGTGTGTCTGTCTGTGTGTGTGTGTCTGTCTGTGTGTGTGTGTGTGTGTGTCTGTCTGTCCGTGTGTGTGTGTGTGTGTCTGTCTGTGTGTGTGTCTGTGTGTGTATGTCTGTGTGTGTCTGTCTGTGTGTCTGTGTGTGTGTGTGTGTCTGTCTGTCTGTCTGTCTGTGTGTGTGTCTGTGTGTGTGTGTATGTCTGTGTGTGTGTGTGTCTGTGTGTGTGTCATCTAAATGATCCTAAAACATTGAGTTTCTTTAGAGTTTAAACAAATACATTTTCCTGTTTATACTCAATTAGTAATGAACTGCACAAATCATTTAATGAAATGATTCAGATTTTACCATCTTTATTAAGGCTGCATTTGTACTGTATTTGTTTTGAAACAGCAATTACCTTGAAATTGTATTTCTATATGTGCCTGTCAAGAAAAAATTTCTCAATAGTGTAATAACGTTTTGTATGTGATCCCTGTCTTATAATGAAACCTACTCACATTGCGCTTGTGTTGCCGGTGTTGTATGTGTCTGAATCCTACTGCTGTAATTAGGAATTCCTGCCGAATTAGTTGAAGGTCTTGAAGAACACCTAAAACCTATTCTGTCATACACTCTTGTTGAATTACTGTTTTTCCAACACAGGGTGTTTTTAAAAATAATTAAAATACTACACTTTATTCTGTTACTGCTTTTTTGTGCTTTCTCCGTTTGCCTTAGACGCTGGTCCAAGCAAAATATTTGTATTTATATTTTTCTACATGAGATATTTTTTATCTTCCGCTCAGAGACTGAAGTGGAACACTCTGAAAGACTAACTAATCCATAAATGTTGTAACATTTGGGGGGGAAAAATGGATAACAGTCACTTCCCGAAAAATTTGGCTTTTACACTGTGTTAGAATGGGCTATATAAAGAAATCTTGGAAATTGGTGGCAATAGATAGTGTTTTGTCTTGCTGATCTGTTTTGAGTTGTCAGTAGCCTTCCTGACACAGTCACAGTCAAATTGCTGGAAAAACTGGAAGTTTTGGTAGAAGTCGGGTTAGTGGGAAGATGTGGAGCGCAGATCTGTAAAGTAAGTCGTCCTGTCGCCGTTTTGCAGTAGACAGCACTGTTTTCAAACAGTATTTTTTAATAAAGCATTGATATTAATAAACTTTATACAGGGTAGATCTATTGTTGGGGGAAAATGGATTTTTTAATAAAATATTTTAGTGTTACAGTTCCTTTAAAGGCGAACTCTATGCAAAATTGGATCTTGCACAATGAAAACAAACGTAATTCTTAGAAACTGTTGGGTAAAAATTACTTTTCAGTTTTCCATGGTTTCTAAACATTTTTATTTTCTATTTGTAGATATGGTAAACTGCATAAAGTGCCTTGATGATCAGTGGCCAAATGAAGGAAGAAACACTTGTATCGCAAAACGCATGGAGTTCCTTTCATATGAGGATCAGTTGGGTTTCTCTCTTGCTATTTTGGCTGTATCATTCTCCTTTATCACTGCAATAACTCTGGGAATATTTCTAAAACACAAAGATACTCCAGTTGTAAAGGCCAATAACCAGATCCTCAGCTTCCTCCTTCTCCTGTCCCTCACTTTCTCCTCCCTATGTCCGTTATTATTCATTGGGTACCCAACAGAGGTCTCCTGCTTTCTGTCTTACATTTCTTTTGGGACTTTCTTTACTGTGGCTATTTCTACCCTGATAGCCAAGACTTTCATAGTCACCTTGGCATTTAGAGTGGTAAAACCAGACAGGAAAGTGAGGGGGTGGTTGTGGAAGAACATGTCCATGCTCGTTGTCCTTCTCTGCTCTTGTGGGGAAGTTCTAATAGGTATTACATGGCTGGCATACTCCCCACCATTCCCAGAATATAACACTAAGTTAGAGGTTGGTAAGATCATTCTACGATGTAACGAAGGTTCTATTATTGCTTTCTATGTGCAGATTAGCTACATGGGACTGTTGGCCTTATTTAGTTTCATTGTAGCCTTTATGGCCAGAAAACTGCCCAATGCATTTAATGAGGCTCAGTACATCACATTCAGCATGGTGGTCTTCTGCAGTGTTTGGGTCTCCTTCATCCCAGCCAACCTCAGCACCAAGGGCAAATATATGGTGGCGGTGGAATGTTTTGCCATCCTGGCATCGAGTCTAGGACTCTTGGGTTGTATCTTTGTTCCCAAATGCTACATAATCCTAATCAGGCCAGAACTAAATATCAGAGCCAGCTTAATAGTTAAAAAGCAGGACCAAGATATCTAAATCTAATCTGTTATATCCATGCCTTATCCATAATGTCTCTTGATTATTGAGTGTATTTGTATCCTCTTTAATCATTGGCTGAGCTGACATGGGGTGTTATACAATAGGCCTATGAGTGATCAGAAACCTGTTGCACATTGTCTACATATAGAAACCAATTCAAGCATTCGTAGCAGTTCTTAGAGGTTCCTACAGTATGTAACAGGCAAATAGTTTGTAATGGCCTCCTTTACTTGCACTGGTTGTTCCCAGTATCACTTCCACATAAACGGGTAAATATGGCAGCTCAATGTAATGTTCTCTAATACCTTCTAAACACCAAACAGAAAATAATCAGCAAAAGTGTCCAACGTTATATGTCTCCTCCACACAGATGGGCTTCTCTCAGCATCTTTCATGGGCACCAACAACATCTAAACCTCTAAGCTTTGCCCAGTCACAGCTTGGGGGCATCTCAGCAAGTCTCAGCATGTACTGCTCCTCTTACTGTGCTGCTCCCCAGTGCTTTTTATAAACTGCTTGTAATAAATGTGATCCCAGATACATTCAACACCCACATGGCAAACAAGCATTTTGTAAATCATGTTTCTTCCCAGTCATTTCCATCCATGTTGTAGAGGCAAATAAATTCAGCCAATCACCAGTGACCTTATCTGATCTAATAACAAATGAATCAATATATCCACCCTGAGCTCAATGATCACCCCATCCCACAACTCCCGTCCAAGGTGATGACAAACTATAAAACCACCTTTATGAACTGGGTTGGGTCCATTTGGACCCCCTAAGTCCATTATACAGAGTGAGAGGCAAGGAGGACTGGCACCCACACACATTGTCAGCTGAGAGACAGTGGGTACTACACATGGATACAGTAACATTCACTGGGTCCTGCCCCAAACACATCAACTATAATTGTAACTACAGGGGACTGGCACCCAGTAACAGAACTAGGTGGGGGTGGGCTCTGGTGCGGGCCGTGCAGCTGCCCCTCCTCCTCCGGGCGGATTTTCTTTGTGTCTGTAGCTGACTCCAGCCTGCTCCAGTGGGTGCAATCTGCGGTGGTGTGGCCCCTGGTCCAATTGCATAGGCTGTCATCATGTTATTATTTCGTTGCTCACTTGCATTCAACTCCCTCTGCTGGTTGTTTGACCCCTTTGAACCACCATTCTCCCATCATGTGACCCAACGCAGTGCCTTGTGGGAGTTCCGACTTGATTGTGTATCCCATGCAGTGGCAGGAGCACATAGACTTTACCTTCTCCTCTCATGGTTTCATCGCTGGGAAACTAATGGACTTGAATCTACAGTAAACCATCACTAAAGTTGCCAGCAGCTCAGACACATTGTTTTATGTATTTATATATATATATATATATATATATATATATATATATACAGTATATATATCTGCCAGCACATAAGTTTATGTTGTAGTTCTATACGTGTCTTTGTTTATCTGCAATATCAGTCTTTTGTAGTTTCACCTCTTCCTACTATTCCAGTAAATTCTTCAGACTTCAGCTTTGTGTGTTTATTGGAGTGTGGGGTGGCAGCCATAGCTGAGATGGAAGCTCTAGAGACAATGATATACCCTGAAACAAAAGCAGCCGTATACCTGATCTAGAGACTGAACCCCAAGTCCCACTACAACACAACAGGGAGTGTCTCCCAGCACTAAGGACACAGACTCTCTTTCAGCACAACAAGCAGGACAACATGTTACTCATGAGCCACAACAAGAATAGATAATAAGAATGGCGCACTCCCCTTGTGTGAAATCTTCATAAACAATTGATTCATTGTAGATAAAATGCACTTATAACATTTGCAGGCATTAATAGCGTATAACAACACAATTGATTCCATTTCCACCAATGTTCTTTCCCAAGTTCCAAGCCCCAACACCAGTCATCACTCAAGGTGACTTCTTCATCATGTTGCTATGGTTACTAATTCTTAGTTTAGACCACAAATACGCATGTCTATGTATAATAGTGTTACTATAGATGCCTAGCAACGCTTTCCTGACAATCACGGAGGTCTACATTTTGGGACATACTGTTTATTCTAATCATAGTAATCCATTTTTGGGAAGTTTAAATTGTCTATTCTAGTAATAATTGGACTCTTTACCAACAGCGCAGCTGGTCTGTCCTATGTATTATCATTTACAGCCACAGGTAAATAAATAAATAACCGCTTGGGAGGAACAGGTTTAGTGTTGATTGATCTGAAAGGTGGTATTATTAGTAGAGGAAAAAATCTCCTTAAGGCAATGTACAAATTTGAAAGTTATACATCATTTTCTCCCACAACTTTATATGCCTGTGATACGTTGGAGATTTACAGTCATATGAAAAAGTTTGGGAACCCCTCTCAGCCTGCATAATATTGACTCCACTTTCAACAAAAAAGATAACAGTGATATGTCTTTCATTTCCCATTAACATCTGAGTACTGGGGTGTTTTTCACTTGTATGAAATTAAATCAAATGTGAAAAACTGGCTGTGTATAAATTTGTGTACCCTTGTAATTTTGCTCATTTGAGTGCATGTAACTGCTCAATACTGATTACTGACAACACATAAGTTGGATTAACTCATTACGCCTTGAACTTGATAGACAGGTGTGTCCAATCATGAGAAAATGTATTTAAGGTGACCAATTGCAAGTTGTGGTTCTGTTTGACCCTCCTCTGAAGAGTGACAGCAGGAGATCCTCAAAGCAACTCTCAAAAAACAAAGATTGTTCATTGTTCAAGATCAAGTTTAGGGGAATGCAACAAAAAACTATCGCAGAGGTTTAAACTGTCAGTTTCAACTGTAAGGAATGTAATCGGGAAATGGAAGGCCACAGGCACAGTTGTAAGAATGGTTACAGACAACCCAAAGATCACCTCCAAAGACCTGCAAGAAGATCTTTCCGCAGATGCAGGTGTATCTGTACATCATTCTACAATTCAGCAAAGCAATTTGCACAAATAACATGTGTATGGCAGGGGGATGAGAAAGAAGCCCTTTCTGCACTCACACAAACACAAACATAGTCATTAAGACAAGCCACATTCATTTTACAGACAACCAAAAGATCATCAATGAAGCACTTATAGAGTATCAAATTGAATGTCCATTTATGTGGGGACCAAATATGCTGTTGTTCCCAATAACCCAAAGATAAATTAGCATAGCTCAGTGCATATCTGGTACCCATCCCTGTACCACATGTAAATACTGTATATTGTGCCTAAAGAATGCAGTTCTGCCCAACACATGAGCAGCAAGTCACAAGTGCACCAAAGAGATGATACAGATTAAAGTGATGTCACGTATAGCACCCACACCAGCCAAGTACCCAAGCTTAGGGGTAACCCTGCACCAGCTTCCACTACCATGTTAAAGCAGTATGTCACAAGTCATTCTAAAGGAGAACCTCTAGACAGGTATGATTACACATCACCTTCTCACTATTACACTCATCCACCTACCTATCCTGGTGCCAACCCAACTGCAATGATGCAAGTTAATCACAAAGAGAATTGTAAAGTTTAGTTTCAAAACACTACCAGAGATTCAGACCTTTTATGCAGTAAGGAAATAGAACTCCTAATGAAATACCTAGGAACTAAGTCTTCAGACTCAATAAAAAACACCCAGACACTGGTCTCAGAATGATCTGGTACAGGCTTAATGAGTGCTATGTCTCAGCAGTGGTAAAACAAAGTTAACTTTTCAAATTAATTGCTTTCCCTAAAATCTCTAATAAAGGTTACCAAACACTTAGGGAACTAAGAGACTTGTTAATGGAACTACAAGTAGCCAAAGCAGAAGGGCATCAGCATTCTTTGACAGAGGTATCAACCCCATAGTGCAAAAATTGCTCTACAACTTACTAGAGCAGTGGATGACACAAGGGTCAAAATTCAAAGAGGCGCACAATGTTCCATTTCCCCCTTCACTAAGTTTGTGGACTTTGTCTGCCACATGCTGCCCTTTCAGTACCTGACACTCACAAAGCAACAGTTACAGTTCGCAAAATGAATGTTTCCTCTCTAAATTCTTTCTATGGATCTGCTGCTCTTCTGAAATGCAGAGCCTTCAGAGAAAAGTCTATTGAGGATTGCAAAACCTTTCTAAAGGAAAAAGAAACATCTGCTACATATGCTGGTCATCAACATCTCAGCTTGCCAAGGACTTTCCAAGGTCAGTGTAAAATGCACCGAATGTCATAGCACACATGACAGCAAAGTTTTACACCCATTAAGCATTATGCAAACCTGCACGACCAGATCAACAAATCTATAGCCTGTCCAACATTCTTTTATGCATTTTATATTGAGGGTCCTAGAACTCTTTATTGCCTACAAACTTGTGCAACCAAGTAGAGTCCATAAATAGACAGGTAAGTTTACCCTTTTCAACTATAACTGAATGCAACCAGATTCCTGATAATAGATCTGAAATTACTACACCACAAGCTGTACTACATGCACTTCAAACACATAATACACTTCATTCCAGAACTTTACACAAAGCAAGGTACCAGATAAATACCCCTCATAGTATACCATATGTTCAGACCTTCGATTGAGCACAATTAGTGATGGGCGAATCTACCCTGTTTCGCTTCGCCGAAAAATTTGCGAAATTCGAGAATTGGCAAAAAATTTCGCGAAATGAGTTGCGGCACGTTTTTGACACGCGTCGCGTCAACTTCTACACGTGTCTTGTTTTTTTCAGCAGATTTTCGCCAGGTGAATTTTCGCTGGCGTTTCGCGAATCGCCAGCGGCAAATCTCGGGAATTCTCAGCGAATTCACCCCAGGCAAATTAATTCGCCCATCACTAATCACAATAGGAGATGCTTGCGGTGGAAGTGTATACAAATCAGCCTGTATAAACAGCATGTTGACTAATACACTAGAAAATGCCACAAACCAATTCCTCATAAAGGAAAAATCCCCCAAACGCACTCCCTTAAACACTTGACAGTCACACTTGTGACAGGGATCAAAGTCATGTTTTTTATGTCCCCTTTATTTGTTAGCCTGTTTTATAGTGTTTTCGATTATTAACAGATAAAGTTCAAGAGAGTGAAGGCCAAACAAGCTTCATTTTCATATTATAAATTACCTCCAGATGTTGTGCTGAAATCATTCAGCCAGTTGTGTAACAGTGTAAGACAAAATGATGTAAAAAAAAAAAAAAAGCCAACTCTGGAGCCTGCAGCTGTCCTTCCTCCAGCTCTCCCTTTACCTCTGAAGCAGGAGCTTCTGCCTCCTCTAGCTTTCCCTGCACCAGCTCTCCCCCTGCCTCTGGGGCATAATGTTGGGGCTTCTACTGGTCCTCCAAGTCCCCTTCTGCCTTGTGATGTCTAGAGGTAGCTTTCCTTCCTTAAGTCAAAGAAAGTATTTTCTAGTGCATTTTTACCATTAAACCATTACACACTTTTGAACTGGACCTGCATCACATAATCCGACTCCCTCCTTTTGCTGTCACTCTAGATCCGTTGACCGATGTGGATCTCAAAGGTTCATCCAAACATGCGCAAATTCTCCAATGGAGCCTAGATATTATGTGCCTTTTATGTGCTGGAGCCACACAGGCACATTAAGGTAATTGTTGGACAGCAAGAAGCTGCATGCCTTCCCAGTGGTTGTGGTGTATTCAAGATGGTGATGCTCTTCAGCTCCACGTGGGTAGTGACACTGGTACAATGACATCAGGAACCGGAACCAAATTCATATAAAAGGATGCCCAGGTCGCAGGTTCAATGCTCAATTATAGGTTCTGTTTCTAGCGTTCCTGGGTGTTTGATTATTCATTGCATATGGATTCCTGGACTACTGGCCCTGTCTGAAATTTGATTCTGATATTATTCTGCCTGTTTTAAGACCTTTGCTTGGACTTTGATTACAATATTGCCTGAACCCTTTTGTACCTTTAACTTGCACTTTAACTCCTTGTTCCTGACTACTCCCCATTGGGAGTCTATAGGCCCCCTGACATACACACACCCCTCCACTCTTTCACACAAACCATATATGCCCATAGCTATACTAACTGTAGAGTTTAGTATGACAATAGCCTTTGTATTATGTCTGTCCTGTAAATCATCCCCCTCTTATAGTCATTAACAGAATGAGCATCACAACATCACCCGGCAGTGCATTCCACAACCTCACTGTCCTCACTGTGAAGAACCACCTACTCTGTTCCTTTAAATGAAAGTCCTTTTCTTCTAGTCTGAAGGGGTGGCCTCTGGTGCGGATCCTCTTTATGGGTAATATTTGTCTATAATGTCCTCTAATGTATTTAGTGTAATACAGAGAAAACAAGCCCAACCTGGACAGTCTCCCAGTCTCATAATTGAAGTGTCCCAGTCTCATCCCTCTAACCAGTTTAGTTGCACTTAGTCTCTGCACTCTCTCCAGCTCATTTATATCCCTCCTAAGGACTGGAGTCCAAAACTGCACTGCATACTCCGCATGAGCTCTTACTAGGGATCTATATGACTTACATATGTCTCCAGACTTTCAACTGATCTTCACCATATTATTACAATATCATCTCTACAGCGGTGCCACAGGTATAGGTCCGCGCCCAGCTGTAATTTGAGGGTTATCTGCAACTCTTCCCAATACCCCATATGTAGATTGGCATAGCTGGCCGTGAACCTAGTTCTCATGGCAGAAACACATGATCTTGAAACCAGAAGAAATTGTAATCTAGTATAAATTATGTACCTTTTAGAATAAATTGTTTCTGGGGTGGTAGTATTGCTTTATGTTTCTCTAAAAAATGTGCAACAGCTTTCAAACCCTGACAGTGTCTTACTGATGTATATAAAGATTTAACATCCAAGGTTGCCATTATCATTCCCTTTTCCCACTTCACCTTTACTAAAGCTTGTATCATTTGGGTGGAATCCCTTAAATATGAGGGAAGAGATGTAACAAATTTTTGCAGCATCCTGTTTATATATTGAGACAGGTTGAGACAGGTCACTTGTTGGAGATTCAATTCCAGAAATAATCCGTCATCCTACTGAGTTGTTGATATTTTTATGTATATTGGGGAAAGAATATAATACAGGCAACCTTGGATGTTTTACTTTCATGAAAGCCCATTCTTTTTAATTTATTATTCCCATTTCTTTTGCTTCGCCCAACATATTTCCCAATTTTGTGTTAAAAATTTCCATTGGGTTTCTTTCCAACATTTATGTTGTATTTTCATTTAAAAGAGTTTGACACATTTCTATTTATTTAGTTTTATCCATTATGACAACCCCTCCACCTTTATCAGCAGATTTTATCAAAATATTTTCCTGTTTTCTCAGGATAGCTAAAGCTGTTTTTTTCCTTTTTGTCACAAATTTCTCTCTTTTCTATTCTTCTTCTCATATCTTTCCTGTAAGATTTATAAGTCTCTTTTTATTATTTCTTCATACATTTTTAAATGGTTACCTTTTTCTATTACAGGATTAAAGTCTATTTCTTTTTCACATTTGTGTGTATAAAATTAGATTCATTTTGTACTTCCTGAGATATAACATTCTTTCCATTTGTTCATTTTTAGCGAATGCTAAATGTACTGTAGTCCTCACAGACACTGCAAACAGTATACAGCATTTTTTGTCAGGCATTTTATATTTTGTTTGATATTTTTAAATCTAGATTTAAATCATTTAGGTTCAAATGACTAACATCTGTCACCAGACTTTGAACTGATATGAACACCATATTATTACAATATCATCTCTACAGTGTTGCCGCATTTTTCCTAGCACACCTGGACTTTAAAAGAAACCCTAGACAGGCGCATAATTATTTTAAACGCTTGTAAGTACCCACCTTCCCCAAGTGTGATGGACATTAGAGTGGGATGCTCAAAAAGTTATTTAACAAAACAACCACACAAAGAGGTGGCAAATATATAAAGAATACTACACTATATTTCTATTTCTTTGGTTGTTATTCCTGGGCTTCCTTGTGAAGCACTGTTTCCTAGATTTGTGGATTTTAAACCCCATTCCTCAAAGGCCCATTTGACACCCAACAACTCTCTATTCCCAATGTCAAAAATTAGCCTCCGCAATGTACCTTGTTGTTTATTGGATGCCTTTGAGAAAGGACTGCCCCTGCCCCAATCTCTGAGGCATCAACCTCAACAATGAAAGGGAGAGTAGTGCCAGGGTGACAAAGAATGAGGGCAGATTCACATTCTTTTTCTGGAAACTCAAAAGCTTGAATGGCTTACTCGTATCTGCACCTTTCTTGGTTAAGTTAGTGATAGGGGCCACAATCAAGGAAAAGTTTTTAATAAACTGATGGTAGTAATTAGTGAACCCCAAAAACCTCTGGATTGCCCACAAGGACAGAGGTTGGGCCCACTCCAGAACAGCTTTAACCTTCCTAGGATCCATTTCAAGACCCTTATTGGAGATGTTGAACCCCAAAAACTCAATAGAAGAAACTTCAAAGGTACACTTTACGAGTTTTGCACAGAGGTTATTACTCCTTAACCTTAATAATACTTCCTGAACATGCTTACGGTGATAAGACTAGGGATGGCGCAAACTGTTCGCGCGAACATCCGCTATTCGCGCTCGCAGAATATTCGCGAACGTCGCGCGACGTT
>CM044439.1:173029485-173048641 GCA_024363595.1 Xenopus borealis | reverse complement strand
TGTCTTTTTTAGCTTTTAAAGTTCGCCTTCCCATTGAAGTCTATGGGGTTCGCGCGTTTTCTCGCAAGTTCGCGAATATGTTAGCGAACATTTTTTCCACGGTTCGCGCCATCCCTAGATAAGACAAGTCAGAGGAAAAAATTAGAATGTCGTCTAAATAGACCACAATGAATAATCCCAGCAGATCCCGGAAGATATCATTAACAAATTCCTGGAACATTGCAGGTCTTTACAAAGGCCAAATGACATTACAAGGTATTCGTAGTGGCCGTTCCTGGTGTTAGAAGCTGTTTTTCATTCATCCCCTTCCCTGATACGGATGAGGTTATAAGCACACCTAAGATCAATTTTAGAATAGATCTTGGCATTTTTAACTTGATCAAACAACTCAGCAATCAGAGGAAGGGGGCTTCAGGCAAGGAGAGGGGGTAAGTTTTACTTTGAGGGGGAGTAGACCCTTGGACTCGGTTGATTGGGCATTCGTACTGCATATGTGGAGGTCTCTGCAGCTTTCTTAGAAAAGGTATCTGCAAAATCTGTGTAAGCTGCAGGTAAACTTTCAAGAAATGTAGTTGATGCTACTGGAGGAATGCAAGACCCCTGATTTTTAAACCCCATTGAAGAACGTCCCCAGTTACCCAGTCTTTTTAGTCACCAGGCCTGACCCAAAGGGTTTTTTATCAACTGCTAATATCCTCATGGGAGGCTTTAGAGGGGTTAAAGGGACACAAAATCTTGCAGCGAAGGCAGCATCCAAAAAATTCCCATCCACCCCCTGAATCCCCCTGAAACCACAAACACGTACACCTTGACAGAGCCTGTAGGCCCGTAGGCCAGTATCAAAATCCTAGAGGTAGACTGGGGAGAGGGAACTTCTTTACCCAAATGGAGCTCCCCTTCTCCATTTAGGCTTGGAAGTTTCCAGACCTCTTAGGACATTGATTTAGGAAATTACCCTTCTTCCCACATGGACCTCCTGCGAGCCTTCTCCTCACAAGTTAGATGGGATATGCCCAATTGAACACAGGGATTAGGGGGCTTAACATTGGTCACCACATTTGGAAAATTAGACTTAACATTGGTAAACCCAGAAAAAGAAGATCCCTTCTCACCCCTTATCTCCCTCTGTCTTCTATCTACCTGGATGGCAAGAGACATGAGATTATCCAGGTTGGAAGATAGAGGATAGTTTACTAGGCTATCCTTAACAGAATCTTAAAGCCCATACATAACTGGCTGTGAAGAGCCATGTTGTACCACCCAGTTTCAACTGCCCACCAGTGGAATATACCTCTGCATCCCATTTTCAGCAGAAGACGCACGATCCGGGTCATCGTAAAGTATCCCCATGGTGTTAAAGAAGGTAACAAGGGAAAACAGGCAGGATCAGTGGAGGGTAATCTGAGGGCCATAAGAAACCTTACTTTCTCCTCTCCAGATGAAAAGGAATGAGGAAAGAAACTTAGGAATTTGCAGGTTCTGGTTTTGGTTCTGTCCCTACAAAATTATTTGGGGAACATAATTTTGGCTTCATGGGTTAGAGGTGTTACCCATTATTGCAGAAGAAACTAGAGGAGGAGTGGAAACTAGACAAGGCGACTGCTGCGTAGACTACAGTCGGCAAGTCAGATTTGTGTAATCTTCCTTCCGCTCGTGATCCTCCGAGTGCTGTAACAAGGTGGTACGGAGTGCTTCAGTAGTGGAAGGAGTTGCCTCAGCAGTGGCGTGACCTTCTTCATGCATGGCCCATGATTATGTAACGGTTGGCACCCTAAATCTAGAAAAAATGCCAAGCACCCTGGTCTTGGCTTGTGCTTCTGCCTGTAGCAGCCACCTTTGGCCTCAGGAGGAGCCCTCAGCTACTCAGATGCTGCCAGTTCTTAAAACAAGAGGTGCAAGGCCAGGGGTTCTAGACAGGCAATGGGGCACAACTGTAAACAAGAGTATTTTAGGCTGAAGGTCACAGTACAAGTTGTATAGAAGAATTGTAGTTAGAACAGGCTGAGTCGAGGCAGGCAGAGATCAAACTTAGTCAGGCAGGCACGGGTCATACTATGTAGACAATCAAAGGGTTAAGGCAAATCAGAAACAGTCAGGCAAGGGTCGGATTTCAGAAGGTAGACGGGTCACAACAGGAATCAAGCAGATATTCAGGAACAGGTTTAGCTTAAAGCTCAGGAACCTCAGGAACAAATCCTATCACGGCCAAGGTCTAGCAGCCCAAATAAACTTTTTATATCATTTGAATTTCACGCCAATGTGAACTGATACCATCAAAGCCCTGTGCCTTTAAATTTCAAGGCGTGAGCCGCGCACTCCTCAAGGAAGCGACGCCTGTGGCGAAGACTGGCATGTCGGCTGTCCCCGCCGAGGGGGTGGCAGGTGTCCCTGCTGTTCCCCCTCTAGACCATCAGGGCCAATATTACTTAACTCAGAGATCAGGTATTAAAGAAGAACTCCATCCAGTTGTTTTCTTTTCACGGAAAATGTCAAGATCTAAATGCAACTATGATGTCGCTGACAGGGAGCTGCTGGTGATATGGAGATGGAGATATCTTCTTGAAGGACATCCTATCCTTCTTTTAACAGATCATCGTAATCTGGAATATCTCTGATCAGCTAAGATACTCCAGCCCAGACAAGCAAGGTGGGCATTATTATTCTTACATTTTAATTTCAATCTTACTTACAGCCCGGGGTCCAAAAACACCAAAGCGGACATGTTATCTCAAATGTTTTCACCACAACCTGACATAAAGGAGTCCTCCGAAACAATCCTAGGACCTAACCACTTTTTCTACAAGCTTCCTTTTTGAATCAGCTCAAAAGATATTCTGTGAATATTCCTCATTATTCACTTCCTCAGGGGATATGTTATAAAGACGGACTTTATTTTCTGAAACAAAAACTTTTTGCCCCTCAAGATCTTCGTCTGGAAGCTCTCAAGATCATTTATGATGCTAAATTAGCAGGTCATCCTGGAATAAGGAAAACCATTTCACTGGCCAAAAGATTATTTTGCTGGCCTGGATTGATCAAGGATTGTACATTATTTCCTGCAAAATTTGTGCCCGGTCGAAGGCATCTCACAGCAAGCCCTTTGGTCTCCTGCAACCACTTCCTGTACCCTCACGTCCTTGGGGATCTGTGTCTATGGATATTATTTCTGAACTTCTATCTTTTCAAAAACACACTGCTCTCATGGTATTTGTCGACCGTCTTACCAAGATGTCTCACTTACCCAAACTTCCGTCTGCCTCTGAGACTGTTGAAGTGTTTATCCGAGAAGTGATGAGATTACATGGAGTATCAGAGGAAGTGGTTTCTGGCTGCGGTCCACAGTTTACCTTGCAGTTTTGGAAAGCTCTCTGTGGGGCATTACAGATTAAAGTGTCCCTCTCTTCTGTATTTCACCCTCAGTCTAATGGTCAAATGAAGAGAACTAATCAGACTTTAGAACAATATTTTCATTGTATCTTCAGGATAATCGGGAAAGCTTCCTTCCTTCCTTCCTTCCTAGCAGAGTTTGCTTATAATAATTCTTCACCATACATCAAGGTCAGCGCTGAAAAGCTAGGGGAAAAAATGTAGCAAACAGGAAAAAAATTATGGTGTAGTATTTCAACACCTTAACCCACTTGTATTTGAGCTATATCGTGTTGCTATTCTCTTATTAGACACCACGTGGTATGTAGTAGGTGGGTACTCACAGACGTTTAGATTATAATTCAGTCTGTAACATCTATAGATGAAGTCTCCTCCTGATTTTGATCCTTGCTGTGGATGGATGTGGAACACACTAATAAAAACTTTTTATTAATTAAAAATCCTTTTAAACTTACACTCACATTTTTTTAGTAAACTCAAGCATAACAATCATCCCTTGGATTTCCTTTCACCTATGAACCAAACGCTGATGGAGTGAATCCGACCTGCAGTGTCCTTCCTTCCTTGTGTGGGTTCCTTTGCGCTTAGGGATGATGTCACTGATCACTTGACGCGTTTCATTGAATCACTGACTTCTTCAGAGGTGTGGATTGTCCAGCATAAGTCCCAGTCCTTTTTACAGGTCCCAGTTGCCTAGGTGATGCTATAGCATTTCCTCCCCTAGTTGCCATAGTCGCTCTAACACCAATCCAGAACTGATAATGTTCCTCATCCCAGTACTTTTAACGAGCATCAATATATTACCAATTCACAACTAAGAGAAATATATACAACACTGAAAAGCTCAACGGACTATTTCAATTTGTTACAATTGGTCAAATTGTTTAGAACTTTCATAGGAACGTAATGCTTAATTCATCATTTAATACTAAGTGTTAAATATTTATAATTCAAAAGGCTTTTCTTTTGTATATATCTCCATTTAAAAACAATTTTTATAAACATTTTTAACAACCCTTGACAGCCTGTGTTGATCTTGTTAAATCTCATCAGTACAAGAATTTGGAACATGACTTCTGTGTGGTAGGACTTTGGAGAGTAGGGAATATAGAAACCAAACCTGGTTAGGGTGAGAAGGGTTAGAAAAAGCCCAAAAAAACTCTTCACTAGCAATTGTTTGCAAAGTGAAGCCTTCTGATGTCAGAAGGTATTTGCCTGTCTCATGCCATACCCACAGCGCTGCCTAGATACCAAAAATGAGAGTTCTGATTCTCCCATGAGGCATCATAGGCGGAGGCATGCAAATTACTCCTTTATGTCTCTTTGTCCAAATCTGCATCCAGAACCGCTTGTCTACAGTACAGACCCAGCCTAACAGCTCAGAGCCATATATCCAAAACCAGCACTAATGTCCCAACCATGATTTAACATTACATACATGAATATAATTTAGACAACATTTACAAAAAGGACCTTAAATTGAAATCTCTGTTCAAACCCTTCGGTTGCAGGGTTCCCATCTTATAAATCCACCTGCTCTCACATCTTAGGGTATCCTTTATAATATTTCCCCCTATTCATTGTTTATTCAACCTCTCTACTCCCCAAAAGTCATGCCTTTAGGGTTACTGCCATGCATTAGTTTAAAGTGCTTGGAAACACTGTGAGATTCTACACCCTTTTCTATATTTCTCAGGTGTTCTCTAATCCTATCCCGTAGCTTTCTATTTGTCTTCCCTACATACTGTAAACCACAAGGGCATTGTATACAATAGATTACATTTTCAGTTACACATTTAATTCTTTGTTTTATCTTGTATTCTTCTCCTGTTACTTTCGATGTTGTCCATATTTACATGCTTTACAGCAAGAGCAAGGGTAGAAACCTGCCCACTCCTCCACCAGGTGTTTCTTTTTCATTCTCTCTGTTTCAATATAATTATGAGTTAATATTTGTTTGAAATTATTGGCACGTTTAAACACTACCGTTGGGTGTGTGCGTATTGTTTTCTTTAGCTCCTCGTCACATAGTAGGACCCCCCAATGTTTGTTAATTACTTTCTTCACTTCTCTTGCTAGGGGCTTATATGTTGTAGAGAACACTATTGCGTCTTTTGTCTCTAAGTCTTTTACTTTTGGTTTTAGTAGATTTTGTCTCTATTTTTAGAACCTTTTCTTGTGACTCTTTAATTAGCTCCTCTCTATACCCTCTGGCTTTAAAATGATTGCTAATGAATTCTAGTTGTTTTGAAAATCCAGCCTCTTCTGTGCAGTTCTTTTTTACCCTACACTTCTGTCCAAAAGGGATGTTTCTTACCCATTGTGGATGGTGGTTACTCGTTGGAATTACATAATTCTTTGAGTCCACCTTTTTAAAAAAAGTTTTTACATTGATCTCCATATTTTTTATACATATTTCCAAATACAGGAATTCAATTGACTTGTCACTATGGGTGAGAGAAAAATCCAAGTTTAGATCATTTTGATTGATACCCTCTACAAATTGCAACAGTTGTTTCTCAGGTCTCCTCCATATGTTTATAATATCATCTATGTAGCGCCGCCATAGGGACAGGCTGCCAACCAGTTTTATATGGGGTTTGAATATAGATTTCAATTTAAGGTCCTTTTTGTAAATGTTGTCTAAATGATATATGTAATGTTAAATCATGGTTGGGACATTAGTGCCGGTTTTGGATATATGGCTCTGAGCTGTTAGGCTGGGTCTGTACTGTAGACAAGCGGTTCTGGATGCAGATTTGGACAAAGAGACATAAAGGAGTAATTTGCATGCCTCCGCCTATGATGCCTCATGGGAGAATCATAACTCTCATTTTTGGTATCTAGGCAGTGCTGTGGGTATGGCATGAGACAGGCAAATACCTTCTGACATCAGAAGGCTTCACTTTGCAAACAATTGCTAGTGAAGAGTTTTTTTTGGCTTTTTCTAACCCTTCTCACCCTAACCAGGTTTGGTTTCTATATTCCCTACTCTCCAAAGTCCTACCACACAGAAGTCATGTTCCAAATTCTTGCACTGATGAGATTTAACAAGATCAACACAGGCTGTCAAGTGTTGCTAAAAATGTTTAAAAAAAATTGTTTTTAAATGGAGATATATACAAAAGAAGATCCTTTTGAATTTTTTATATTTAATATTTAGCATTTAGTATATGAATTAAGCATTAAGTTCCTATGAAAGTTCTAAACAATTTGACCAATTATAACAATTTGAAATAATCTGTTGAGCTCTTCAGTGTTGTATATATTTCTCTTAGTTGTGAATTGGTAATATATTGATGCTCGTTAAAAGTACTGGGATGAGGAACATTATCAGTTTTGGATTGGTGTTAGAGCGACTATGGCAACTATAGCGTCACCTAGGCAACTGGGACCTGTAAAAAGGACTGGGACTTATGCTGGACAATCCACACCTCTGAAGAAGTTGGTGATTCGACGAAACGCATCAGATGATCAGTGACATCATCCCTAAGCACCAAGGAACCCACACGAGGAAGGAAGGACACTGCAGGTCGGATTCACTCCATCAGCGTTTGGTTCATAGGTGAAAGGAAATCCAAGGGATGAATTGTTATGCTTGAGTTTACTACAAAAATGTGAGTGTAATTTTAAATGGATTTTTAATTAATAAAAAGTTTTTACACTATTAGTGTGTTCCACATCCATCCAAGGATCAAAATCAGGAGGAGACTTCATCTATAGATGTTACAGGCTGAATTATAATGTAAACGTCTGTGAGTACCCACCTACTACATACCACGTGGTGTCTAATTAGAGAATAGCAACACATTATAGCTCAAATACAAGTGGGTTAAGGTGTTGAACTACAACACTCTGAGAAATACTACACCATAATTTTTTCCCGTTTGCTTAATTTTTTCCCCCTAGCTTTTCAGAGCTGACCTTGATGTATGGTGGTGTTTTGTGTCTGTTACACTCGAGGAGAGTTTTTTAGGTCGGATTAAAAGGGGAATTTCCAGTGACTTTGGACAATTTTTTGTTTTGGTTCTGTTTTCAGCAAAACAAATCTTTTTATTTGGTTGATTATAATAATTCTTGCCACATTTTGACCAAGCAGTCACCATTTTTTGCCAACTATGGGTTGAATCCTGTAATTCTTCCAGCCTCGTCGTTTTTAGAGGTTTCAGTTCCAGCAGTTCAGGAACAGCTTGTCTTTGTAATGCATAACTTTAAGCTGTTACAACAGACTATCTCCAAGGCTCAACAAAACGTAAAGGTCTATGCAGATCGAAGACGGAGAAAGGATTCCGAATTCAAAGTTGGGGACCAAGTCTGGTTATCCACAGCTATTCTTAAATTGTCCAAGAACCTGGGTCAGCGATTTTTGGGTCGGCAAATCAACCCTGTTTCCTTTCAACTAAAGTTACCCATATCTTACCACATTCATCCAGTATTCCATTCAGCCCTACTTAAACCGGTGGTTCTTTATTAAATTTTTGGGACGCGTTTGACCAACAACCCCCCCCCCAGTTATAGTTGACAAGAGGAGTTTGTGGTTGAACAAATTCTGAATTCACGAAGGAGAGGGAGAAGGCTACAATATCTTGTCAGATGGAAGGGGTATAGTCTGGAAGAAGATTCATGGGAACCTTCTTCTAATATACATGCTCCTACAATTTAATAATATGAATCCTGACAATCCTTCTAATTTCTGTGTCCAGAGGCTGCTTCTCGAGAGGGGCAATGTAAGCATATTTACAAATCCTTGTCGCGGCTCCATCCTGTAGGGCTGACACAGCGTCGTCCAGCAGGAATGATGTCACGACCATCGAGTCGCAGGCACGATCAGCAAGGATCGCGTCTGGATGGGAATCGATTCACGTCTAATTTACGACGCAGGATGTTATGACTCTAGTGCCGACGTTCTGATGTTGGAGAACTAACTTTGACTGCTAAACTGTGCCTGGTTGTCGTGGTTCTCCCTGAAGCCAAGCTTTTCTGCCTATTTGAATTTATTCGGATTTCCGTGTATGACCCTTGCTTGTTCCTGACTACTGAACCTCTCTGCCTGTCCAGTCTTCTGCTCATCTCCGTTCTGCTGAATTACTGTCTGCCCTTGAACTTGGATCCTTGGACTCTCTCTATATCCCTGGTACCTTGCTTCGGTTGAGCCTCACTGGCTTCTCTCCACTCATGGCTCACTTCCGGGTGGGTTCTGTGTTGTGTGTGTTGCTTGTGAGTCCTTACCTTCAAGATCCATCCACCATTGATCTGGTAAGCCTGACACTCTGTTGGTGTAGTGAAGAATAGTACTGGCTTTCCCTCTTGGATTCGTAGCTTCACTGGGTAAAGCATACTTTATGTAATAGTGGTGTCTCTTAAATGCCTCTTTACTTGTGTATTGGTGGCCCTCTGTTTTTGAATTATAGGTGAGAAGTCTGGGTAGAGAGACACTGTTGCTTCATTGAAAAGAATGGGCCCTTTTACTCTAGTCGCTTTCAGTGTTGCATCTCTGTCCCTATAGTGTAGTAGCTTTAGAAGAAATGGCCACGGTGGTGCACCTGGAGGAGGGGCTCTGTTAGGGACTCAATGCGCTCTCTCTACTGCAAAGAGCAAAGTGAAGGTATCTGTGCCCAGGATGCTAACCTTTCTGGAAGGCCAATGATACAGATAGTATTTCTTCTTAGTCTGAGCAAGCTTGCTTGAATTGAGTTTTAATATACCAGATATCTTGTTCCATGGGTGGTATTGAGTCTTCCACTTCTGATACTCTGTGAATGTACAACAGCGATAGAAAACAGATATTTTGTAGATCCTGACCCAACAGAGATATATTGACTTTAATTGCCTCCAGTTGCGTAGTGATACGACTTTCAGGTATTGCCCCCCAGGAGCTCACTCATGGCTCTGAGACTTCCGGAGTCGGCTGTATAGAAGGAGAGGATGGTGGTGGAGATGGATTTGAATCTTCCTCTGGGAGTGGTGGCTGAGGTTGAGTGTTGGTGAACTGCTCCAAGCAAGCTGCTGCCTCTGTCCTGGTTTTTGAGAGTGTTTTTTGAGAGTGTTTCCCCATGTTGAGTTTTATAGAAGAAAGCTGTTTTTTATATTCTGTTTTTTTACTATTTGCAGTTCCAGAGGGTGGACAGACAGCAATGTACTCATTAAGGCATTGGTTGGCACACACAAGCTTCAAGTATATAAGTCACATATGTGTTACTATGCACCGTATTATATATGTATGTATAACATACAGTCCTAAGCTTAGCTGGTTATGCTTCACATCTGTGACTTAAGTTGTTACTGATATTCTGCTTGCACAGACAGAATAATTCCATATATCCTGGTGTAAATGCAATTTCTGGCAATATTTCACCAATCTGACAAATGTATCTTAGTTCAGTAATCTATATTTCTTCCTTTCCCTCCTCAATCCAATTGGCTACCACCAGTAGTCAGATCAAATGCAGGTAGTGCTTATACAGCTCTCTCAGTTCCTGTGGGCAATCCCTTGAAGTGTGTCGTTCCTAAATATTACTTCTACGTGTGTCCCTACTCCTCTTACCCCTTTAGCACTTTCAGCATTAACACTTCTAATATTGGGGGAGGTGTGAGTAGTCCATACAGTTATAGGCAATTGTGGCACCCACTTACTAGCGGCAGCGTGCCACTCTCACAGTCAGGTTGAAGTTTGGCAGATAAATGTTGACGCTCCCGGGGACCCCGTGCACTCACCCCTGATGGTTTCCAAGATGTCTGTGCATAGATGTCTGCGCATGTAGGCAGAACCCGCACTCTCTCGCAAGGCTTTAGTGGGGTCTAGTTTCCCTGCGCTCACAACTGGGCATTAAGTTGCCACCAGATGCCGGGGCTTCTTCCTCTTCCGTAGGCCTCTGTCGGATCTTGCTCCTGGAGACAGTGCTAGGTTGCCGCAGGGTTCCGAAGGTGTATCCCTTCTGTTTTGAGGTGCTGCAGCAGTTAACAGGGGGTGCTGGTCCCTAGTTGTGGGTTCACAACCCTTGGACTGACATAATATCAGAAGCTATTGTGATACTAAACTCTACAGTTAGTATAGCTATGGGCATATATGGTTTGTGTGAAAGAGTGGAGGTGTGTGTGTATGTTGGGTTTTAATTTGGAGGGTTGAACTTGATGGAATTTGTCTTTTTTCAACCCAATTTAACTATGTAACTATGTAACTATGTAATATGTACCTACATAAATGCTGGAAACATGATGGGAATGTACAAGGTCAGGTCCAACTGGTCACAATAATTATAAATATATGAAATGGGACTCAGCAAATATGACACAGATATTCCACTAATTTTGATTAAATGGTACCTAGACTGGTCTGGAAGACAAAAATGTTTTAAAGTAGCTTCTAGGAAGCCCTGGAAAGCTCTGTTTATTGGTGGGCAACCCCAGGGATGATGTTCAGGGCATGGACCCATAAAAAATATAGAAGCTAAGGGGGGACTGGGTGAGGACTGGGTGAGGACTGGGCAGGGGAAATGACAATGTGTTATGGTTGTACCTGAGTCATTGCTTCTATGGTTTATTATTAACTGCAGCCAATTTACCAATAAAATGGTTGGGTCGGTTTACTTCTCATGTACCACAAGGATACCTGTCCCATGTATGACACCTGGAGGGTCTCAATGCCCATGATATTGATCAGTCCAGTTCAGAGGAAAGAGGGGGCTCTATTATCTACCCCTATTATCTGACCTGAGAAGTCTTTGTGACAGAAGTTATTCTCTTGTAACTTTTTCTAATTCAGTGTATGTTTTGTCCTCGATGGAGAAGAGTGAAAAATAATCACTAAATATAAATGTTGGTATTTCAGAAATAATGACCTCTGATATCATTCCCACAGCACAAGGGGATATTTTAGGCCTTTTACTGATCCACATGTAGGTTTAAATGAAGAGAATGTAGTGGCTCTGCCCTTTTATATACAGAGGGAGGAGAAGCTCTTGTAACTCTTTCTGCAGAACAGAAGGTAAGTGCCAGACACACAGACATTACACTGGCTCAGTCCATTCCAGGTTAGGGGTACTGGGCACATGTACTGGGAAGCAGGTAAGTCACACACTGTTATATCCCACAGTATAATCTACTTTTTCTCATATAATTCATTTGTTTTTATGCTAGGACAAGCTGCCCCTGTGTACTTTACTTTTTCTTTGTTATAATGTATCAATAAATAGTCAGATTCATTTGGGGTACAGGGGACTCATTATTGGCTGAGTGATATATTCATATGAATATTAAACAAAACAAATCCACAGCTGTATTAAACTGAATAAACTTTCCAGGGGGTTAATGTTACACAGGATCATGGGCAGTATAATTAGTGGATATAATACATCAGTCTGACTCCCCCCATCTCTCTGGGAAATGCCTCCTCCCCCCCATCTCCCCTAATCACTAGGAATGGGACAGTCTGCTGTATCCTATAGGAATGTCTGTGCCCCACTCAGCAATATGGAAACTCTCAGTGATTGATACTGCAGTTAGTTATAGGGACACTTTATTATTATTATTATTATTATTATTATTATTATTATTATGGATCCAATGAGGAGAGACACAGTGGCACCTGCACAATAAAGTATGTGCCCCCCCCCATCAACTCTATGAGCCACTGGAAATTGACTTAAATCTGTTTTATACTTGTAGAAAGGAATTAATGAAAAAGAGAAGAAATGTTTCTCTATACATTGTGAATAGAAACCCAGGGTGCGGTGGTGCTGCCATACTGACTAACCACTAATACACATGTATTTCTTCTGCGTCCCTCCATGTCAGTACACACAGCAGTATTGCCCGTCCCAGACCTGGAGATGGGACCTATAACACAGCCAATGAAAATGAATGTATAAAACCACTCTGTTATTTTATGTCTTACTGAACAGGTAGGATTTCCCTCCTCACTCTTTTTTTGGTGAATGTTGATAGAAGTCAAACACAGTTTTGTTTTGTTTTTTTGTTTTTTTGTTTATTGTGTAGACACAGAGGGATAATTCTCAGGTAATGGAGAAGAATTTACCTGATGCCCCAAGATCATGATGTGTAAATCAGTGATCCAAACAGTAACTCGTGAGTAACATGTTGCTCTCCGACCCCTTGGATGTTGCTCCCAGTGGCCTCAAAGCAGGTGTTTATTTTTGAATTCCAGACTTAGAGGCAAGTTTTGGTTGTATAAAAAACAGGTGCACTGCCAAACACAGCCTCAATGTAGGTTGACAATCCACACAGGGGCTACTAAATGGCCATTTAGAGCATTTATTTGGCACCCCAAGAACATTTTTTATGCTAGTGTTGCTCCCCAACTCCTTTTACTTCTGAATGTTGCTCACGGGTTGAAAAGGTTGGGGATCCCTGGTGTAAATTATTGTTTATTTTGGAAGAACTGCAGGTGTGGGCATACCCATGGTCCTAGCCCTGTGCTAAAATAGCCCCCAGCAAGGCACACGATTCAGTCTAGTGCTTTTTGGGAAGAGAGACAGGCATGGGCTTCTGACATTATTACCTGTGAGCTTTTTGGCCTCCCCTTTTGTTTTGAGTTACGTGAGGCTTTACAGAACTTCTACAGAAGGTTCATGGGTATGGATATGGGCTAGTTATAACAGCCTGAAGCTGGTGAATATGACTCTCTAGCATCAGCGGATGAGTATGATTCTCTAGTATCAGTGGGTGAGTGTGATTCTTCAGTAGCCACTGTGTGTTTAAACTGCTCAGTACACTGGGAAGTCTGTATGTTAATGAGCTAATTATGTTCCTCAGCTGAGGACTATCGGGGCTCTGGAGTTTCCTCCAGTTGAAGTCACTACTATCAGGTAAAGTGCAGATACTTCTCTGGACCTCTTTACTACTGGTATTTCTATTGTCCTCTGTCCAGACACAGATGTTATATTTGCCTTTTATTGCACAGGTACTTGCACTGCTGAAGCAGTATGGCAGCTCCTTCCTTACAATGAGTCTGAGACCAGGGCTCTGACTCCAGTCTCCTGACTGTCCAACTCATGTTATTTGCTTGGGTGCTGGTGTTCCTCTGACTTCTTTTATTCATGTCATCTGAGATATTTGTTTTGTGAGCCTGGGTTCTCTGTGCAGACACACTATGTATATGTGCTTTTATTACACCTGGTATTTCCAGGACTGACTAGGGTTTTGTTCTGCTGTAGCAGCATTGTACCCCATTTTTTCCTATGATGTTTCTGCACTTAAGTGGCAGTTTTCCACATTATATAGTGACTTTTTGTGTGATGTAGGCTTTTTTTTAGGTAGTCTATACCCATCTGGTGGTTTTAGTTGGGAGCTCAGTTGTAGTTAAACTACATCTACTGAGTTTTGGTGGCTGTGTGTTTCCGTTCTTTAATTGTTGGTATGTTGAAGGGCCCTTACTGTGAAGCCAGCTTGTAGTCTATGGCCCTTTGTGTGGCCACTGGCCTCTCACCATTCAGCTTGGCTTATATTGGCGTATTTCATTATGGCCCTTAGCTTGTGTTAGGGCCCTTGTTTTGGTCCTTGGCTCTTGGCCTTTTCCCATGACCCTCTACTCATGGATCTGCTGTCCTTTTTCCATGGCCCTCTACTCATGGGTCTGCTGGCCTTTTTCCATGGCCATCTGCTCATTTGTTTGCTGTCCTTTTCCTATGGTCGTCTGCTCATAGGTCTGCTGGCCTTTTACCAGGGCTCCTGGCTCATGGTTCTGCTCACCTTTTACCATGGCCCATGGCATGTTTGTTTGGTTGGCCTTTTACCAGTGTTATTGCGGTTGATAGCCTTTTTTCCATGGCCCTTAGCTCAGGTGGTTGCTTGCTTTTTATCACAGTTCTTGGGCTGTTGGGCTTTTTCTGGTGCCCTTGGCTAAGATGGTTGCTAGTTTTTATTATAGTCCTTGGGACTATGTTTGGTCAAACGTTGTCAGTTTTATAGCTGAACTTTGCTTCTGCCTTACATGCATTGTCTTTGGTCTTGTATGCTACTGCTTATTATCAATAGGGCTGGCTAGTGGACCAGTGTATTGGAAGTTCAATAACTGGCATGTGCCCCATTGTTTTATGTGTGGAAGTTTACTTTTGTGCCAGATGCCAGTGCAGTTGGTGGCCTTGTAGGGTGGCATTCACAATAAGTGGCTTATGTACTATTGCTTGTCTAGTAGAGTTACACACTGGTGTTTTATATACACTGCAGCTGACTGGCATCATGGCCTGCTAGTGTGACAATGGCCCTGCACGTCTATGTTACAATACATAAAATTTGTCTTGTCCACTAGTCGTTTGCATGTATGGTGGCTGGTTCATTTGCCAGTGGCTTGTGCATCATTGCTGGTTGGTGGACTGGTGATAGATGAATCCAAGTTGTGGTTAGTGACTGATCTGGATATATTGGATTCCTGGTGGTTTCTATTGGGTTTTTGTTCTGAGATGGCCGGGGCCTTAATTCTGGTTATGTCCTAGGGGGCCTTTTGTTTTAAAAGTTGCAGGATTTTAGTTCTTCCCCAGGTGGGGTTTTATGTCGGCCATATTGCAGGTATCCCTCTAGTCACTGAGGGAACCATTTAAGCAGAATATTGTTGATCTACTGGTCTCTGTAGTTTAGTGACTGGTCTTTGTAGCTCTTGTCAATCACTTACCATGTCCTAGGACATGTTGATCAGTTTGGTTATTGCTTTATGTTGGTTATTCCCACCCCTTGTTTTTGGGGAATGACTTGGTAGATCCCATGTGTACTGACATGGAGGGACGCAGAAGAAAATAAGAATGTTACTGACCTACTTGATTCCTTTTCTTCTAGTCCCAACATGTTGGTACAGGGTTTCCCATCCCAATTTATTTATTTTGGTTACTGTACTGCTATGGCAAATGTATAACAGTGCTGAGGAGATCATGTGGTCTTATAGATCATGATTCATTTTGCCTGTGTTATAGGTCCTACCTCCAGGTCTGGGAGGGGCAATACTGCCTTGTGTACTGACATGTTGGGACTAGAAGAAAAGGAATTTACATCAAGTAGTTAAGTAAAATTCTTATTTTCTTCTGTGTCCCTCCATGTCAGTACACATGGGAACTACCAAGTCATGCCCCAAAAACAAGGGGTGGGAATAACCAACATTCTCATTATATACAGTATATAGGGCCGCTCAGCTTTTCCTAGAACTTCTTTCCCAGTGAGTGCAGTGATTCTGTGCAACTACTTGGCCTGTGCCCCTGTTCATTATCCCCCTTGCTTCATTCTTGCACCTCTGGCACCTGCCACTGTCCCTGCCCCTAACTCTAACACTATAGGGAAACACAACGGGACTGCAAATACCTGTGCACCCCCAAATCATCTCACTATTCTTCCAAATTCTCTCCTCCATCCCTGGTGCAATTGGAGGAACTATTGGGGAGCAGGGGAAGAGGGCGTGAGAGGGGGAGATACTGTTAGAGCAGAATGAAAGGAGGGGGAATAGAAAAACTGAAGGTAAGGGGGGAGGCAAAGTGAATAGGAAAAGATAAAGAAACAAATACAGAACAAAGGTGAGATGTGGAGACAATAAAGGGAGGGACAATATGATAAAAGGGGAAGAAGAAAATCAGCAAAAGAAGGAAGAGAAGCAAAGGGTAAGAAAGAATATGAAGAATGAATGGAAAGGGTGTGGAAGGGGAAATAGAAAGACAATAAAGAGCCAGACTCTGACCCTGTGGGTGTTTCCAGTAATGGTTCTTAAAACGTTTTTATTCCTTCATGCTCCCTTTTTGCAGCTGAATATTTTAGGCCCCATGTGATGGTTAACTGGAGGGGCAGGTCATTCTATTAGTCTATTCTATATAACCCAGGGTTTAGCTCAGGTATTGACAAAGTTTCTTATGATGCCAGGAAACATCACCCCAACATCATAAGCACCAATAGATCCCTTGCCATCCAATCATTACTCTTGTTTTAACATAATTATTGTACTGAGACAGGGAAGGGCCTTCCCCAAAGTGTTCCACAAGCACAGAATGTCCCACTGTAGCACTGGCATTATGCATGGAGGTGCCCAAGCCAGACTGGCAGGGGGTGCAGTAAATTCCTCATTTCCATTGCTCCAGAGTCCAATGGCAGTGACCTTTACACCTTAGCCAACTGGGCATGTGAATGTTGGGCATGGGTATGGCTACTGCTCAGTGTCCCCATGAGGCATGACTGTGTTGGTTTTAACTAGAGATAGTTTGGGAGAGCCCATATACTATTGGCTATATGTTTTTGTATAGAAACCCAAGCCTTTTCCATTCATGTCCCATACACACAGTATTACAGTGCCAGACTTCCATAGAAGAGTGTAAGTTCAATAATAATACTATTTATTGATTTATTACAGGATGAAATTATGGTTAAGATGTTCCAGGTGCTGCCCCTGCTGCTCATTATCATTGCTGGGGAGAAGTCCAACAAAAATTCCTCTTGTATATTGACAGCAAATCAAAATGTTACGAAATACGTGAGGGAAGGGGATGTGATGCTTGGAGGGGTCCTACAGCTTTCATATGGGATAATTCTTTTTGAAAACCATTTGACTTTTACATATTATCCATACGATATGGAATCATTGATGTAAGTATAAGCTCAGTGCTGATTGCTTATCTACAGAACAAGAGCCAATGGGTTCTACTAAGAATCTATGTCCATTTCCAAACTCTGTTGTACAAATGTCTGAATGTATTGCTTTAAATCCATTGTAATTCCAAGTGGAGTGTAAGCTCTACAGAACAGGTCCCTCCTTGCACTTGTGCTTCTTGGCACCTCCTACCTGTACATCCAAAACAGTTGGTGCAAGGCACACTGGATCCCCACACTTAGATCAGACCCGAAAATTAATTGTTAAAAAATGTGAACTTTATTATATGATCATCTCTTGCCTGACGCGTTTCGTGTCTAAAGGACACTTAATCATAGGCTCCTACCTGTACCCCATGTCCCTGGCTGTACCATGATTGTATGGGGAGGAATTCACAGCACTGTGTATACTAATAGCAATGTGTATATATAAATATCCATAGTCTCTCTCAATTCCACAGCAAATCCCATCTATTCAGCCACTATACCCCAATTATTTCCTACTGATAGAGGAAGGAATTGCACCCCAATATGTCACTAATGTAATAGCTACAGATACTCATTGGCTAGGGGCAAACTGTATATTAAAGGCTAAGTGAAGACAAGGTTAATAAGCCCCACACAACAGTAAAATATAGTAACATAGGGAGTTAGGGTGAAACAGTGACACCCCATCAAGTTCAGCCTTTCCCAAGACAAGCAAAACCCCCTGTAACCCAGCTACCAATTCAACCACAT
The DNA here is from genome assembly GCA_024363595.1 of Xenopus borealis. Classification (NCBI taxonomy): domain Eukaryota; kingdom Metazoa; phylum Chordata; class Amphibia; order Anura; family Pipidae; genus Xenopus; species Xenopus borealis. The sequence continues at coordinate 173,030,944 of CM044439.1, read as the reverse complement.
GGGGGAGCTGTGAATGTCAACAAGACACTATGGGGTAGATTTATCAAAGAGTGAAGTTAAGAGTGAAGTTCCGCCACTAGAGGGAAATTCCACAGCTCTCAATTAATTTCTATGGGATTTTTAAAGGCGTAATCATAAAAGGGTGAATTTTCACTTCACCCATTGATGAATACGCCTTGCAAAATCCCATAGAAATCAATTGAGAGCTGTGGAATTTCCCTCTAGTGGTGGAACTTCACTCTTTGATGAATCTACCCCCAGGAATCTCATCAGGAATAAAGGTATATATATTCCAGTGGATGGGAAATACATTTAACCCTTTCGCTGCCAGCCATTTTGTCCTAAATGCGAACATCTACTGCCAAACAGTTTTTAAACATTTTGTACTCTTTCACTTTAAGGGCCTTTCCTGGGGAGTCTTTTAGTTTATCCAAGAAAACAATAGATCGTTTTTTTTGGGACAACATTATCTTTCAAAATATGCTAAAATTTTGGGGGACTTGCACTCTTGTAAAAATATATGGACTTATAAGTGTATAAAAAAATAAACAGTTTTGCATGATACGAACACATCTATCAGAAACATAATTTATTCTATGAATGAGAACACAGCCGATTTAGAAAGTTCAGTGTGTCCTGAACATGCCCATACAAAATATATCGTTTTATGGAGATTTCTCACTTTTATAGATAAAAATCTCTAAGCAGTACACTACCAAATTTCCAAAGCACCGCTCCACAAAACGGCATACTTCTGATTTCAAGGTCAAACATTCCACCAAAAGGTAGATTTACCCTAGAAAGCTACTTATTATTAGAAAGAAAAGAATCAAAAATGGGTAATTATATCTCTGTACACCAAACTACCAAATTGCAATTATATCCTAAGGTTATCATTTGGATGAATTTGGTGAATTTTTTGAAAAATGACCTCAGACCTTCAAATCTACAGCATCGTATCTCACATGCATCATTGGGTACCAATGTATAACACCCTAAATATGATTGCCAGGAGTCCACTGAACATTTTGATGCTCAATATTTATTGGTGTACCTAAGTATGTGGCATATAGAGGCCCCAAAATTTAGACACCCCATGTGAACCATCAGTTATGTATTTACAGTTACTGCAAAATCAACACATTTACCTCATTTTGAGGAGGGCAAAGTTAGAAATAAGTAAGTTCACCCAAAAAACCAAACTTTTTCGGAAAGTACACATTCCCCCAAATCCGAAATGGGTATGTAGGTCTTTCTACTTAAAAGCACCAAGCTGCAACCCTTTCCTAAATTAGGAATGGTGGCATTTCCAAAAATCACCTAAAAATTTCCACCCTGCAGCATCATTTCCACACATACTTTTAAGTATCAAGATAAATCACCCCAAACATGAAAGCCTGGAGTCCACTGAACAGTTTGATGCCCAATCCTTAAGGTTCTTAGTGGGGTCCCTCAGGGC
>CM044439.1:173013715-173029475 GCA_024363595.1 Xenopus borealis | reverse complement strand
ACATTAGATAGGTATAAGAAGGGGTTATATGGTGTTTAGCAAGTGAGGGAATACAGGGTTATGGAAGATAGCTTGTTCTAAAAGTTGATCCAGGGACTGGTCCCATTGCATCTTGGCGTCAGGAAGGAATTTTTTTTCCCCCTCTGAGGCAAATTGGAGAGGCTTCAGATGGGGTTTTTTTCTTTCCTCTGGATCAACTAGCAGTTAGGCAGTTAAAAAAAAAAGTTAAAAAGGTTGAACTTGATGGACGTGTGTCTTTTTTCAGCCTAATGTACTATGTTAATATGTATAGGTGTACCCAAGCACGCGTCATATAGAAGCCCCAAAATAAAGACCCCCATTTGGCCTGTCATTTCAAGTACTGCACAATTACATCATTTTTAGGGGGGCAAAGTTATAAAAAAGTAAGTTCACCCCAAAAAAAACATATACACATTCCCCCAAATTCAAAATGGGTATGCATGTCTTTCTACTCAAAGTACCAATCCACAAACCTTTCCTAATTTTGGCAATTTGGTGACATTTCCAAAAATCCCCTCAAAATTTCCACCCTGCAGCATCATATTTCCACAAATACTTTTAGGTATCAAGATAGATCACCCCAAATATGAAAGCCTAGGGTCCTCTCAACAGTTTGATGCCCAATATGTATAGGTGTACTGAAGCATGTGGCATATAAAAGCCCCAAAATGGTACTGCAAAATCAACACAATTACATCATTTTGAAGGGGGCAAAGTAAGAAAAAAGTAAGTTCACCTCCAAAAACCATACATTTTCGGAAAATACACATTCCCCTGAATCCAAATTGGGTATGCATGTCTTTATACTCCAAAGCACCAAGCTGCGAACCTTTACTAAATTTGGTGATAAAGGTAGCTGTTTTAACATTTCTGAAAATCGCCTAAAAATATTGCAATTGGCCACATGTATCTCACCCAATTTCTTACATAAAATTGTAAAACACCCTAAATATTGACGCCAGAGGTCTATGGAACAGTTTGATGTCCAGTATGGACAGATATACCAAAGCAGCTGGCACGTGTGGACCCCAAATAAAAATAGTGCATATGAATTTTTATCCCCTGCCAATTTTCCTTTTGTGTGAGACTGAGCATTGTCTGCCAAAAGACCCTCCTAACAGTACAAAGGCCTCCCAGAGTCACATATTTTTGGAAAGTACACACTCTGATGAATCCAATACAGATATATATATATTGTTCTACACCAAACTACCTAACTGCAAAGTTTTTCTAAACATAGAGGTTTTTACAACATTTCTGAAAATCGCCTAAAAATTTTGCAGTTTGCCAGATTTATCTCACACATTTTACTTACAAAGAAAGATCAACATAAATATGTACGTTTGAGGTCTACTGAATAGTTTGATGCCCAATATGCATAGAATTACCAAAGTATATGGTATGTACGGACCCCAAATGAAAAACATACATATGAATTTTCACACTAACCAACTCAGATGCTGAAAACAGTACTACCCCGACTGTGCATTATGTGCCGTAAGACCCCCAAACTGTAAAAAGACCCCAGATAACCATATATTTTTGGAAAGCATATATTCTGAAGGATCAAACTAAGTAAAATATAGATTTCTATACCAAAGCACCAAACAGCAAAACTATAGTAAATATACATAAGGAACAATAATACAGGAAAGTTATTGCAATAAAATCACAAAAATAGCGTAAATCAATGAAATAACAAAATAACTGAACAACAACATAATTAGTGGCCCAAATCAATTATCCAATAGTCATGCTGTTGAAAGTTTTTACACAAAGATAACAGTAGAATGATTTTTTTTTCATGTTTGTGCTAATAAAAAGTTGTCTGAGTGTGCAAATATTTGTAAATAGGTGTAAATAACGGTACAAAAGAGACCAATTGTGCTAAAATAAAAAATAACAATCTTTACTAAAATGTTGTGTGTAAGTGTATAAATGTACTGTAAGTGTCTGTAAGTGTGTAAAAAACATGCAATTACTGTTTTTGTAGCAGGAAGATCACTAGAAACCTTGAAGGAGCTTTTGATATGTTGCCTCATAAAAACACCTTAAAGGGGACCTGTCACCCAGACATACAAAACTGTATAATAAAAGTCCTTTTCAAATTAAACATGAAATCCAAATTCTTGTTTTTAGTAAAGCATTCATAGTTGTTTTAAATTCATTTAAAATATCAGCTGTCAATCAAATATCCCACAAGGCTTGCCTTGATAATTTCAAATAATTTATACAGTGTAATTAAAGTCCATTTTGCTTGACTAGTATGATAAAATAGGATTTGTAAAATAAATTTCAGGTGACAAGTCCATTTTAATACAAAAATGATACAAGCTAAAGGAAACAAAGGGACAAACAAGAACAACATAACAGTCAAAATACAAAAAGAATGACCCTGAATGAAGCCCCTTTGCTCTCTGACCAGGGCCCATTCAAACAACCTATTCAACCCAAGAATACCAGTAATAGCTACAGAAGCCACTACTTTTCTTGTTTCTTCTTCTTGTTACCATTGAATCTGTCAGTGATAAAGCAATAATTAAGTCTCAAAAGAAACCAAATAACAGGGCACATTAGTGTCTAATATAAACATATCAAAGATCTAAATGGAAGGGCAGCAGACTTGCAAAACACCAACAAAACTTGGCAATAAAATCCCAAGAACTCTGTAACAAAATTGACTTCTAATTGGACTCTTGTTAAATTGAGTCTATAAAAAGCCTGACTATTTATCATTGGTTGGTCAGAAGATACTAATATCTCAAGATTATTCGATATCTGAAAAAGGAAAACATTTACCATTTGTAAATCTGGTCAACTAGTGTTGAGCGAAATATTTGTAATGATGGAATTCCTGTATGTATAGGGAATCCGTCCTCTCATTTTAACATGAACACCCTACAGACACTATTCTGAGATGTTAATGCCATTAATTCACCAATGACAAGAACAAGGATCTTAAATTAATTAAGGAAACTAAATATTGACTTTGGGTTGAGGAGATTGTTTATTCTCCAGCAGCTAAGAACACAGACGTGGTCATTATTGTTACCCACATCATAAAAACAAATTCTTGCCCATAATCAAAAGTGGAACCTATGTTCTATTTATGCCCCAAATAAAGAAAAACAGTTCAGCATATTCCTTAACACTGTCTCCTTGTCAGGCTGGAATTTGTTATTTGGAATCTGCAGGAAGCTCAAGTCTGGTCTTCATTCGGAGCCATGTCGTTTTACAGTCCTTATTGCAGCCAGTCTCTACCTTGTATGAGAACGTAAGCAGGGACCTGGATTCTGGGATGGCAGTGGATGTGATTTACTTAGACTTTGCTAAAGCATTTGATACAGTGCCACACAGAAGGTTACTGGTTAAATTAAGGAATGTTGGCCTGGAAAATATTATTTGTACCTGGATAGAGAACTGGCTAAAAGATAGACTACAAAGAGTGGTGGTAAATGGAACATTTTCTAATTGGACCAGTGTTGTTAGTGGGGTACCGCAGGGCTCTGTACTGTTCAGTGTGTTGGGAGTTTCCTTAAGTGAGAAGGATCTTGGGGTTTTTATAGATAACAAGTTGTCTAATTCTGGGCAGTGTCTGTAGCTACTAAAGCAAATAAAGTTGTGTCCTGCATAAAAAAGGGCATAAACTCAAGGGATGAAAACATAATTGTACCTCGATCCCTAGTAAGAGCTCATGTGGAGTATGCAGTGCAGTGTTGGACTCCAGTCCTTAGGAGGGATATAAATGAGCTGGAGAGAGTGCAGAGACTAAGTGCAACTAAACTGGTTAGAGGGATGAGACTGGGACACTTCAATTATGAGACTGGGAGACTGTCCAGGTTGGGCTTGTTTTCTCTGGAACATGATTCCACTTTGCACTAAATACATTAGAGGACATTATAGACAAATATTACCCATAAAGAGGATCACCAGAGGCCACCCCTTCAGACTAGAAGAAAAGGACTTTCATTTAAAGGAACAGAGTAGGTGGTTCTTCACAGTGAGGACAGTGAGGTTGTGGAATGCACTGCCGGGTGATGTTGTGATGCTGATTCTGTTAATGACTATAAGAGGGGGATGATTTACAGGACAGACATAATACAAAGGCTATTGTCATACTAAACTCTACAGTTAGTATAGCTATGGGCATATATGGTTTGTGTGAAGTTATGGAGGGGTGTGTATATGCTGGGTTTTACTTAGACTGAAAGCTCTACAGGGCAGGGACATCCTTCCCACTATGTCTCTTACCACATAACACTTGTCCTACAATTCTATATATCTATTATGTGATTTGTCCCCCCCATGTATACTTTAATATTTATTTATACAGATGAAGCCAGAAGGGATGGTACATTTGGCGTGCTGTAACAGATCAAGTTAAATGTGCTGGCCACGTTAACTGCAGGGAATCGGGCTGTCCCGACGTTTACAAAAAAGGGCATTTAAATTAAAATAGGCGCAGTTCCACTTATGGACACCAGGTGATGCAATTTTCTTTTCTGAGCCAACTCCAGTAGATCTCCTGTGCCAGAGAACAGGCTCAACAAAATTAAAAAGCTGTTATTGCAAAAAACTGATTTACATTTAACACTTTGTGAAACACAGCCAAACAATAGTACATGTATATGCTTTACATTCATTGTAGACTATAGTAACAAGCAAATTCCTCAAAAGTTTGGGCTCTGTACCTAAAAGGAAAAAAAAAACTATAAACAATAAACAGCACGTTTGCCGTTTTCTGTGAAAATATATGGTATTTATCTTGAATAAAACAATGGGATATCCTTTATGAAATTACTTGAATATTTACTATAAAGTTTGTCATCAGTGTCTTCAAAGCAGCTTATTGTAGTGGTTAAGGCCCTGGTTTTCAGTGTAGAAGGACAAGGGTTTGAAACTCCCATTAAACTTTTTTTTTTTTTGTATTGGAGTTTTTATTCCTCATAATATGCAGAGTAAGGTTTTGAATATGTGTTATCTCTTCTGTAGTGAGACACAAGTGAGCAGTGGCACTTATAGAAGCAGGTTACTTTGGGTTGGAAACACTATGGGAAACAGACTCAAAGGCTTTTGGGGATTTGCAGTAGATACTGTAGTAATGGATATGCAGCTTCAAAGGTCCTAGGGGCAGATCTATCAAAGGTCGAGATGAATTTTCAAATAAAAAAATTTGGATTTCGAGCTATTTTTGTGTACCTAGACTAATGATTATTCCAAATACAATTCAAATTTGCATAAAATTTGAAAATTCGAATCTCGAAATTTCTCATGTACTGTCTCTTTAAAAATTCTAATTCGACCAGTCACCATCTAAAACCTGCTGAATTGCTGTTTTAGCATCTGGGGGACCTCCTAGAACCCATTTGCAGTCAATTGGTGGACTTTGAAAATTTGAAGGTTTTTTTTTGTTAATTAAAATTTTTAGTTATTTTTGTGTTCCTCGACTAGGGAATAGTCCAAGTTCGATTCAACTTTGCCAAAATAGTACAAAATTCAGACTTTGAAATTTGTCATGTACTGTCTCTTTAAAAATTTGAATTCGACCATTCACCATCTAAAACCTGCTTAATTGCTGTTTTAGCCTATGGAGGACCTCCTACAACCTATTTGGAATCAATTGGTGGGCTTTGAAAATTCATAGTTTTTTTGGAAAAACTTTGAATCAAATTCGGCCCAATTCGGGTGAATTTTTGCATATGCAAATTAGGGGCAGGGAGAGAAATTGTGTGACTTTTTGTCACAAAACAAGGAAGTAAAAAACGTTTTTCCCTTCCCACCCCTAATTTGCATATGGAAATTAGTATTTGGATTAATTTCGGGATTCACTCAAATCTTTCACAAAGGATTTGGGGTTTTGGCTGAATCCAAAATAGTTGATTTGATGCATCCCTAATTGAAAGTGGAGAAAACAGCCCCCCCAGCAGCCCAATAAATAATTATCTATGGCAACTTGCAGCAGCCAGGGCCTGATTTCAGCGGTGGGCGCCCCTAGTCCATAGCGCCATGCGGTGCTGGGAGGCCGAGCCGCGTTTAGCGGCGAATCCGGCATGGGAAGGTCGGCAGCCAATCAGGACGCGGACCCAGTGGTAGCCAATCACAGCGTACTTGCTTGTGATTGGTTGCTGGCAGGCATAAAAGTCAGCCGCACGTTCGGCTCAGCTCAGTACCTCCTGCGGTCGCAACCGAGGGAGGTGAAAAAGAAGAGCTCTGGCGCTGAGAAGAAAAGAAGAGTTCCAGCGCTGAGAAGAAAAGAAGAGTTCCAGCGCTGAGAAGACTTCAATCAAGGCGGTCGGAATGGCGGTGTCTAAAGCAGCAGTGGCAGCGATCGCGGCTCTTCTCGCGGAGGCGGATGGAAGTCAGGAGAAGTCAGCTGTGAACGTCATGCAACTCCTGAAGGACTTCTCTCTTCTAAGGAAGTGCCAGGAACTGGCTGAAGAGGACATCGAACGAGAGGAGTCAGAAGAGGCGGCCAGTCCAAGAGCGGAGTCGGACAATAGCCGCTCCTCCCTCTCCATCACAGCTAAGAAGACAGCGGCCAGAGCTTTTAAAGGACATGTCAACCCTTTTCACAAAAATGTAATCAATGAACAGCATCTCTGAAATCTTTAGATAACTGCCACTCTGGTTGTTAAAAGGTTAACAGTAAGGCTGCAGTATCCCCTTAATCAGCTACAAATCCTTCTACTAAACCACTCTGCCCCCTCCCTCAGGAATTTCCTTTGGCCCTTGGCTCAGTGAGCATGCTCAGTTCCTCTCAGATTACATAACACGCCCTCCAGACTAACAGCCAATGAAGAGAGAGCATCGCTGGTTCCCATAGAAACTGTCTGATGCTATATTTTTCTCCTGACCACCTCTCCTGAGCTCAGCGTAATAATTACAGAGCTCAAACACAGCAGAACTTATTTTTATCAATGTATGTTGTGTAAACCTGCATTCTGCATTACATGGAATTTACATACGTGTCTTATTTCACATGATCATGTATCAGAGGGAAAATGGCCGCCAGGTGAAAGCTGCTATGTGTTTTAGGAAAATGTGATGGTGCTGGCAAACAGAGGGGGTATATGCAGTACAAATGATTAGTGATGGGCGAATCTCCCAAGATTCGCTTCGCCGAATTTTTCGCGAATTTCTAGAGAAATTTGCGAAACGGCGAAAAATTCCCGAAACGAGTCGCGGGACGATTTTGTCACGCGTCGCATCAATTTTGTCGCGCGTCGCGTCAACTTTGACGCGTCGCGTCAAAAATGACGCGCGACTGACGCGCGACTCGTTTTCAGCGAATTTTCGCCAAGCAAAATTTCTCTGGTGATTCGTGAATTTATTCGCCAGCGGCGAATCGCGGGAATTCGCCGCGAATTCGACCTAGGCAAATAAATTCGCCCATCACTACAAATGATGCCGTTTGGGTGCGGAAGATATGCCCAACTTATATACAGGGTAGGAAAATGTAGGCTTTATATGTCCTTTAAGCTCAATGTTAAAAGAGCGAATAAATGGCCGCAGAAGAGAAGGGCTAGTGAGGTCTATTGGCCTGCTATGTCCCCACCTGCTTCAGACATCGCTCCTTCTACAAGTCAGGAAGTATTTAATCAGACTGTCCTAACGGGTCGGCCTGGTAAAAGAGCAGTAACACATCAGGATAGTCAGGGAAAAGACAGGGACAGCAGCCAGAGACGGAGGAGATAGTACAGAGCTCTCCAGGGACCTGTTGCAATCAGCAGGTAGTATGGCTAGTTTGAATAGCATATTAAGCACTATATCTCACTTACTACATAAGGATTCACATTCTCTGGTGCGTCTATAAGCACAGGGGTACCAGAACAATGTGTAAGGGAGGTTATGCCTTGTCAGACCACACCATTGGGTGTTCACCGACCCAACTCAGTAAAGGAAAAAATCTGGAGAGGAGAATATGTGGACTTATTGTCGCTTATTCCCTCTTTTAAGCATTTCATAAAGTCTGCTAAAAAGACGGATACTGAGGAGGATAGGAGGCGCCCAGTGGCTAGAACATTTAGTAATTGGCTACAAGCATTCTGTGTGATTTGTGAAAAACAGCCAGGTCTTGCCCCCCAACTCTTTAAACATATAGATATTGTGCTTGAAGCATATAAGAGCTTTGGAGGTCTTGCCTGGTTCTTATATGAAGATTTAGACAAAGGTTAGCGGTGCAGGATCACCTGACCTGGGGTAATAAGGATGTGGATATTCCGTCTTACAGGCAACAGATACCAAATTCACAGGCTCCTGGCAATGGGGCAGCAACAAGAAGCCCAAGTGCCCCTCAACCAAATGTATGTTGGTCTTATAATGAATCCACCTGCAAGTGGCAAGTGAATTGTAGGTTTCAACACGAATATCATTTTTGTGGGGGCAACCATCCACTTTTTTGCTGCATTAGGAAGTTTAGTAGCTCCAATCCCAAAGCCTCTAGAGACAATGTGGCCAAAGCCGCAGTCCCCAGTGAAGATACAAGAAATGCTTCATTGGCTAAACTGTTACCCAAACCAAACGAAAGCCCAGGTAATTGAACTGGGTTTCAAAGACGGGTTTTGGATTCCATGGGATGAGCTTAGATTCTCTGAAATAATCCCAGATAACCTGAAGTCTTAATTAACCCAGATATTGTGAGAGAGAAAATTAGGAAAGAAATTGCGCTGGGCAGGGTACAGGGTCCATTTCTGGAGTCTCCAATACCAAATTTAAGACTGTCCCCTCTTGGACTGGTACCAAAAAAGGAGTCTAATTCATTCCGCCTTATACATCATTTATCCTACCCGACTGGCTTGTCTATTAATGATGGAATTGATAGTGAACTCTGTTCAGTTTCATATGCATCATTCGGCCTTAACTATCCTTAAAAAATGTGTCCCAGGTGCGCTAACTGCAAAAACGGATATTGAATCAGCCTTCAGGTTATTCCCCATACACCCACAGTGCTTTACATTATTGGGTTTCCATTTTGACGGCTATTTTTATTTTGACAAGTGCCTACCTATGGGCGATTTTGAAATCGCTCCAAATTGACTCGCGAGGCAATTTGGAGCGATTTCAAAAAGCGCGCCGCTCCATGTGAATAGGCGCCGGCGTTTTCAAGTAACGCCGGTGCGCCCCAGGACTTGGCTATTCGGGGAGGTTCGGGGGCTACAAGTCGCGGCGAGAAGTTGTCAGGCGACAAATTGCCCCCGAATCTCCCCGTCTGCCCTAGCCCTTATTGAGTGGGTAGTGAGGAAGGAGACGGGTTCAGACCTGGTCATTCATTACCTTGATGACTTTTTACTTGCTGGTCCCAATGGCTCTCAGCATTGTCAGAAATCTTTAAATATGTTTATTTGGTTAGCGAGTAAGTTTGGTATCCCGCTAGCAAGAGACAAAACAATGGCTCCTACAACCACTATTACATTCTTAGGCATTGAGATAGATAGTGTGGAAATGGAATTCCGACTACCCAGTGATAAGCTGTTGAAATTGAGAGCCTTAGTTAATACAGCATTGACCCTTAAGAAGATCACTTTGAGACAACTGCAGTCTCTTATTGGACACCTTCATTTTACAACCAGGGTTCTGCCCATGGGACGGCGGTTCTGTAGGAGACTGGCAGCCTTGACAGCAGGTCATTCAACCCCCCATTCTCACATAAGAATCCCAATTGATATGAATTGATCTCTGGGCATGGAAAATGCATTATAATGGGCATTCATGTTGGCAAACTACACTGGCAGATAACACGGAGCTGCAGTTATTTACAGATGCAGCAGCTTCCACAGACTTTGGAGCAATTTTTGGACACTCATGGTGTGTGGAAGCTTGGCCAGATGAATGGAGACTGGCAGGATTGACAGAAAATTTAGTACTGTTAGAATTTGTAGTTGCAGTTGAAATTTGGGGGGACAGGTTAGTGAATAAACACATTCATTTCAATTGCGATAACTTAGGAGTAGTGCAAGTTATTAATAGGCAGAAAGGCTAGACACAGGGCTAGACATTTTGTCAATTTCCCAGCTGCCCCTGGTCATGTGACTTTTGCCAGCACTTTAGGAAGGAACGGATTTCTGGCAGCCAGTTATTTCTCCTACTTAGGGCAGATGGGCAGATTCGTGGAGAGATTTAGTCGCCTTGCGACTAATCGCCTCTTCTTCGAGGCGACAATCTCCCAAACTGACTTTCCCCTGCCTCCTAATTGTGAAAACACCAGTTCAATGGCACTCGCGGTGCCTTGATTTCCGAAATCGCCTGAAGTTGCCTCATGGGAAAAAAAATTAAAGATTCCTATTTTTCACAATATATGAATTTATACCAGAAAATATTTAATTTTATGCATTAAAATCCAACTGGTTTGGAAAGCCTCATGTCTCTCAAACATGCCAATACCAGATATGTACAGTTTTGTACAGGATATTACTGAATTTTTAAATCAGAAGGCAGAAAACGTTATACTTTAGATTCCAAGGCCAGAAAATCCTGAAAAAGTAGGTTTAACACATATTTTTGGAAAGTACACATTCTGCCGATTCCAAAATGGGTAACTACGTCTCCTGACTCCTAACTACCAAACATCAAAGCTTGTCTGAAGGTGGTGTTTTTTATAAAAATAAATAAAAAATCCCACACTGTATTAGATACCAAAACTTCCAAACAGTTTGGGGCCCATTGTGAATAGGTTTACCAAAGTATCCGGCATTTAGAGGCCCCAAAATGAAGTTAGCCCATGCAAATAGTCATGTGGGTAATGTCAGCTAATGAAAAATAAACACATGGACTGCATTTTTTGTGGGATAAAAACACAGAAATATAGGTTTACCCCCAAAAACATTTAATTTTGGAAAGTACACATTCTACCAAATCTAAAATGGGTTACCATGCCTTTCTGCTCCAAACTACTGAGGTGCAAGGCTTTCCCAAAATTGTCAGTGCCTGCTGCTGCCTTGGGGCCCCTGGGCAATTGCGACCCAGGGGCCATTTGTTCCCCACCTGGGCTCGTTGCCTATGGGCTGGGGAACCTGAAGGGAGCACTAAGAATGGAGCCAGTGGCTTGTAAAGCTGCTGCTCCGTTCAGAAAGTGCAGGCAGTAGCAGGGCACATATATTGCATGTGCCTGCTGCTCTCTTGGGGCCCCTGGGCAATTGCGACCCAGGGGCCATTTGTTCCCCTCCTGGGCTCGTTGCCTATGGGCTGGGGAACAAGTTCTAAACCTGCAAAGGTTACAGAACGTAGATTCTACGATCTGTGGCATTTAAAAAGTTAAGCTTTGCCTTTTGTAGTATTTGGTCTGGATGGGAATCAAAATAGGCCCTGACAATACACAGTGGCCCAAACTGTACCCAACTAGCCCACAAAACAGTAACTTTCTATGGCATCTCCCAGCAGCCCCTCTGCCTGAACCCACAGATTGCCAGACCGGGCTTTCTATGTGAGGAAGAATGATGGGTGTAGGGCCGGATTTCCCTTTTTGGTGAACCTACAGTAGGTACTTTCTTCTTCACCTTCTGGCTTCATCTGTACTAAGGTTTCAGGTTGAGCTTGAAATTCAACAAGTAGCAAGTACTCGTTCTGTAATATATCAAGTAAAACAAGGTTTATTTAGTAAATAGTTTAAAATAGTTTAAAAAATAATAAACAGTTAAAAATAAAACTGGGATTAAAAAAAAAAACTTACGCAAGGCACTTCCAAGAATTGAACTCATTACCTTCTGCTTCATAGACCTACACCAAGACCACTAAGCTGTAAAGTCTGAGACTTGAACCATTACACAATTCATATAATACATCATTTGACAGGCATGTATTTTATTTTTTTGTTTTATTATATTGCAATTAAATATTTAAAAAAAAAAAAACTGCTGCAAAATTAAAAAAAAACATAAGGGCAGATCATGGATTTGTTTGAAAGTTCTGAGTGCAGATTCCCCATCATTGCCCAATGCAAAGCCAATTTCTAATAATCCATCAGAAACATGTCTCCACGCTTTTATTTAAATCATACTGACTTAATACTGTAGCAGAATATAAAGAGATTGTTTCTTCAGCTCTTCGGTTTGTAAAGAGATTGTGGCTGGAACGATCTGTCGTCTCTCACCCCTCACTGCAGCTCTCGTAATGTCGTACCTGAAACAATAATAGTATTGGACACATCTAGTGGCCAAAGCTGGTATTGCAGTCAACTTGAAAAAGGAAACTGCGTTAAATGCGACGAGGCAACTTTAGGCATTGCGCTTGCTGCTTCTTATCAAGCGTCACAGCGCGTTAAATGTACAAAAAAAGGTGGCTCCATCTATCTATATATATATCTATAGATATATATATATATAGAGATATATATATATATAAATACACTTTTATGCTCTGTACAACGCTGCGGCTCCTTATTGGCCCTTGATGCTGCTGACTGGCATTACTTGCTACAGACAAGTTTATCATCTACAAGGACTCCAAGCTCCGTCTCATTATGGATTTGCCTAGTGCAGTCCCATTAAGGGTATAAGTGAATATTGTTACATCCCAGGTGCATGACTTTACATTTATCAATATTGAATCTCATTTGCCACTTAGCTGCCCAGATTGCCAGTTAGTCAAGATCCTGTTGCAAGTGCCACATCCTGGATGGAATTAATTGGGCTGATAGTTTTGTGTCAAACACTGATACATTACTTACAAATAGTGATGGGCAAATCTGTGGCGTTTCGCTTCGTCGAAAAATTCGCGAAACGGCGAAAAAATTTGTGAAACGAGCCACGCTGATGTTTTGTCGCACGCCCAAGTTGACGCGTGCTTATTTTGACACGCGTCAGAATAGTTTTGACGCACAGTGCAATGTAATAAAACTGCCAGGTGAAATACAGACCCCCAACGGCCCCTTCTTTTGGAGGGACATTCCCTCGTTTGGCAGCGCAACCTGCAGTCCCTCATTTCATTTGTATTGGAAAGTCCCTCTTTTCTCTGCACGGAATAGCCAGAAAAAGAAAGAAGTTTCTAACTTAATTGGCTTTTGGCAGAGAGCCTAGAAGAACAGCTAACAGGTGCAAAAAAGATGCTTTTTAACAATTTTGATATAATAAAAGAAGTCATTGATTGAATTTGTAACAGTTTAGATAACTAGAAATATTTTCAAACTTTCATAACCTGCCAGATTTGGTCAAACGAACATGTTAATTAGTGGGCGTGGCCAAAAAATGGGTGTGGTCAAAATGTTGCAGCGCTACGTATGGAAAAAAAATTTCTCTCCCTCTTTTTACTTCCAAAATGTTGGGACTTATGGAAATGTGAAAAAATAGTAAAAAATGTCGTCTTTTGCTTTGTGTGTGAATGTGCTGAATAGCATTGGAGTCAATGAGCAATTTACACGCGTGTGCCACTTAGTTACACACGTGTCCTGCATTGTTACTGGACTCTTATATTTTCTAAAGAAAAAAAGGCTCCCATTTTACCAGCTTCTTAAATACATCTGTGATTATTATTTAAAATAGTGAAACATTAACTCTTTCAGGAGTCCGAGGAGAAGCGACCTATCCAAGAATGAAGGTGCGCTTTATAATCAACAGCTAGGGAGACCTTTAACCCTGAATGCTGATCTAGGCAATATTGTTTCATAAGCTTAAGGAGGTCTTCAGCCCAATATGTTGTCCAATTGTAAACGATCAGCAAGATCTTTGTATCTCTTTCACCAAGACTCTGTTACTCAATCTGAGTCTTGTCTGCTGTCTCTTTACTCATTCTTAAAGATATATATATAAAAAGTAACTCAAAGCAACTGGACTTGCTGAGATATTTTAATGAAGACGTTTCACTGCTCATCCAAGCAGCTTCTTCAGTACAACTGACTGGTGTAGGGGAGTTCTCTGCATTTAGACTCTTCCAACAATCCAATCACAATGGCTCATTGTAACTCTTCAGAGAGGCGACATGTGAAACTCACAGAGGTGTGATTGTGTGTAGTTACAGTGATAGGAAAACCAATGTGACATACAACTCCTACACACGGGTGTTACTTGTGAGAGTTGCATGAATGGATGTGTCAAGAGTTCTGAAACCGCCGGGGAACAGATATATATATATATACCATGACCTGGATGAATGAGAATCTTCATAGTTACATTCTTAAAGATGTTTGCTGGGGAACAATGTCTATGTTTGCTATAGAATGTTTGCCCAGCAATATAACTACATCAGGGACATTGGACAATCCCGAATCTGCTGAGTTATACGTAGTGAAATGTGAGGTTTAAATCACTATAAATCAGATATTTATATATTGAAAATAATTGAAACAAATTAGAAAATATCCACAGTGCTACAATAATAATGGAAGTGGTCTATAATGTGAACCTTTTGTTTTGTGAAGAGAGGCTTTAGGGCCAGTGATATGTGGATCCTATTCAGCTGGAGAATCAAGGAAAGACTGATGAATAGTTAAATATTTAGATGTTTCTGGACCAGTCACCTCCTCATACCCCTTTAAGTGCAAGTTCTGTATGAGCAGAGAGAAGACCCAAATGTATTTTATTGTTGATTTCATGTTATTGTTAATTCTATTTTGCTCCATTTACAATTGGTTATTTATATATGATTTGTTATCTCCATTAAAATCAGCTCAATGTCACTTCTAATCTAATCTCATTGGCTATTCATTAAATTAATATTATATTCTGACAAGATTGTAGAATACATTGTCCAGGTTATGAGCCAGATTCTGTTCATTCATCTACTTCAGTCTCAACATTCCACCTGGATTTCTATTGAGTTTTCATGAGATAAATCATGAAACAAGTTCTTCTTACTGAATTGATTCTGTCCCAATATGTGGATTTTTTTCTTGCTGCTATAGAGAAATAATGGGTCACTAATGAGAATTTGATTCTTTCCTTTGGCTGGGGCTCTAGTAAAGCTCAGCAGTCAATAGCCCTAATGAATATGCCATAAGTAATGATTTAATATCAGCACTTTTATCCTTCCATGTCAATGTCTATCACTGACAAATAGTGATGGGCGAATCTACCCCGTTTCGCTTTTGCAGAAAAATTTGCGAATTTCGCTGGAAATTGGCAGAAAAATTATCGAAACGAGTCGCGGCACGTTTTTGTTGCGCATCATGTCAACTTTGACTCGTCGCATCGTTTTCAATGCGCGTTGCGTAATTTTCGTTGCGCATTGCGTTGTTTTTGATGCTTTGCGTCAAAAACGACACGCGTGACTCGTTTTTTTCAGTGAATTTTTGCCAGGCGAATTTTTGCTGGCGTTTCGCGAATCACGGGAATTCGCCTCAAATTCACCCCTGGTGGATAAATTCGCCCATCACTACTGACAAACACGTTAAGTGCCTGATAACCAGATACGATGAATGTGAGTCCAAATGGATCTGCTATAAGAATACATGGAGCAATGATTTGTACCTGTAATTCAGTTTGGACATTTGTCTGTCTGCAGCCCATCCATCAGCTACTTCAGGCATTTCTTGGCCTTTATCTTTGCCACTGAAGAAATAAACAGACGGACAGATATCTTACCTAATGTTACCCTTGGGTGCATGATCTATGATTCCTGCCAATGGGAGAAGAAAGCTGTGTATAGTGCCCTGGGCATATTATCAGGAGGCGACTCAGCAGTTCCAAACTATAAGTGCCAGAACTATGGTGATGTTGTGGCCTTCATAGGGCACCTAGTGTCTTACTCATCTTTCTCTTTGGCACAACTGATGGGGACCTACAAGTACCCTCAGGTATTTATTTATGGTTCT
>CM044439.1:172963317-172977421 GCA_024363595.1 Xenopus borealis | reverse complement strand
CCTTCACTTTGCTCTTTGCAGTAGAGAGAGCGCATTGAGTCCCTAACAGAGCCCCTCCTCTGGGTGCCCCACCGTGGCTATTTCTTCTAAAGCTACTACACTATATGGACAGTGATGCAAAACAGAGGGCCACCATTACAGCAGTAAAGAGGCATTTAAGAGACACCACTATTACATACAGTATTACATACAGTATGCTTTACCCAGCAAAGCTACGAATCCAAGATGGATCAAGTATTATTCTTCACTACATCAATAAAGTGTCAAGCTTACCAGATGAACGGTGGATGGATCTTGAAGATAAGGACTCACAAGCAGCTCACACAACACAGAACCCACCCGGATGTGATACAGGAGAGCCGTGAGTGGAGAAAAGCCAGCGAGGCTCAACCGAAGCAAGGTACCAGGGATACAGAGAGAAGAGTAATCAAACCGGATCTAAGTTCAAGGGCAGGCAGTAATTCAGCAGAACGGAGATGAGCAGAAGTATGGACAGGCAGAGAGGTTCAGTAGTCAGAAACAAGCAAGGCTCATACACGGAAATCAGAATAAATTCAAATAGGCAGAAAAGCTTGGCTTCAGGGAGAACCACGATAACCAGGCACAGCTTTGCAGACAAAGTTAGTTTAAATACCTGATCTTGGTGCCAATTCTCCAGCGTCAGAATGACTACTGCAGCATCATGATGCCCTGCATCATATACTAGATGCATATCAACGTCCATCCAGATGTGCTCACTTGTGCGCATGCCTGCAGCTCGATGCATGTGACGTCATCCCTGCTGGACAGCACCGTGGCAACCCTACAGGATGGAGCTGCACCAAGGATTTGTAAGTATTCTTATGTTGCCCCCTACTGAGAAGCGGCCTCTGGAAGCAGATATTAGAAGGATTGTCAGGATACATCTTGTGAAATTGAGTCAAAAGTGTAGGAGCATGTATATTAGAAGAATGTTCCCAAGAATCTTCTTCCGGAGTATACCCCTTCCATCTGACAAGATATTGTAGCCTTCTCCCTCTCCTTTGTGAATCCAGAATTTGTTCAACTCCTCTTGGTTGTTGACTATAACTGGGGTGGAGGGAGGACCCATCCTGGAAATTGATTAAGCACCACCAGTTTAAGAAGGGCTGAATGGAATACTGAATGAATGTGGTAAGATTTGGGTAGCTGTAGTTGAAAGGAAAAAAGTTTGATTTGCCGACTGATGGAAAAATGACCCAGAAATCACTGACCCAGCTTCTTACTTGGACATGACAATTTAAGAATAGCTGTGGATAACCAGACTTGGTCCCCAAATTTGAAATCAAGATCCTTTCTCCGTCTTCGATCCGCATAGACCTTAGGGTAAGGCCACACAGGAAAGATTTCAGGGAGATTTGTCGCCTGGCAACTTATCGCCGCAACTAATCTCCCCGAATGGCTTGCTAGTATCTTGCATCTGCTAGCAATGAGGCAATTTAGAGAGACTTTGAAAATCACGTTGCCGCGTGTGAATAGACGCTGACGACTAATCCTCTATCTTCCAACCTGGATGATTTCATTTCTCTTGCCATCCAGGTAGATAGAAGACTGAGGGAGAGAAGGGGTGAGAAGGGTTCTGCTTTTTCTGGGTTTACCAGTGTTAAGTCTAATTTTCCAAATGTGGTGACCAATTTTAAGCCCCCTCATCCCTCTGTGCCTCTTCCTTAGGAAGAACCCATGCAATTGGGCATATCCCATCTAACTCCTGAGGAGAAGGCTCACAGGCGGTCCCTGTGGGGAGAAGGGTCATTTCCTAAATCAATGTCCTAAGAGGTCGGGAAACTTCCAAGCCTAAATGGAGAAGGGGAGCTCCATTGGGGTAAAGAAGTTTCCTCTCCCCAGTCTACCTCTAGGACTTTGATACTGGTTAAGCTACCCTCGCCTACGGGTTCTGTCAAGGTGTCCGCTTTTGTGGATTCAGGGGAGGAGGGGAATTTTTTGGATGCTGCCTTCACGCAACATTTTGTGTCCCTCTAACCTCTCTAAATCCTCCCATGAGGGTATAAGTGGTTGATAAAAGATCCTTAGGGTCAGGCCTGGTGCCTAAAAAGACTGAGGTTTTATCTTTGTGTTGTAATAACTTGTACCATGTGGTATTAACCTTTTATATTATTGAGGGTGCTTCCTCTCATTTAATCTTGGGGTTGCATCCCTCCAGTAGTAGCAACTACATTTCTTGAAGGTTTACCCGCAGCTTACACAGATTTGCATATGTCTTTTCTAAGAAAGCCACAGAGACCTTACCTTCACATAGGCAGTACGACTGTTCAATCAACCTCATTCCAGGGTCTACTCCCCCTCGAGGTAAAACCATAAAGAATTGTTACCCCCTTCCTGTGGTTTGTGAGTTGTTTGATCAAGTTAAAAATGCCAAGATCAATTCTAAACTTGATCTTAGGGGTGCTTATAACCTCATCCGTATCAGGGAAGGGGATGAACAGATTTAACACCAGGTACGGCAACTATGAATACCTTGTAATGCCATTTGGCCTTTGCAACACACCTGCAGTGTTCCAGGAATTTGTTAATGATATCTTCCAGGAGCCGCTGGCATTATTCGTAGTGGTCTATTTAGACGATATTCAAATTTTTTCTTCTAACTTTTCTGATCACCGCAAGCATGTATTAATAAGGTTAAGGAGTAATAACCTCTTTGCAAAACTTGAAAAGTGTACTGTACCTTTGAATTTTCTTCTATTGAGTTTTTGGAGTTCAACATCTCTAATAAGGGTCTTGAAATGGATCCTGGGAAGGATAAAGCTGTTCTGGAGTGGGCCCAACCTCTGTCTATGCGGGCAATCCAGAGGTTTTTGCGGTTCGCTAATTACTACCTTCAGTTTATTAAAAAAAAATTCCTTGTTTGGGGCTCCTATCAGTAACTTAACCAAGAAAGGTGCAAGATGCTAAACATTTTGTTAATTCTTGCCCTGTTTGTCAGAGGTCTATGTCCTCTAATTAGGTAGAAAGAAGTTAAAGGCAGCACTGACTGTTCCACTATGGGGTGCCGTTTGTCCGAAATACATTCTGTATACAAAACTATCCCTGATACACAAAACAAATGTCTCTCATGGTATATTACTATTTCTGACCATATACACAAATACAAAATATAAAAAATACCTATTTCTACTAAAGAATGAGAACAAAATATTGTTAGTGCACAAAAGGATGTCATTATATTACAAACTCCATTCTGTACATTTTAACAATCAATCTGTCTCTCAAATATATAACCTCCATGTAACAGACTTATATGTAAAGTTACTTACAGAATGAATTATGTAAAAAAAAAAACTTGGGCAGAATATATAATAGTGTAAGTAACTAGTGCATGCCAAGCTAGATAAACGGCACCCCATACTCCACTGCCCAAAACGCTGTGCTGCAATGTAATTTAAGACACTCCTCGTAGCATATAGTCCAATGTAGATTGTAAACACACAGAGCACATATCAAGGGCTAAAATCAATGTTTTATTAGTACATCCTTAAAATCATGGAGCATACAACAGTCACAAGCTTGATGCCTTTTGTGGTTCTCACCACTTCCTCATAAGCATGATCTGCTTGAGTACACCTGAATATTTAAAAGACTCATTGAAACACACCTACTAAAAACATTAACTCGTTAGAGATCTAACCCGTAAATAATAGAGACTGAGAAAAATTCTCATAGGAATTGTTATTAAGGACTCAAAATAGAAGTAGAAAAAAGGCAGAAAAAACAACCATTAAGTTGAGAAAACTACATTAAAAAAAGAGGGCCTATTAAATTTTAATTATTAAAATAATACATAATTGATAATTGGTAATCTCATACATATATGTATTTAGCCAAATTTAATAACAGGTCACTAGAAATGAAAGACTCCTATTTATAAATATACATCAATCAACATTTTATCTTTATCACCCCAATGTATGTTCATCTTGGGGTTATCAATAATCTGAAATGAAAAATTAGAAATTCCCGCATGTTGCTCAAATATATGTTTCGCTATTGCAGACTTAGTATCACGTCTCTCAGCTGCCGTTAGGTGTTCTAGAAATCTAATATCTGCATGTCGTGTGGTTTTACCAACATGTTGAACACCGCAGTTGCATGTTGCCAAATAGATAACCCAACGTGATTTACAATTGAAGTATTGCTTCATAGGGTAACTTTTACTTCTGCTGGTACTTGTAAAGCTATTTGAAACGTTTATAACCGCACAAGCTTTACATCTACTTCGGCCACACTTATAAGTCCCTTTATATTTTAGCCAAGTTGGATTGCTAGTGTGTTCCTTAGACTCATATAAAGGTTCAGGCAATATTCAGAGTCAAAATCCAGGCAAAGGGTCAACAGGCAGGCGGCAAGTGGCAAGGTCAGGTTCAGGCAAAGGTCAGAAGTCCAGAAATCAATAAAGAAGTAATTTAGGCACAACCAAGGGATAACTGATAACTCTGGCGTCAGTTAAAGTTTGAATTTTGCACCAAAGGTGCAGACGCCGTGTCACGGCGCGATGACGTCATTGCGCTGGCACCTCTACCCACGTGGCGGCCATGACTGCCGCCATTGGGGGAGCAACGCCGGCCAGGAAAAACGTGCCGCCCAGAGTTCCTGGCGGTGATCATGACAGTACCCTCCTCACCACAGGGGGCCAAAGAACCACCAAGTCTGGGTTTCTGGGGAAATTTGGTATGGAATCCCCTCACAAGACGAGGAGCATGGACATCAGAGTGTTTCTCCCAGGAGCTGTTTCTACTGGTCCAAAGCCCTTCCACTTGATGAGATACTGAAGTGACCATCTGGAGAATCTGGAATCAAGGATCTTTTCCACTTCATATTCCTGTTGGCCATTCATGGAGATGGCAGAAGGAGGAGATTGATCAGAAGAGAAACGGTTTGAAATAACTCGCTTTATCAGGGAGACATGGAAAACATTGGGAATCCGCATCTCAGGAGGAAGTTGCAAATGAACAGTCGCAGGGTTGATGATCTCAGAGATGGAATAAGGACCGATGAATTTAGGACCCAACTTGGGAGAGGGAATCTTCAAACGAATGTTTCTGGAAGTGAGCCATACTTTATCCCCAACATTATATGGAGGAGGAGATGTCCTTTTACGATCATGTGAGAAAAACTCACCCTGGTGGTCTAGTGGTGCGGCAGGGCGTCAGCGGAGGCCAGCGGCACCCACGAGGGGGTAGTGAGGATCTAGGAGGAAGCCCTTTCCAGAGAGTCCAAGGCAGTACAGTTCAGGGTAATTCAAGAGAATGGTCAAGTCCAGGCAAAAGTCAAAATGCAGGCAGCACAGGATCAGGTTCAAGAACAGGCAGGGATCAAAAACAGGAATCCAGACAAAAATAGCACACGCAGGGACTTTCAGCAAGAAGACATGCCTTCCGATTTTTGGTCCCAGGTTGGTAGGTTAGAATAAAATTGAAACAGGAGAAGAACAGAGCCCATCTTGCTTTTTGGGGATCTCTTAAGATAATGGATAAATTCTAAATTCTTATGGTCAGTATAGATCGTGACCGGATGAGGAGCACCCTCCAAGAGGTGATGCCACTTCCCGGTGTCATAGTTCTGTTCCACAGGGGAAAACTTCTTAGAGAAGTAGGCACAGGAATGTCATTTCCTATCCGTGGAGTGTCTTCAATGTAAAAGGGTAGATGTGGTTCAGGATGAGTACAGAAGCAGATAAAAAAGGCATCATTTAGTGACTGGAAGGGCTCAAGGGCCATAGGAGGCCAAGAATTGGGTCTTCCTCCTTTGCGAATGAGGGAGCAACCTTTAATAATTGTCAGTAGTAATTTGTGAAGCCAATGAATCTTTGGATTGCCTTCTACTTGAAGGAAGTGGCCATTTCTGGATAGCAGAGATCTTGGCAGGATCCATATCAAACCCCTCAGGGGAAATGATATAGACGAGGAATGGAATCTTAGACACCCCAAAGAGAAATTTCTCCAACTTGGCGAAGAGAGAGTTTTCAGGCGAGAGAGAGCTTCTCGTACTTGAGAATGAAGACTTTCCAAGTCTTCGTAAAACCCATGTCGAGTATTGAATGCAGTCTTCCATTCATCACCTTCCCGGATTGATGAAAGCCTTAGAATCATCTAGAAGTGATCCTGTTTCTCCCACAGAGGAGATGCCCACTCTAAGGCTTTTCCAGTCAGGCGAGAAAAGATGTAACCCACTTAAGCGTGTTCTGAAACAAACTGAATAGGAAGCAGCATAAAATGGATTTCACACTGATTCAGGAACCCTCTGCAGGCCTGGGGATCACCCCCATAGAGAGGAGGCGCCGGGATACGTGGCTCCGGGCGGCAATCGTGACACTGAGAGACAGGATACTCAGTCTGCAATTGCGAAACATATTATTGAGCAACGTACATTGGGGTGATGAAGTTAAAATGTTGTCAAGGCTAGAAACTTATTGGATACATCAACTTAAAATTATAGAAACACATAGGAGTTTCGAGATTGGAAGTTGACATGTTTACTTTAATGTTTTTCTCCCAATGTTTTCTTCCCCTGGTTTTGTACTGAGACTCACGGATTTACTTATCTAATTTTTGTTTATTTATTTGTTTATTGATTTTTTGCATTCATTCCAATATGGAAGCGTTTGGTAACATACTGTGTACTATACATGAAATATTAGATCTATGGTGAATATATTAATTGAATTAATTAAATAAATTTATTTATTTATGATTTGTACTTATGATTGGGTTAGGGTTAGGGTTTGAGAATACCAAATTGATTGATGTATATTTATAAATAGGAGTCTTTCGTTTCTAGAGATCTGTTATTACATTTGGCTGAATACATATATGTATGAAATTACCAGCTATCAGTTATGGATTATTGTTATCATTCATATTTATTAGGCCCCTTTTTTGTTAATGTAGTTTTTTTTCAACTTAATGGTAGCTTTTTCTGCCTTTTTTCTTCTTCTCCTTTGAGTCCTTGATAACAATTGATATGAGAATTTTTCTCAGTTTCTATTAATTATGGGATCTCTATCACACACCACTTCACTCTTTAATTATATTTTCTTTGGAGTTTTATCTAGTAGTTAGATCTCTAAGGAGTTAATGGTTTTAGTAGGTGTGTTTCAATGAGTCTTTTAAATATTCAGGTGTACTCAAGCAGATCATGCTTATGAGGAAGTGGTGAGAACCACGAAACTTGTCAAGCGTGTGACTGTTGTATGCTCCATGATTTTAAGGATGTACTAATAAAAGATTGTGTGTCTACAATCTATATCTAAATCCTCTAGGAATTTGTCTCAGGGTCTGCTGAGGCCACTACACATTCCTGATAAACCCTGGTCCCATCTTTCGATGGATTTCCTTGTTGATTTGCCCCTTCTCAGGGAAAAACTGTGATTTAGGTGGTGGTGGATAGGTTCAGCAAAATTAGTCACTTTGTTTACCTTCCACACCTCCCTTCTGCCAAAACATAGGCTGAGTTATTTATTTCTAATATTTTTAAGCTACATGGTTTTTCGGTCTATATTGTTTGTAATAGAGGGGTACAGTTTGTTTCGAAAATTTAGAGGACATTCTGCTCCTTGGTGGGGATTTTCTAACGCTTATCATCCTCAAACCAATTGTCTAACTGAAAGGGTGTCTCATAATCAGTCCTCATGAGCTGAAATATTACCCTGGGCAGAATTTGCTTACAATAATGCAACTGATTCTTCAACTGGTGAATCTCCATTCTTTAGTGTTCATGGTTTACATACCAAACCATTTTCTTTTTCTGGTTCATTGTCCCCTGTACCCTCTACCAAGTCCTCTGTAAAACTATTTGGTCTGGGGTGTCTCTTTCTGCAGCTACAACCTCTCAGAAAAAAGCAGCCGATAGGTCTTGTAGTGAGGCATCCAAATATCAGGTTGGAGACTCTGTATGGTTGTCTACAAAAAACATTAAGTTAAAGGTCCCTTCTCTTAAGTTGGGGCCCAGGTTTATTGGTCCATATCCCATCATTGAAATAATTAATGCTTCTTCTGTTCATCTCAAAATTCCCGATAATTTCTTTTCATGTTTCCTACCTGAAACCTCCCACACAGGTGCACCAACAATCCTTTCCTTCCCCAGTATTGGTCGAGGGTCAGTCTGAATTAATTGTCCAAGTGCTCCTTGATTCTCGCCTAGTGCATGGTAAGTTACAATACCTTGTGAAATGAAAGGGCTACCATCCTGAGGAAAACTCTTGAGTTACTTTTTATGATATTAGGCTGATTGTCTCAGGAAGCAATTCCATTCTAAATTTCCTGAGAAACCTTAGGGTTCAGTGCCCCCCCCAGAGGGGGGGTAATGTAATAAAAATTGTACCTGGTGGTCTAGTGGGGGGATGGCAGGCGTCACTTCCTTAAGGCATGGGACGCTACTTGTAATTTCAAAGGTGCCAAGCACGCATTGGTGTTGAAATTCAAATGATATAAAAAGCTCATTTGGGCTGCTAGACCTTGCCAGTGATAGGATTTGTTCCTGAGGTTCCTGAGCTTTAAGCTAAACCTGTTCCTGAATATCTACTTGATTCCTGTTGTGACCCGTCTGCCTTTTGACTTCTCTACCTTCTGAAATGCCACACCTTCCGGGAATCCATCTGGAAACCTTTAGGAGAAATAAAAAATCCAAAGACTCCACAGATTCCTGTTCAAAGATACAACTGATGGGTACGAAGGCGAGAGAGAACTTTTCACATGTGGATTCTGTGATCTTCAAGAGAATTGCAAAAGACAAGAATGCCATCCAAATAAATAATGACAAAGATGTCCAAAAAATCTCGAAACACATCATTTATAAAGCGGAGGATAAATGCGACCAAATTGTATCTGAGCACCAGGAAACAAGTCAATAGGGCAGTCATAAATACGATGTGGAGGTAGAGTGTCTGTCCCCTTTTTTACTAAAGACATCTTCAAATTCTCGATAAGCCACTGGAAGATGATCAGGAACTCCTTGAGGTATTGTGAGAGAACAAAGTTTGGCAGGTCCAAAAGGCAATTTCGGTTGACACATGGCAAGACAGAAATCCAAAGAAAAAAATCTCCCCAGAAACCCAATTTATTGCAGGATTGTGTTTCCTAAGCCATGACATCCCTAAAATGATAAAGGTGATGCCACAATATCAAAGTTCAAGATCTCAAAGTGAACTTTATTAAGTGACATAAAGAGGGGAAAAATCTCTTGAGTGACAGGACCGGACAATATGGGTGAACCATCCACAACTTGAAGTAGCATGGGAGTCTTTTTCTGGAGAAGAGGGAAACAATAGGCTTCAGCATCCAGGAAACTGGCAATAATTGCTTGTAGCTTCACTGTCTTGTTTTCCCATTGTAAAACAATGGAACATTAAGTAAGGGGGTTAAAAAAGACTTAAGTTCTGGATACTTATAAGAAATAGCGTTACCCCTGGGAGAAGCTTGTCCACAATATAGACACAGATGAAGTCTTCAACATCTTAGACGTTCCTCTGGAGTTAATGCAGGTCTAATGGCACCAATCTGCATAGGTTCAGACTACCAGAAATAGTTGAGGCATCGAACAAACCATCAAACTGTTGGAGGAGCACGAGGAGGAACCCATATAGGGGAACCTTAACCCCTAACCCTAACCTGACTTTTTAGCTTGCCACTCCAGGAGTCTCCAGTCGAATTGTATGGCAAGAAGACTGAGGTCATCAAGGGTCTCGGTAATTCCTGTGCGTGCCAGTTCATTCTTTAAGGCTTCACCCCAGACGATACTGATGTTTGAGTGCAGACTGATTTCAATCCACATCTGCTGCGAATTTACAAAACTCCACTGTATAATCTATAGCTGGTCTTCACCCTTGACTCAGTGTACGTAAAGCAGCTTCAGCTGTGGACAACCTGTGTGGTTCCTCATATTACACAGCCATGACTTTAATGAAAGAATCCACTGTTGCTAGTTACGGACTCTGTTTAACCATTAAATGGAAAGCCCAGGCTTGGGGGTCCCCAGTCAGAAAGGAGTTAGCAGTATCCACATGGGCTTGTTCAGTCGAATAAGTATATGGTTTCAACTTAAATAGCAATTTATAGTTATTCTGGAACAAGTGAACAGTCTGACACGCAAAGGGATAAGACATTCCCCACCAAGAGACAGGAGAACCCCTCTGACCAGTCCCCAGTAGGAGACAACATTGGTATAGAGATGTGAATGGTTCCCCAGAACTCAGCAAACAGCCCACAACTGTCACAGTCAAGGTAACTTCTCATACCACACATTGTAATACTTTAACTTTACCCCTTATAGATGATCCTAAAGTAACGCTGAATCAATACTTTATTATGCCCCGGGCTTACAAGGGGACTCTGAAACAGAAGAACTCAGTTGCCTAGACATTCCACTAGAATGATACTTTTAGGCTCCCAAGTGTGAGCCCTAACAGATTGATCAGGGGCTGACTGATGAACATGGAAGGAATCTTCTTTGGACTAATTTTTTACATGTAGGTTAATAACCAGACAGCACAGATCATACTAAAATGGTTGGTGCGATGCACACACAAATAATGACTTGGTTGTATGTTCCCCCAATATAACCTGCTATGGCAGAATTTGTTACAGGGTTCATGACTTGCCAAGTTTGGAGGGTGGGTAGGGAGGTCAAGGGTTAGGGAGTTATGCTATGTTTACTGTTTGTTTGTTGGTTTTGTTATGTTAATATGCAGCAATTCAATGCAACACTGATTGATACACCGTACAGTCCTGACTATACTAGTGACACAGAGAACCTATTATATGCCTATACTTACTTCTCATACACGTATACAAAAGCACAGGTGTTTATCTTAAAAGACACCCACCAGTGACTTCCAGTATGGCGCCTGAGTGAAAAGACGCACAATCCTCCCGCTGTTCTCCAAGCACCACAAATTTCATTTTTAAAAAGCGGTAATTAATTACAAAAAGTACCCGAATGGCAAAAGACTCACCTAGAAAACACAAACAAGCAAAAACTGCTAGTCAGAAAGCAGTGAAGGAGAAACTTGAAGCTGCACACGCTGTTTCAAATATGGCCACCGCATTGAAAGAAACAGAGCAGGTACCCTCCTCCGTACCCTCCTTCTCTCCTCCCACACAACTTAACTCTTTACAAGTTGACATTAACTATAAACAAATAGCTGCTGAGGTGGCTAACTTAATAAACCCTATGATTGAAAAGTCGTTAGAAACCGTTTCAATTAAATTACAAGCTGACATTAATAAACTGGCTGAGCAACTTACCTCACAAAACAACCAACTTTCAGAATTAGAAGAGAGGATTTCTTCTATTGAGGATAACTCTTCCTCGGTTAATTCAAAAGTTTTCCTTCTGCAGAAAAGAGTTGAGGAACTAGAAAAAAAAAGCAGAAGACTTAGAAAATAGATCTAGGAGAAATAATTTGCATTTTATAGGTATACCTGAAACCCACAAACAAGACTCTCTGGCACAATTAATAACACAATGGCTTCCTTCAGCGTTGGGTTTACAAAATGAAATCCCTTCAGTTAAAATTGAAAGAGCCCACAGAATTGGTCCTTATTCAGAAACCAACTTGCAAAGACCTAGAACAGTCATAGTGAGATTTCTAGATTTCTCAGAAAAACACAAAATTCTGCTAGCCTACAAAAAATTGAACAACCTTTTACTAGAAATCAAAAAAATCTTAATTTTCAAGACTTTTCTGCAAATTTGTCCAAAAAAAGACAAAACTTTTCCAGAACATGTCAAATTCTGTTTAAACTAGGAATTAAATTTGCAATGCTATATCCAGCAATGTTAAAGATTTTCCTTCCTACTGGAACCCACAGTTTTGAAGATTTCAAAGAGGCAGAACATTTTGTGGCCAGATTAGATCCTCTTTCCACCAATTCTAGGGTTCAAACTACTAATATCACAGGGAATAAAGATACACAATTTTCATTAACGAAAACCCCTTCTACTGTGACTCAAAGACAAGATCATCCTCACAGTGTATACAGAAAAGTCAGCCCTTTTAAAAAGAAGAACAAATCTATCAATTTCCGTAATAGATCTAGATCACCCCAAACTACAAGGAGAACAGATCCTGAAAATACAGAAATGGACTCTTGCTAAAATTAAACAATAAATAATATAGGCTTCATAGCCTTTCTAATATATCTCCATAATGGCCTTCAAAAAAGGGAGAAGGCATGAGGATTGTTTTGGTTGAATTCTAAATAGAGCTTATTTAGCCTCTAAGGCACTCTAGGAAAAAAGAGAAGTCCACAATATAATAATACATTTTGTTATATTATTCACAGTTTATTGAAATTGTTATATGCCAAATGTTTTATATAACTGAAAATTTCACTTTATTGCATGTACAATATATACATTATTCACTTGCTATGATTCCAATAATTATATATAAGGTTTATACTTCTTATGTTTACTGTGCATCTTACAATTTAACACTGTTCTCCAAAAATGTCTGATCTTAATATTTATTCTTGGAACATAAATGGCTTAAATTCTCCAATAAAAAGAAAAAGGATTCTTCAGGAACTAAAGAAGAATAAAGCTTACATTGCACTGTTACAAGAAACTCATTTGACGGTAGAAGAAAACAAAAAACTCTGTACTTCTTGGGTTGGAGATAACTTTTATTCGGAAGCTGTAAACAAAAAAGGAGGGGTATGTATTCTTATAAATAAAAACTTGCGCTATCAAAAGATTTGTACTTCTAAAGATAATTTTGGTAGATATGTTCAATTTGAGATATTGATTCAAAATAAAATTTGGACTTTTTGTTCCATTTATGCCCCTAATGACCACAAATCTGAATATTTTCAAGACCTAACTCAAAGAATATGTGCCTTAAATTCAAATAACTTAATAGTTGGTGGTGACTTTAACAAATTTCTTTATTGGATATTGGATAAATGTAGTTCCAGCAAAACTTCATCAAATAACAAATCAAAATTTTTAGCAGATTTACTTCATCAAACTAACCTTAAGGATATATGGAGGATTCTCCATTCTTCAGAAAAGGATTTCACATTTTATTCTCACTCCCGCAGAACTGGTACACGAATTGATTATTTATTCATTTCAGTAAATCTTATTAGTCAAGTTACAAATGCAAATATTGGTACGTTCTCTTTGTCTGATCATACTCCTATTGACATTTCCATAAGAATAGTGATGGGCGAAACGGCCGCGTTTCGGTTCGCCGAAAAATTAGTGAATTTCCAGAGAAATTCGCAAATTTTTCGCCGATTCGCAAAATGAGTCGCGCATCGTTTTTGACGCGCGTCGCGTCGTTTCCGACGCGTCGCGTCATTTTCGGCGAATTTTTTTGGCGAATTTTTTTGGCAGTTTCGCGAATTTATTCACCAGCGGCGAATCGCGGGAATTCGCCGCGAATTCGCCCCTGTCGAATAAATTCGCCCATGACTACATAAGAACATTCAGTTCTTCCAAATCCTTCATTCCTTGGAGATTTCCATCACTCTTGGCTTCCAGACCAGACTTCAAAACATTTCTGAAAGAAAAATGGAAAACATTTATTTTAAATAATGCTATTCATATGGACAAACCTACGCTATTATGGGACACTTGGAAAGCTTTTATTAGAGGAGAAGTAACGGCTTTCAAAAGGAGATTCACAAAAAACTAAATACAAAAATTTTAGAATTAAGTAAACTTCAATCTGAAGCTTATACTTCCTTCAAAATCAATCCGACTAAGGAAACAAGTAAAAAATTTTAATTATCTCTGAAGGAAATGAAAACTTGGCTCAACATTATAGAAAAAATTAACCAGGAATATTGCAAAGCAAAATATTTTAACTTTGGTAACAAAGCTAACAAATTACTAGCTAATTTAACTAAATCCTGGTCCAACCAAAATCAATTGTCAATCATCAAGAATGAGACGGGAGAACCTATTCCTGTGGAGATAGTTGAGCAATTTTCAAAGTACTATGGAATACTTTATTCTCATACTGACTTCAATAAAAAACAGAGTGAAGTTTTATTTAAAGGGTTAGAATTAGGGATGGGCGAATAAATTCGCCATAGTTAAATTCGCGGCGAAATTATGAGTTTCG
>CM044439.1:172935509-172959230 GCA_024363595.1 Xenopus borealis | reverse complement strand
TATAAAATTTTGTCTAATGAGATCTCTCCATTTCTGTCACAGATGTTTAACTTTATTATTTAAAACAAAAGAAATCTACCATC
Source organism: Xenopus borealis (assembly GCA_024363595.1). NCBI lineage: Eukaryota > Metazoa > Chordata > Amphibia > Anura > Pipidae > Xenopus > Xenopus borealis. Next base: position 172,959,147 of record CM044439.1, on the reverse strand, counting down.
CAGTCTAAATTCTCTAACCAAAATTATATATAAACAAGGTAAAGACCCTACTCTCGTTAGTTCCTATAGACCAATTGCATTAATAAATCAGGATATTAAAATATTAATGAAAATATTAGCCAACAGATTATCGACAATCCTTCCAAAGATAATTTCTCCTGAACAAGCAGGGTTCATTAAAGGTCGATCGGGGACTAAGAATATAAGAACTCTCATCAAGGTTATTTACTCAGCCAAATCAAACAAGATTCCTACATCTTTGGTTGGTATAGATGCTGAAAAAGCCTTTGACAAAATCCATTGGGATCATTTATTCAACTCACTAAAGGCTTTTGGTTTCCTGGGCTGCTTTATTGATTTTATAGAATTGATTTATTCTTTACCTACAACACAAGTTATAGCAGCTGGAGAAACGTCCAGACCAATCACTTTGAGGAAAGGAACAAGACAGGGTTGCCCCCTTTCACCTTTACTCTTCAACATTGCATTAGAACCCTTAATTAGAACCTTAAAGAAGTCAAAATTTTTACTAGGATTGGAAATAAACAATACACCAACAAAATTAACAGCCTTTGCCGATGACTTACTTTTAGTGATGGGCGAAACGGGCGCGTTTCGCTTCGCCGAAAAATTCGCGAATTTCCAGAGAAATTCGCGAATTTTTCGCCGATTCGCGAACGTCGCATCAAACGCGACGCGTCGCGTCGTTTTTGACGCGCGTCGCGTCGTTTCCGACGCGTCGCGTCATTTTCGGCGCGCGGCGCGTCGTGTCAAAAACGACGCGCGACTCGTTTTTGAACGGCGAATTTTTTTGGGCGAATTTTTTGGGCTGTTTCGCGAATTTATTCGCCAGCGGCGAATCGCGGGAATTCGCCGCGAATTCGCCCCTGGCGAATAAATTCGCCCATCACTACTTACTTTTGATACAAATCCAAACGATAATCTGCAAAATGTTTTTGCCACTGTCATTCAGTATGGCTCAGTTTCTGGATACACAATCAATATACAAAAACGGAATTCATGGATATCTATGGTATCACTTCAACCAAACTACTCCACTCTATTGGTATAGAAAAATCTAATTCTTCTATAAAACATCTAGGAATTCATTTACCAGAAGACCTACACAGATTATACTCATTGAACTACTCTCCAATGATCAAAAATATAACCAAATTTTGTGACAAATGGAAAAACGTTCCTCTGAACTTGAAAAGTAGAGTTGCATTTTATAAAATGTTAGCTTTTCCAAAAAGTATCTATCCAATGATCAACTTACCATTGCTTATAAAACATTGTGACATTAACAAATTGGATGCAACTTTGTCTAAATTTATTTGGAAAGGAAAACCCCCAAAAATTGCTTTAAAGAAACTAAGAAGCTCAAAAATTAAAGGTGGATTGAATGTTCCAGACTTCAGATCATTTAACCTTTCTGCTCTAACACGATACATCGTAGAATGGTTCTCCGAATCCAATAAATTTACAAATCCACACCTGGAGCTAAAAACAGAATCTCAAGAAATTATATTATACCTAATACACCAACCATGGAAGAATCTACCAATAGACATCAAACTCAATCCAATTTACAGAGATACATTTATAGTATGGAAACTATTACACAAACTTTACAAATCTAGTTATCAAATAACTCCTTTCTTACCTCTTCGTAATATCAAGAGTCTTCAAAGTTCATTTCACCCACCATATACAACTACCTGGAAAAAGAAAGGTATACATTTATTGCAAGACTTATTAAATCCATTAACTGGAAAACTATTAACATGGGAAGATTTTTTCAGTAAAATACCAAATCCCTAATAAAGACAGATTACCCTTCTATCAAGTTAACCATTGGGCCAAGAAACATTATAACAACATGAGGATATCCTCTATAAATTCCACCCTCACATTCGAAATTAACTGCTCAACTGATCAATAACATCAGAACGCTACAGAATAAACTTTGGTCAAATCCTATGAAAAAAACAGCACTAAAATGGTCATTTTACCTAAACTCCGATATATCTCCTGAGATATTAGTATCTTCTATTAATGAATTTGACAAACTAATATCAACAGAAACATGGAGGGACCAAAATTTCCGACTAATACATTTAGCTTATAAAGGCTTTATTTATGAATCTAAACATAAGTCTTTACTAACAAATTGCCCTAAATGCTTTCTGCTTAAACCTAATTTTATGCACAATTTATGGGATTGTCCCTCGATTAATTCATTCTGGAAAGAAATAGAAGATTACTTTAATTCTTCAACTAATCTACAAATTAACCTAAATCCACTCATTACTTTTCTGCCAACTACAGCAAATTTGAAAAGTTCTACAAACCCTCTATCTCAGATAAATGATGCACATAAACAAAAATTTTTAAAATTACTACTGGCGGCGAGTAGAAGACTATTACTTATGAATTGGATACAACCTCACCATCCGACATTAAAAGAAACCAAAACAGAACTACAAAACCTGTGTATTATGGAAGCAATTTCCTACAAATTTAATGATTCCAAGAAGAGATCCATATTTATGTCAAAGTGGAAAACATTTATATCTACTCTAAATCTAATTGATAGGACTAAAATACAAGCTATTTTAAAAAGTGATTCTTGGACATAAGACTTTATTCATTAAGGACATAATTTTTCCATTAAGCAAGTGAAATATACTTTATTTATTTTATTTTTATTCAAAAAATTATTTTCTTTCTGTATTTTGTTATTTAAGTTCTAATGTATTTCACTGTTACATTTATGTTTATTCTTATTATCCAATTTTATGGATTAATATGAGTATTGATTATATTTTGTCATTATATATGCAAATTTACTCAATAAAATAAATAATGCGTTTGAAAAAAAAAAAAAAGACACCCACCTGATGGGGCAAAAAATACTAGCATTAAACAGACATTGGGTAGGTCAGGCTTATCACTCCACTTATTCAACATATGCTAGGGGGGTGTCGATCTTGGTTAAGAAGTCACTTCAATTTAATTTACTCACTCTAAAAACTGATTACTATGCTAGATTTATCATCCTGTCTTGCACAATTGTCAACTTATCTTTGATTATAGTTAGTTATATGTGTCCCGCCCCCATTTAATATGAATCTACTCAATACACAACAAAAAAGCTGGCAGATCTTCCCACAGCTCCCACTTCCTTCAGTGCTCTAATGGATCCAAAGATGGATAAATTAACCCCCCCCCCATCCTTTCCTGCGGGGTACAAACTAATGACATGGGAAAAGGCACTGGGTTTAACAGATGTGTGGAGATGGACAAAACCCTACACAACAAGCCTTCTCCTGTCACTCCACCACCCACCATTCACAGATTGACCTAGCATTACTAACACCTGACCTCCTATCCAAGGTAGTAAAAATATCTTCCTCGGGCTCTATGTGACCATGTCACTCGCAATTACCTTAAATGTAGTAAATTCTCCCCAAACAAACCTCTGGAGATTTAGTCCATTATGGGTTAAAAATACTGCAGTGAAAGAAAGGGCAACTACAGCAGTCAGAGATTACTGGGAATTAAATGCAGGGTCAGCCCCCTCATCTATACTCTGGGATGCCTCGAAAGTCTATATGAGAGGACAGCACAGTAACGCAGACACTAAGGCTAGAATGGAATCCAAAACCCAAGTAATGCAGGCAGAAAAATAGTTGGAAGAAGCTGAGTCAGAATATGTATCCAATTCCTCTCCAACAACTTATTATAAACTAGTAGACTCACATCACTCACTGGCCAGAGAACAAACCCTCCTCACATGAAAAGCTCAACTACACACCTACAAACGTACATTTGGAACAGGGGATAGGAGTATCAGGGTATTGGCCTATCTAGCCAAATTACAGGCTGCTTCAACTGCAATAGCAGTCATAGCAGCTGCAGATGGAACTTTTAAATCTATGCCACAAGATATAGCAGAAACTTTTGCAACATACTTTAAGGCATATATGCTACCCAGGTCAGATACACAGAGAGTCACATTACCACCCCTACACTGACAACAGCCCAAACGGGATATGTTAGACTCCCCTATTACAATTCAGAAGCTTCAGCAAGCCATCAATGCTTTGGCCCTGGTAAAACCCCAGGACCATATGGTAATCCAGCATATCTGTACAAATGTCTATTGGATGAGTTAACTCCCCACTTGCTAAATACTCTCACATGGGATATTCAAAATTTGTCCCCCACCTTCCTTTCTACAGGCCATCATTGTCTTGATACTCACACTCCTGGAGGTCCTACAGGCCAATATCATCACTAATTAATACTGATGCCAAAATAATGGCAAAAATACTAGCCAGTAGATTAGCCCAAGTAATGCCAGATTTGATTCATCCAGGGTTCATGGCTGGCAAAACTACTGATATTAATCTAAGGAGAATATTCTTTAACCTAGAAACTACACATGACAATGCAGGCTGAGAATACTGTTATCATTGGATTCTGACTTTCTAAATTTGGCTTTGGACCCAATTTTCTAAACTGGATTAAAATGTTGTACCCTTGTCCTGTAGCATGGGTCATGGCAAATGGAACAACATCTGGACCCTTTCCATTGGCTAGAGGTACAAGGCGGGTATGCCCTCTCTGCCCCCTACTATTTGCAATTGAGCCCCTAGCAAATTAGACAGGATTCCACATTGGAGGGATGGGACCAGTGGAAAAGAAGATATCACTCTATGCAGACGATCTGCTTGTCTAACTGGCAAATATGGGACCATCACTAAACAGTTTAGCCACAATTATAACACAATTTGCGAGGTTGTCAGGACTGCAGGTAAATTGTAATAAATCTGTCCTACTACGGGGCAAATTCACTAAAATCCGAAAATTTGCCAGTGTTGGCTTCGCTAGCATTCACCGCACTTCGCCAGGCGAAATTCACTAAAGTACGAAGTTACGCTCAGGACGGTAAATGGTAGCGTAGTTGCGCCAGTGTTACTTCGCTAGGCAGAGCGCAGTTACTCTAGCGAAACCTATTTGCATACGGCGGAAACTTTAGTATATAATAGAAGTATATGTTACAGCCACTACATTCCACTACACAAGCCCAGGAAACCTTTAATAAATAAAATAAAGTTGTCCTATTGCCCTACATGTGCCCCCTGTATAGTTGTGTTGCCATATGTTAGGAAATGTAGGGGGGAAGGAGGGTAAATGACCCCCCCAAAAAATCTATCTTTTTCAGATTATCACCCTCCAATTGTAAAACACGCCAGCGTTTTTTTGGGACTTAGAAAATTTTTTACATTTTTTTTTCAAACTCCTATCTATTGTATTGAACTTCGCCTGGTCTGACCAGGCGAAGTAAAGTCTAACATAAGTGGTAACGTTCAGGAAAATGATGATCTTAGTGAATTTGCGTAATTACGATCCTTCGTCAGTGCGAAACTTCGCCTGGCGCAAGGGTGCGAAGTTGCGCAAGTCTATCTACTTGTACGAGTAGACTCAATATCCCTCCTGGAATTAACATCAATTCAGACTTGCACACCTTTATACCACGCAACCTTGAACCAGTTGTATCCTCCCTTACTACTACTCTCTCTGTATGGCCTATGCTTCCACTTACACTCTGGGGGAGAATTAATATTTTTAAAATGGTCTATTTGCCTGATTTCTATATATATTTCACAATTCACCTACTCATATACCAACAGGTTTTTTTAAGACTGTTAACCAGATGTTGGTGAGGTTTGTATGGGGAGGGAAAAGAGACAGTCAGTTGCATTATGTCAAATGGTGGTTGAACACAACACAACACTTCAGGCAATGGCTATTTGAAAAGGTACTATGGTCTCCTGATTCAACCAAGCTCACCTCTACTCTCTATAAGACCCTGTTGCAAACAAGTCCCCCACCCTTAAAGGAAGCATACCAGAAATGGATAGCTGACATCCCAGACCTTGATGTTGAGGAATCAGAGGAGGTAATAAATATAATTATAGTCACCTGTTCTCTATACAAGACAAATTCAGTTCAACCCATATAACCCCTACACGATTAAAGGCCATGGGAGGCAATCCACCTGCAAGATGCTGTAGGTGTGGGGCAGAAGGAGCAAATTTTTTGCACATGGCATGTTACCTTTAAAAAGTATTAACAGAATCAGCCATCACAACATCAACCAGCAGTGCATTCCCCTACCTCACTGTCCTCACTGTGAAGAACCCGCTACTTTGTTCTGTATGCTAAAAATAATGGAAATGCCATAATACATCAGTATAAAATACCTAGGGACAGCACATAAAATTGTCACACACTTCCATAATAATGCTCTTATAAACCTCTGGTGAGCACATAATCAAAACTCGAGGGAATACATGTACTACTCTTTACGAAATGATTCCTACTCTTGAATCAACCTCCTAGCAGATGCCCAAACATCTAGTGTAACTCAAAACTCTTTCATCACAACGAGATCATGGTCGGACCATGCACCTGTTATAGTAGATATAGAACACAACAATGAGCAGAAGGGACCTAGGATTTGGAGGCTAAATGACTCCATACTAACTAAATCAGAATACAAACAAAAGATTACAGATTAGAACAAAACCTTAAAGATAACTTAAAGATTACTTCCAAGCTAACACCTAATACTGAGACAACCCAACTAAATTCTATGGTTAGCTCACAAAGCAGTAATTAGAGAAGAATTAATTAAAATCAGTAAAAAAAATCAACAAAACAGAGAATCCCATCAGGAAAATTAAGAAAACCAACTAAAACAACTAGAACACTCCCTAAAACCCCCACAAGAGAGAGTGACACAAGGAAACAAATAGAGGACACCAGAGGACATACTGTAGTTACATACATAGTTAAATTGGGTTGGAAAAAGACAAAGTCCATCCAACTCTTTCACACAAACCATATATGCCCATAGCTATACTAACTGTAGAGTTTAGTATCACAATAGCCTTTGATATTATGTCTGTCCTGTAAATCATCCCCCTCTTATAGTCATTAACAGAATCAGCATCACAACATCACCCGGCAGTGCATTCCACAACCTCACTGTCCTCACTGTGAAGAACCACCTACTCTGTTCCTTTAAATGAAAGTCCTTTTCTTCTAGTCTGAAGGGGTGGCCTCTGGTGATCCTCTTTATGGGTAAAAATCTCCCCTGATATTTCTCTATAATGTCCTCTAATGTATTTAGTGTAAAGTGGAATCATGTTCCAGAGAAAACAACCCCAACCTGGACAGTCTCCCAGTCTCATAATTGAAGTCTCCCAGTCTCATCCCCCTAACCAGTTTAGTTGCACTTAGTCTCTGCACTCTCTCCAGCTCATTTACATCCCTCCTAAGGACTGGAGTCCAAAACTGCACTGCATACTCCAGATGAGCTCTTACTAGGGATCTATAAAGAGGTATAATTATGTTTTCATCCCTTGAGTTTGTGCCCTTTTTTATGCAGGACAGAACTTTATTTGCTTTAGTAGCTACAGACACTGCCCAGAATTAAACAACTTGTTATCTATAAAAACCCCAAGATCCTTCTCACTTAGGAAACTCCCAACACACTGCCATTTAGTGTATAACTTGCATTTATATTATTTTTGCCAAAGTGTATAACCTGCATTTATCAACATTGAACCTCATTTTCCAGTTTGCTGCCCAGTTTCCCAACTTAAGGTGGCCATACACAGGCCAATTGAAGCTGCTGACAGAATGAGTCAGCAGTTTATCAGCCCGTGAGTGGGGCCCTCTGACGGGCTTCCCCGATCGATATCTGGCCGAAAGTCAGTCAGATGTCGATCGGGCAGGATTAAAAATCCAGTCGGATCATGGCCGCATCTGTGCATTGATGCGGTCCCACGATCCGACCGTCCATATGCTCGTCATTCTGATTCGATCATTGGGCCCTAGGGCCCACGATCAGATCAGCCCAATATCGCCAACCTCAAGGTGGGCATATCGGAGAGAGATCCGCTCCTTTGGCAAACGAGAAGATCTCTTAGTGTATGGCCACCTTTAGACAAATCACTCTGCAGAGTGGCAGCATCCTGCATGGAACCTATAGTTCTGCACATTTTAGTATCATCTGCAAAAATACAAACCGTACTTTCAATGGCCACATCCAGATCATTAATAAACAAGTTGAAAAGCAAGGGACCCAGTACAGAGCCCTGCAGTACCCCACTAACAACACTGGTCCAATAAGAAAATGTTCCATTTATCACCACTCTTTGTAGTCTATCTTTTAGCCAGTTCTCTATCCAGGTACAAATACTATGTTCCAGGCCAACATTCCTTAATTTAACCAGTAAGTTTCTGTGTAGAACTGTATTGAATGCTTTATCAAAGTCTAAGTAAATCACATCCACAGCCATCCCAGAATCGAGGTACCTGCTTACCTTCTCATAAAAAGAAATTAAATTAGTCTGGCAAGATCTATTATGGATAAAACCATGCTGGCACAGACTCATAGTATTGTTATTTGTTATGAAGTCCAGTATTCTATCCTTTATTAATCCTTTGAAAAGCTTTCCTACCACCTACATCATACTAATTGGCCTATAGTTTTGAGGGTGAGAATGGGATCCCTTTTTAAATAGCAGCACCACATTAGCAATTTGCCAGTCTCTAGGCACCATGCCAAACCTCAATGAATCCTGAAAAATAAAGTAGAGAGGTTTGGGATGAAACCCATCTGGCCCTGGACCTTTGTTTATCTTAACATGTCTCTTTTGAATTTTATCATGTGTGAAGCATGCATCATTAGATGTATTACTAGAATCGGGACTATTAACAAGGAAACCTTCATTAGATGGTTTCTCATTTGTGTAGACAGATGAAAAGTATACATTCAGAATCTGAGCTTTTTGCTTGTTCTCATCAACCAGCTGACCCCTCTCTGATAATAAAGGTCCTACCCCTTCCTGCTTCATTTTTTTACTATTAATATATTTAAAAAATAATTTTGGATTCTTTTTACTGCTTACTGTAATATCCTTTTCCATATCGATTTTAACTTGTCTGGCTTTTTTGCCTGGTTTATTGGACTACTTGTACGTTATAAATGATTCGGCTGTCCCAGCTATCTTGAAAGCCTTAAAAGCACATTCTCTCTTACCCACCTCAACACCAACACTTCTATTGAACCATGGTCATCACACCAAAACTAACTAAACTATATAACCATTGGGTCACAGCGAACACCATAAACCCAGAATTTCTCCTAGCACATATAGTCACCATTCCCAAACCAGGTAAGGCCACTGACAATAACACCAATTACAGACCAATAGCACTGTTAAATACAGATTTTAAAATATATGCCAAAATTCTGGCAAATAGATTAAGCCCTCCGCTTCCTGGATTGGTCCGAAATTATCAGGTCTGATTTGTCACAGGCAGGCAAGCCCCAGACAACACTAGAAAACTTTTAGACATACTACAAATAACAGAAAGGGACAGCTCCTCTATGCTATTTTTATCACTAGATGAAGAAAAGACGTTCGACAGGGTAAGCTGTTTTAAAACAAATCAGACTGTTAGGAGATATTCCCAAGGCTGCTATACACTTTGATACTGCTATACACCTCCCTAACGGCTAAAGTTAGAATACTGGGGGCCCTGTCGAACGCCTTTGGCATTACAAATGGGACCAGACAAGGGTGCCCATTGTCACCTCTTATCTTTGCACTTATGGTGGAAACTCTGGCAGAGAGAATTCACTCCCACCCAAATTTAAGAGTTATTCCAGTAGTGGGGGGACAACATAAGATAGGACTGTTTGCTGACAATATTATCCGGATTTAATGGAGGAACTAGACACCTTTCAACAAAAATCAGGCTCTACCAATAAGTCTCTCACATAATACCAGCAGCCAGCTACAACAGATGTATAAATTCAAATGACGAGAAACATAGCTATCCTACCTAGGGGTCATAATCCAAAAAGCTTTTAACAACTCATTCAAACTAAATTCCCCCCACACTACTCAACACAATTTGGGTAGACTGCAATAAATGGAGAAAACTGGAACTCTCATATTTAGGGAGAATAGCCACCACAAAAATTACCATACTTCCACGCATCCTATATCTCTTCCGAACGCTGCAAATGCACATACCCCAAAACTTCCTCAAAGATCTTCAAAAAAAACCTCCAGTCCTTTATCCAGAAAGACAAAAAACCCAGATTAGCAATTCCCTATACACCTAGGAGGGCTAGGAATGCAAAACATCACACTATACCACAAAGTGTCCATCCTTGAAAATGTGATAAGGATGCATTGTATCCCAGGTCATAAAAATTGGATTGACACAGCAACTTTCTACCCATCAGGACATTCCCTAGCAGAGATTTTATGGATCCCCCAAAAATCACGACCAAAGCTATCAACAGCACTAGAGATACAAAACTACTCCTGGAACATGAATCATAAGACATAAGTTTGGAGACTTTCCATGCATCCTCGCTCCCATCACAGCTTTTAAACTGCTAATCCCCAACATCAGAGTAGAAGAATTATTTGCAAAAGGGATCACGACATTAGGTGACCTATATTTTGCTGGAACATGGAGACCATATGAAGACCTACAAAGGAAATTTGGTTAAACAGAGGGGAACAGATTCACTTGGTTACAAATAAGCCATTTACTACAATCACACCTTCAAAACAACAGAACAATCAAACACTCAACACTAATGGAATTCTTGTGCAGAGAAAGCAGATATGTGAAAGGAGTGCTCTCCAGTTGCTACAAACTACTCCTACAAAAAGACCCAGACCAAAAACTCATATACCAAATCAGATGGGAACAAGACCTGAAAGTAAACCTTACACCACAACAGTGGGAAACAGTATTTACGACATCCAAAGGGGCAACTCGATGTATGAACATTGAACTTAACACAAAGATACTTTTTCCTTGGCATTTGACACCTGACAAAATACACCATTTACAAATGCAAGTGCTTGTCAAGTCTCAGTCCCCAGCCACAGTCACAGGGGTATTCCACCCTACCGCATTCCTATTCCATGAGAGGCGGGAGTTTACTTCACTGGGCCATTTTTAAGTTTGGCACTTTAGCGGTGAAGACACCTCGGCTGCGCTCAGCGCACCTTCTCTCTCCTACTGGTCTCTTTACGACCTTTTTCTCTCCACTCTTGCAGACATTACTCTGAGCTTACCAACTCTTGGCTGCCACAGGACTCTGCTGAGCTCCTCCTTTTACTCAGGCACTGGCAGGGTCAATGCACCTTCTCCTGGTACTCAAGGGACTGCAGAATCTTAGTTAAGGTTACTTCAGTTCCGACTTATCCAATCTACATCCTCTGGGACTGCTGACACTTCTCTCAGGCCTGTATATTCTGCCTTGCTCCCTGGGCTAACTACATTTTATTTATATTATTTTTCTTTCACCATTCTATTTAAAAGAAAAAAAAAGTATTTGCTTAGGGGCACCATGGCTGACCCAACAAGAGAAGGTCCACACTGCGCTCTGTGCAGGATACTGCCAAGGGCCCTTCCACTTCCAGGGTATACTTCTTAGCTTGTGCCCGTTGATGCACCAGGCTCCCCTTAGGTCATGCTGAGCCTATCTGCCATGCCTGCTTGCACCCTTTTCCAACCACACTCTCTTCAGACACTAAGGGGGTCTTGGCCTCATATTCCATGGAATTAGCAAACTCTATTTCTTCCCTCCAAGGGCTTGCATGGCTTCCTGAATCCCTAGACAAGTTCCTCACCCATCTTGCTTCCCAACCCCCTTCTGGGGTAACAGGGAAACAGAGCACAGGATCTTTCACGTTGCTTCTCTCATCTTTATTCTTTCCTAAAGGAAGACACTGATCTGTGGTGTCTTTCTCCTACAGTCGACCCCCAATGTCTCACCTAGCCAAGTCCATCACCATCCCAGTGCCCAACGCTGCGGGATTTAAGGATTCCATTGACAAAAGGTTAGAGGGGGTCTGCAAATCCATATTTTTTGCCTCAGGTGTGGCCCTCAGACTGACTTTTGCCACTGCCTAGGTTAGCCGTGCTTCCGAGGTTTGGGCGGATCAGCTTTGCCAGGCAGTCATAGATGGCTCTGACCAGGCTTCCATTTTGCAGCTGGCGGAGCAACTCAAGGAGGCTTCTCAGTTCCTCTGCCAAGCATCCTTAGATTCTGCCAAAATGATTGCCAGAGCTTCGGCCAACTCTATAGCTGCCAGGAGATTTCTCTGGCTAAAGCATTGGTCGGCAGATCTAACATTGAAAAAGTCTCTGGTTTCTCTCCCTTTTGCAGGGAAGGTTCTATTTGGCACAGAGCTTGTAAAGATCATCAGCCAAGCTACAGGGGGTAAGAGTACCCTGCTTCCAAAGAACAAGTCTAAGTTGGGAAACTGGGCAGCAAACTGGAAAATGAGGTTTAATGTTGATAAATGCAAGGTTATGCACTTTGGCAAAAATAATATAAATGCAAGTTATACACTAAATGGCAGTGTGTTGGGAGTTTCCTTAAGTGAGAAGGATCTTGGGGTTTTTATAGATAACAAGTTGTCTAATTCTGGGCAGTGTCATTCTGTAGCTACTAAAGCAAATAAAGTTCTGTCTTGCATAAAAAAGGGCATAAACTCAAGGGATGAAAACATAATTATACCTCTTTATAGATCCCTAGTAAGGCCTCATCTGGAGTATGCAGTGCAGTTTTGGACTCCAGTCCTTAGGAGGGATATAAATGAGCTGGAGAGAGTGCAGAGACTAAGTGCAACTAAACTGGTTAGGGGGATGGAAGACTTAAATTATGAGGGGAGACTGTCCAGGTTGGGGTTGTTTTCTCTGGAAAAAAGGCGCTTGTGAGGGGACATGATTACACTTTACAAATATATTAGAGGACATTATAGACAAATATCAGGGGACCTTTTTACCCATAAAGAGGATCACCGCACCAGAGGCCACCCCTTCAGACTAGAAGAAAAGGACTTTCATTTGAAGCAGCCTAGGTGGTTCTTCACAGTCAGGACGGTGAGGTTGTGGAATGCACTGCCGGGTGATGTTGTGATGGCTCATTCTGTTGATGCTTTTAAGAGGGGTTTGGATGATTTTTTGGACAGACATAATATCAAAGGCTATTTTGATACTAAAATCTACAGTTAGTATAGCTATGGGCATACAGGGATATGGTTTGTGTTTGAAAGAGTGGAGATGTGTGTGTGTGTATGTATGCTGGGATTTTAATTTGGAGGGGTTGAACTTGATGGACTCAGTCTTTTTTCAACCCAATTTAACTATGTAACTGTAAGCTGAAGCATCAGCCATCGAACTGTCATTTCTCTAGATTTCATTCATTTTGCTCCAGGCAAACAAAGACTCCGCCAACGGAAAAGACCCCTTCTTTTAGAGGAAAGTGGAAGAGACCTGCCTGGACAAAATCTAGCGACAAAGCATCCATGTCCTGAAGGTTTGCCCACCTCCTGAGATGAGAGGGTGGGTTGGCGTCTCCTCTCTTTTCGGCAGGTCTGGTCCCACTCCTTTGTAGATGCCTGGGTCCAAGAGGTCCTCTGTCACTGTTACTCCATCGAGTTCCAACATCCCCCTCCTGAAAGATTTCTCTCTTCTCCCCCCCATCCAATCCTGCACTCAGAGCAGCCTTCTGGAGGGCTATTTCCTCCCTCCAACAAGTCGTTCTGGTACTCAGGGAAGAGGAAAAGCAGGGATTCTATTCTATCCTTTTCTGTGTCCCCAAGAAGGATGGAGGGACACTGAAGAGGCTCAATTGCTGCCTCAGGTGTTTCCCCTTCCGAATGGAGTCCATCTGATCCATCATTTCAGCAATGGAGCCCGGAGAGTTTCTTTCCTCTGTCAATATCAAGGACACATATCTTGACATTCCCATCCATGAGTCGTACCATCACTATCTTCGCTTTGCTACCCTGGGAAAAAGCAGAGCAAAAGCAGTTAGTGGCTTTTCCTTTTGGTCTGGCAACGGATCCTTGAGTGTTCACCACAATCCTGGCCCCAGTTCTGGCCCTCCTACCCTCCCAGGGGGTATCAATTACCCCCTACCTGGACAACCTTCTCATCAAGGTTCCTTCAGCTCAAAGAAACCTATCCGACCTCTCTCTGGTGATCCAGACCCTACAACAACACAGCTGGATCATCAATTTCAAGAAGCCATCTCTGACACCCAGTCAGAGAATGATATTTTTGGGGACCCTCTATGACACACAGTGTTGCCTCTCCTTTCTTCCATTGGACAAGATCAAGAACCTGCTCATCCACATTCAGTCTCTAGCAGACATTCCATGCACCCCTCTCAGGTCCTTGTCAGGCGGCTCTGCTGGGATTCGAGCCAGGGACCTTTGGGTTTCTGGCTTGATGCTTTATCCATTTCCTGACTTCTGCATCCCCAGCCCAGCCACAGCCTGATTTTGCCCTTGCTATCCAGTCCTCCTGCTCTTGCCCTTGCTATCCAGTCCTTCCCCTTGCTGTCCTTTCCTCCTGCTCTCGCACTTGCTGTCCTTTCCTCCTGCTCTCACTCTCCAGTCCTTTCCTCCTGTTCTCCAGTCCTAGAGATCTACGCCCGCACCGTCCTGTCCCACTCCTGCTCAATCTTGTCTGCAGCAGTCCTGATCTATGCCTTCGCTGCCCTGTTCTTTCCCTGTCTGTCTATGCCCTCATCTCCCTGTTCCAGCCCACTCCTTACCGGTTTCCAAGGCACAATACACCCTTGCCTAAAGAACTCACACCTTCCCCTTCAGACTCTACAGCGCCCCCTACCCAATACTTGACAGTCCTGCATGATAGTCCTGGGCTTGATGGTCTCTGATACAGACACTATTCCCTATGCGCAGCTTCACACACACCCTCTTCAATGAGCCATTCTGGAACATTGCAAGCCAGAGACAACACCCCTGGACTCTCCAATCACCCTCCCCACCCAAATGAGGAGATCTCTAAGGTGGTGGTTAGAGCCGACTAACCTCAACCAAGGCAAGCCCTTTGCAATTCACATCTGGACCATACTTACCATGGATGCTAGTCTCTGGGGTTGGGGTGCAGTGTGTCAAGGCCAGATGTCACAGGGCAGATGGCTTCCCTCAGAGACATCACTGCCTATCAATGTTCTGGAGCTCCGAGCCATATGCCTAGCTCTCTTCCACTGGATGGCTTTCCTTCAGGGCAAGACCATCAAGATACAGGCAGACAATGTCACAGCAGGGCATATATCCATCACCAGGGAGGTACTTGCAGCAGGGGTGCCATGCAGGAAGCCTTGCGCATCCTGAGCTGGGCAGAGAAGTACGTACCGGAAATATCTGCAGTCCACATCCGGGAGGGGACAATTGAACGACGGACTTCCTCAGCAGGGAGGCACTCAGAAGTCTTTCAGACCCTCACCAATCTATGGGGCATGCCGGAGGTTGACCTGATGGCCTTCAGGTCCAACACCAAGCTTCCGATGTTCATGTCTCAGGCAAGAGATCCAAGCACCGTAGGGGTCGACACGCTCATGGCTCCATGGCTATTCACCTTCCTTTATGTCTTCCCTCAACTGCCTCTCCTTCCCAGGAACCTGAAGAGGATCAAGCGAGAACGGATAAGGACCCTTCTTGTGGTGCCATATTGGCCCAGGAGAGCTTGGTTTGCGGACCTCATAAATCTCATAGATGCAGAGCCCATCCCTCTTCCACTCCGTCACAACCTCCTAAGCCAGGGACTGGTTTTCTACCCAAATATTTAGCTATTCCATTTAAAGGCCTGGCTCTTGAAACCGTAATTCTCAAACAATAGGGGTTTGGTGACAGGGTCATAAAGACAATGATCGCTGCCAGAAAGCCATCTTCCTCCAGGATTTACTACAGAACATGGAAGACCTACATTGCCTGGTGTGCTCCTCACGCCTTCCCCCCACATCACTTCAGCATTGCATGCATCCTTGCCTTCCTCCAGCAGGGCCTAAATAAGGGTCTCCACTTCCATCAAGACTCAGATTACAGCTTTATGCCGTGCTTTTCCAGCACCAGATAGCACGGGAGCCACCCATTAGGACCTTCATCCAGGGTGTCGCCCATGCCAGGAGGGTTTCTAGGGTGGCGGCCCTCTCATACTGCTCACCTTTTTTGATTTTTCATCAGGACAAGGCTGTCCTACAGCCTCCTTCCTACCTAAGGTGGTATCAGCCTTCCACCTAAACCAGGACATTGTGGTTCCATCCTTTTGCTCATGACCCAGGGGCCCAAAAGAGACTGCTCTCCATTCTCTGGATGTAGTTAGAGCTCTCAAGTACTATGTTCACAGATACGAATCCTTCAGAAGATGCAATGCTCTCCTGGTCATGCCCACAGGACCACATAAGGCTCTCAGGGCCTCCAAAACCACTCTTGCCAGGTGGATCAAAGCCACAACATCCGGAACTTACCAGATCGCAGGAAAGAACTCTCCTATCAGGGTCATGGCCCACTCAAGTCGCTCAGTTGCAGCCTCCTGGGCAGTAAGGAACATGGTGTCTGTGGAACAGATCTGCAAGGATGCCACCTGCTTCCATCCATACCTTCACCCAATTTTAATAGGTGCACGTCGCCTCCTCGTCAGAGGCAGTCTTTAGTAGTAAGGTGCTACAAGCTGCAGTACAGTCTCAGGCTTGATCTCACGCACCCTTCTTGGGGACTGCTTTTGAACGACCCTCCAGTGCCTGTGTCCCCCTGAGATGATAGAGTAAGAGGGATTTTTGTCTTACCTGTTAAATCGTTTTCTCTCCTCATCGAAAGGGGGACACAGGTCAACCCCATCCCCATATGTTGTATCAAGCCAGGAGGTGGAGCGCTCCTCCGTCAGTTCCCTGCATTGAACACACACCACTGCTAGCTCTGGTGGGCTCTTGTGAACATTCTGGGAACTGACAGCCTCATGGAGGGGGTGTAGCCTGCTGTGACGGGGAGCTAGCTGTCAAAGGTTTAGTTTTCTTTTAGTGTCCTTACCTCCCGGATGGTAGTGTTAACTAGTGCCTGTGTTCCCCTTTCGATGAGGAGAGAAAAGGATTTTATAAGTAAGACAAAAATTGCTCTATTAACCCGACCTATAATAAGGACTTCTGCAGAGGATGCGATACCACAGGCAACCTATTACACATGTGGTGGGAATGCCCACAGGTACATAAATTCTTATAAGTTCCGTCTTTGATTTTATAAAATTACATCTGGAATGGACAATCCCCTTTAAACTGGAGATCGCCCTTCTTAACGTTCCCCCACCAAACATCAAACCTCACCAGCGGAAATTATTATTCCAAATATTCACAGCAGCAGCCACATTAATATCAGGAATATTGAATACTCACTCAAGGATCTCCATACACTGCTTACTAACTGTGACCAAACTGAAGGAATGGTGGCAACCATGGAAAATAGAAAAGAATTGCATGATAAGGTCTGATCTCCATGGCAACAGTATATAAATAACTTGGAACCAAGCAATTGATGAATAACTTCCCTTCCCCTGGGAGCAGCTACCTACATAGAGAAAAAGAGAACAATGAGTAAAGGCACAATAATAAATATGTTTATTGTTAATAATGCTTCACATCATTACAATGTAGGACACCATGTCAGTTTTACCACAATACAGATATATATGATATGTCAAATTATTTGGTTAAACCAACAAAACATTTGTTTGGTTAAAAAATCAAATGCTCTGTAAGGCTACAAATGTTATTGTTACTTTTTATTACACATCTTTCTATTCAGGCCTCTCCTATTTATATTATAGTCTCTTATTCAAATGAATGTATGGTTTCTAGGGTAATTTGGACCCTAGCAACCTGAATGCTGAAATTGCAAATTGGAGAGCTGCTGAATAAAAAGCTAAATAAGTCAAAAACAAATAATAACAAAATAAAACCAATTGTAAATTGTCTCAGAATATCCCTCTCTACATCATACTAACAGTTAATTTAAAGGGCAAGGAAAGGCAAAGAAATAAAATCCCATTTTTACTTTATTTGATGAAAAAGAAATTTATCTCCAATATACTTTAATTAAAAGATGTGTACGGTTTTTATAAGAAACCTGACTGTATGCAGTGAAATTTTCCCTTCATTTACTGCTGTGGATAGGAATTGTCAGACGGTCCCTAACAATCACTTATGAACAGCAGGGGGAGCCCCTGCCTTACTTACCAGCCCTGAAGAACTCCAGCAGCTTTGTTTTTTGATCATTTATGACGATCCCTAAGCTTAGCCCAGATCACACTGAGCATGTGCACAGTCTTGGTCTTGCAAAGATGTAGAACAAAGTTACAAGATGACAGCCCCCTGTGGCCAACTTTGAAAGCATAAATCATTTGTTTGATTAGGCTTGTGGTGCAGTAAGTTCATGTTTATGTTTAGTATACAAAATACACCATTTCTACCCTTATTCTATTCTACACTTTCCTTGCCCTTTAACGGTAAACAACCCGTTTAAAGAGGGGACATTGCCAAACCAGTGTAGATCAGCTGCTGAAGGGGAGGAGGAACACCCACAAATTCACACCCCACCAGGAGCTTTGAGCTTCATAACTCTATCAACTGGGAAATGGTTTATGCCACCGCCAGTGGTACAGAGGTATAAGGAAGGCTCCCATTCTGCCCTAGACCAGAGTAGTGAAGGACTCCTGAAGCTAAAGGTGGTTGTTTCAGGTGGCAGAGTGAGCTGTGAACTGGAACCTTGGCATTATTTTTGGGTTTGGGATTCAGTCTGTAACACTACCTTGGGCCAGACATAGACACTGAAGGTGCAACCACTACCATTCAGCAGCAACTTTGCCATAACCTTGCTTCAAGGGGATCCTCAGCTTTGGATGTTTAGACTATCCCTTAGTGATTCAGCCTGTCTCTCTTTGGAGGCCTTCTTCTTTATGATGATCCTGACTGCAACGCCTCTGCTGTCATGGTCATGCCAGGGTAGCATTGCTCTGGCATCACAAGAGTTAATAGGGCTAAACAATGGGTTGCAGTCCCACTGAGACCCTTGATTGTATATCTCACCAGGGGGGCTGTGGAAAGGTAACATCCATATCTGTCTTCTGAGACGGTCTGGAGCCATACCAGTTGGGCAAGGAAACTGGGCCAGTTTGTTCTTTGATTGGCTGATGAAACAACAGAGCTGTGGACCTAGAGCAGCAGGGGGTGGATAGCTAGTAGAAAATTATGGATTATAGGAAAGGATCCATATCTCCTATGTCATAGGATTCACAAACTCATAACTTACATATTGGTTATAATGAGGTCACAAGCTTCCTAACAATACCAAACAGGACCAGCCTATACCCACCTGTTAGGAGGACTGGTTCCTGGGGGACTGGGGAACCTATTAGTGTTTGGTATTGTTCTGTTTGCCACATATGGATCACAGCCTGCCCATGTTTTTATTATAGTATTGGGTACTGGCATGTACATATTATATTAAGGGATATTGGGGAATATTGCCTGAGAGTAGCAAACCCCCTGCACGTAAATGACATGTTCCTGGGCAGTCCTACCTCATGTATAAGGTAATGAGGGGAGTGTCCCAGCAGGGAATAAAAAGGTGACATTCCCAATATCTCATTGTCATACAAGGAGGCTCCATTTTTCAGTGAATTGTATGTCCAGTTTTCCACTCATGCCTCAGAGGACACAATAGGAACTTTAAACCAGGTATAGTAGCCTACTAGGCCTACCCTGACATTTGCCTTTTTAGATTCTGGGGAAGCAGGGAACTTTTTGAATGTCAGCTTTTTACACAAACATTGTGTAACCATAGAACCTCTTCCCCCCTGTCTGTTCCCTTGGGTTAGTGTCTTCTAAGTCAAAAGATCTCCTAAATCCCTGGGTAATCATTCTGAAGTGATTTATTGCCCTCAAACCTCAATAATTCTTGGCATCCTCTGGTTGCAGTGACGCAATCCTAGGATAGACTGGCTTGTTAGCAAAATAATTCAGTGGAATCCAGTTTGTGAATCCTCTTGTCTAAAATCTACCCATGTTCTTCCTGCAACTTCACTAGAGGGGTTACCTATTCATTATTGCTCTTTCTCTGACATATTTTCTAAAAAAGCATCTGAAATCCTTCCACTGCACAGGCTGTTGACTTAATACCAGGTTCCTCTCCTGCTAAAGGCAGAACTTAGCCTCTATCTCTTCCAGAGTCACAGGTCATGAAGAAATATATTGAAGAGAACTTGGGAGTGTTCGATCAGGGAGATAAAGCCGGGAAACTCCTGGCCAGGTTAGCAAACACGAGAACCACTCAGACACTTATTCCTAGGATTAAGGAGGTGGGGGGTGCCCTGGCCACTGACCCCCAGGACATCATAGCCTGCTTTGCCTTGTATTATGAAAACCTGTATAGTTCTAAAGTCTCATATACCGGTGAACAACTTAGCACTTTTCTGAACTCTATTGAATTTCCTACCTTGTCACTGGAGGAATCTAGCTACCTTGACACCCCTATTACAGAAAGGGAAGTGGCCGATGCGGTAGCGTCCTTGGCGGGAGGGAAGGCCCCGGGAGCTGATGGCTTTCCATCGGCCTGGTACGCTCTCCATGGCATCCACATAGTACGCCATCTCCATGCTACCCTTCTGAGTTCAATCGACTCTGGCTCCTTGCCCCCCTCATTTCACAATGCTATTATTGTTGTGATCCACAAAGGGGACAAGGATCCAGAACTTTGCTATTCAAACCGACCTATCTCGCTCATTAACTCAGTTGCAAAGGTATTCGCAAAAATACTAGCGACCAGGCTGATGAGAGCAGTCACCTCCATTGTTCACCCGAACCAATCGGGATTCATGCCGTGGAAATCTACTGCCACTAACCTTAGAAGAGTTTTCACTCACATACAGACTCCTCATGACAATAGCGGGTCCAGAATCCGTCGACTCCGTCGAATGGCCCTTCCTGTGGGAAACACTCAAGAAATTTGGCTTCGGCCCATGCTTTGTCTCCCAGATTCGGCTTTTATATCAAAAACCATCAGCCCAGATAAAAATAGGAAATCTGCTCTCCCCACCCTTTCCCCTCTCGCGTGGTACAAGACAGGGTTGTCCACTCTCCCCACTCCTTTTTGCTATTGCCATCGAACCACTGGCCCTACTTATAAGACAGAATAAGAACATACACGGTTATAAGACTGGTTCTCTAGAGGATAAGCTGGCCTTATACGCGGATGACCTCCTCCTGTTTCTAGCTGATCCGCAGGCTTCCCTCTCGACAGGCTTACTGACACTCCAAAAGTTTGGGGTCTACTCAGGTCTCATGATTAATAATAATAAATCAGTAATTCTTCCTCTGGTCATAATTCCCAATCAACCAAAGAATACTCAAGGCCTTCAATGGGTGTCCAAATTTAAGTACCTTGGGATACTCATAATGTCTGACTCATCCATGTATATTGCTGATAACATACAACCAGTGCTCAGTCAATTTAAGAGTGCCACGGGGGTTTGGAGTACTCTACCTTTGACTCTGTGGGGTAGAGTGAATTTATTTAAGATGATCTACCTCCCTAAATTCTTGTACAAACTCCATAACTCCCCAATCTGGATCCCCAAATCAATCTTCCAAAAGATCAACTCAATCCTTATCCCCTTTCTATGGGCCAACAAGGTCCCACGTTTCTCTTGGATAATGCTTACCGCCCCAATCTCTAAAGGTGGTCTGGCACTTCCACATTTACACCTCTATTTTCTGGCAAGCCAGATATACTATATGCACAGCTGGATACACATGGATGAAACGGACACGGGCACCATACTTCTGGCCCTCAAGCTAGGCTCATGGGAAGCACTGAGACATCTCCCCTATAGAAAACTCTGTGATTATATAGCTTGCCCAACGACAATCACAACCCCGTTTAGGGCATGGACCCTTACATGTCGTATATCTGGTCTCCCCTCACTCACTCAATCCCCATTTACACCGCTCTGGGGTAATTCTCATCTCCCTCACTATAGGGCCCTGCAGGATGTCCAATATTGGCCTACAGTGGGGATTCGGACACGAGGCGATCTTCTTGTTGACAATGTGTTTCCCTCCTTAGCACAACTACAAGCTAAAGTCGGTGGGACTGTGATACAATTCTATAGGTACTTTCCTATCGAATACTCCTTCCCATCGGTTGCAACAGTGCTCCATGATCCACAAACAGGCAAACTCACATCACGTCTAGTATAGCTCTCTGATGGACTCTGTCCCCTCTCCCTTCAATAGAGCCAAACGGAAATGGTTGCTAATTATTCCCCACCTGAATGATGAGCAATGGGACGAGGCTGTTGATGGTCTGTATCGAGACCTTATCTCAATCAGGGATAGAATGATCCAGTTTAAATTGATACATCAGTTATATTGCTCCCTATTAAAACTGCTAAGAATGGGGGTGAGGTCGGATTCCGCCTGTCCTAAATGTCAAGGGCTTGATGCCTCCTTTTTCCACCTAATCTGGGAATGCCCCTTAATCCTTGAGTTCTGGAAGAGTGTACTGCGCTACCTGGCCAATAATATTGCTTTCCCAAATGTCTGTAGCCCTGAGTTATGCCTGTTAGGCCTAGTAGATGACATTCTCCCATTAAACAGGTCTAGAACGCTTGCAAAAACATTACTTTTCTATGCAAAGAAAATAATTGTAATGAATTGGATGGGACATACTGTACTGACAGTGGAACAATGGGTCAACCTAGTTAATAAGATACTCCCTGCTGTTCAACTTACTTATGAGGCTCGAGGCTCCTCTGGGACGCGGTATGGTCCCCCTGGTTAGACATTCACGCCATTGAGAGTATGGGCAATTAAACTACTGTTTTAGAAAAAGGTACAGTTACAACTGGTACTCTAGTCCTTGCCGAGCCTATGGCAGGGGAGAATGACCACTAACCCGCATGGTATTATAATGTGAAATGTATGCTAATACATGTATTTATTCAATGGTGAATACAGCGGTTTTATACTTTCCTTTCCTACTTCTACTTTCCTTCCTACTTTTTGTTTTGTTTAATTACTTGTATTGAAAAGATAAAAAAAAGAAAAGAGAACTTGGAGCGGGGCTTCCTCTTCCCCTGTGGGTAGTGGCTTGTTTTTTTTTTTTAGAAGAGAAAGATGGGGGATTGAGGCATTGTATTGATTATAGGTTTAAATACGATCATGGTGAAGATTTGTTCCCCCCCCTCACTTTGATGACTGAACTCTTCAACAGAGTCAGGGGCACCACAGTTATTTCAGAGCTTGATATAAGAGGTGAATGTAATTTAATCCTTATTAGGGAGGGGTATGAATGGAAGACGGCTTTTAACATATGATGGGCATTATGAATATTTAGCAATGCTCTTTGGTTTATGTAATGCCCAGCCATCTTCTAAGAATTTGTTAACAATATCTTTTGTGATCTTTTAGGTCGGTATGGTCACTTTCATCTGGTATGGTGCCTATGGATTGGAGGAAAGCTGATGTCATCCCAATATTTAAAAAGGGATAAAGATCTCAGCCTGGCAATTATAGGCCAGTAAATTTGACATCTGTAGTGGGCAACTTATTTGAAGGCTTGTTAAGGGATCACATTCAAAATGTTTTCCTAGCGAATGGCCTTATGAGCAGCAATCAGCATGGCTTTATGAAGGATAGGTCATGCCAGACAAA
>CM044439.1:172909353-172920467 GCA_024363595.1 Xenopus borealis | reverse complement strand
CACACACACACACACACACACACACAGTCACACCCGCTACACGCTGACACCACTGCACTTAAGGGCCGCAAGCACCAGCTCCTGACACTGACACTTACTAGAGACTTATCCCACTATGATTTCTAGCTAAACACTATGATATTCACTAGCAGACAGGTCAAGGCAATTAACAGACAACACAAAATTCCCACACCAGCAGACAAAGTATCAAACAAACACAACTTTCCTTCTAACTACAAGAGGAGTAACATACTCACTTCTCCTCAGGTAACAGGTTTGTTTTAGACTTAGAGCAAGAAAGACAAAATCATTAAATTGCAGATTTATGGCCCAAAGGGGACAGTGCATAAAATATATAAAAAATACAGTTACAAATAACATACACAGCAGCAAACAGATATAAAATAAAAAGGATCTTATATAACGACATAAACCTCCCAAGCAGCTTGGTCCCCAAAGGCAAATATCCCCCCAGATATCCAGATTGGGAAGGGATAGGTCACGCCCCCATCCAATGAGAAAGGTGGGGGCGGGTCAGCAATTTACAACAGGCTGTTCTGGAGATATAAGGTCATAATAATGTGGGAGTGTTTGGACTCTGAGAAGTCCTAGCTATAAGGTAACTAATGGCTGTGGTGAGTCCTGTCTATATTTAGAGGATATTGGAGTTATGAGCATAAAACTATATTAGCTCTAAATCTGCCCGGAGACAGACCCCTCCACTATAGCACAGGTATGGTAATTGGGTTTTCATTCTCCCAGTGTCATTTATTGGGGATTCTAGGGGGCTTATTGAATTTGGATATAGTGGAAACCCTAACCCTTTCTATGCTGGATCTTATTGTTCCATCATGACATACATGTTTTACTATGGTCCAGAGCTGCAACAATTGTATTTTTTACTACGGGTGGGAGGGAGTGAAAGCTCCTTCTCTGCTTCTCTTCCAGCTGAGACATGCTGCAACCAACGTGCCTGAAAGCCATCTCAGTCCAGGTAAGTAAACACCCGAGGGGTATTATGTATAACCCCCTACTGCAACATTCACCCAATAGGAAAGCAGCATTCCATGGAAAGAGTGGATATACCTAACATTTCTAGGAATGAATACTAAACAAGTCCCAAGTATAGCTGCAAGACAATTACTATGGTTCCCAGCTGCCAAGAACAAAAAATCTGGACAGACAATTAAGGTGGCCATAGACGCACAGATAATATCGTAGGAAACGAATTTTTGTACGATATTCGGTGCGTGTATGGTGGGAAATGAGCCGACTGACATCGTCAGAGGATTAAGATATCGGTCGGCTGGTTGATCGGACTGGATGGAAAATTTTGATGGGATGCCTTTGAAAGCTCCCTGAACATCGGCCATTGTTAGTGCTGAATCGTCAGATACAAGTAGAATTCTATTGTTTCTACCTGTATATTTGACCATTCAGCTCTACACGTGTGTGTTGAAACCAACGATCTTTCTTGGAAACATCTTTTCCGAGAAAGATCGTAATTGTTACGTCTATGGCCAGCTTTAGTGTCTTAAAGAGACAGTGAGGGGACAAAAGAAATGAGGGAAAAGCACTGGAGCAGACCTAGGGTTGCCATCTGACCGGTAACAATGATGGTATTTCTTTCCAGAAAAGGTGGCAACTCTAATCAGATTCCTCAAGCAGGTCTCAGTAGTTGGCATTGAGATGATTTCTTCCTATCTAAGAGAAGGTAATATCCTTACTAAATGGTCTGCCTCCAGCATTGTTTTATTGTTTATGTTGCACTACTTAAAGTGGACCCGTCACCCAGACACAACAATCTGTATAATAAAAGTCCCTTTCAAATTAAACATGAAATCCAATTTCTATTTTTTATTAAACCATTCATAGCTGTTTTAAGCTCATGAAAAAATCTCAGCTGTCAATCAAATATTGTCTGCCCCTCCTCTATGCCTTAGGCAGCCAATCACTTTCCATTCAGCACTTCCTACATGTCACTGCTCCCCACACATTCCCCCAGTTCTCCATTTAATTGTGTAGGACATGGGGATAGACATCAGGTCCCCCATTCTGGTGCACAAACAAGATTCTGAGATGATACAAGACTTAATAACAGTGTCCATATAATGACTCCTGTCTGCTTGTTATAATTATGAATTCCCAGACTGAAGGAAACAAGATTCAAATAATTTATATTGTGTAATTAATGTTCATTTTGCTTGACTAATGTGATCAAATAGGATTCTCAATATTTTTTTGGGGTGACAGGTCCACTTTAATGATTTAGCGTATGGTTAATGCGTTGTTATAAAAATGTCCTTCTTACCATGTGACCCTGTGTAATACCAGGAAATGATGCTCTAGCCGCCATCTTTACACTGTACACAGCTAGCACGTGTCTCCAGTAATCTGCTCCATCCAGCCTTGTGGTAGGTCTTACTCCATCCCAAACCTGATTTATAAAGGCAGATGATTATTTGCATATATCTATGCAATTTTGTATCAGTTCAAGCACAGTTACCTCATGGCACTGCTATACAGTATATGTTCTGCCCCAGGTATCTAGGCCTTATATGCAGATATAGTTTAACATATGCTACACAGTGTTTATATATATATATATATATATATATATATATATATATATTGCTATATTGCACAGCTTACTAAGCACTGTCATTACTGTTTTCCCTAGTTTTACACCTTCCCTTTGTTAATAAAACTGAAGTTCAATAACCTATGTCAGTGAATTAATGAAGCAAGGAGTTTAGCTGCATGTGAAACTACACACTACCCCAGGGTAACACGTAGTGAGGACAGAACAGTAAAACAATGGCTACCAGGCAGGTGGATCTGTAGTACTACTGAATGTGCAGTAAAACAATGGCTACCAGGCAGGTGGATCTGTAGTACTACTGAATGTGCAGTAAAACAGAAGCTAACAAGCAGGTGGATCTGTAGTACTACTGAATGTGCAGTAAAACAATGGCTACCAGGCAGGTGGATCTGTAGTACTACTGAATGTGCAGTAAAACAATGGCTACCAGGCAGGTGGATCTGTAGTACTACTGAATGCGCAGTAAAACAATGGCTACCAGGCAGGTGGATCTGTAGTACTACTGAATGCGCAGTAAAGCAATGGCTGCCAGGCAGGTGGATCTGTAGTACTACTGAATGTGCAGTAAAACAATGGCTACCAGGCAGGTGAATCTGTAGTACTACTGAATGTGCAGTAAAACAGCAGCTAACAAGCAGGTGGATCAGTAGTACTACTGAATGTGCAGTAAAACAATGGCTACCAGGCAGGTGGATCTGTAGTACTACTGAATGTGCAGTAAAACAATGGCTACCAGGCAGGTGGATCTGTAGTACTACTGAATGTGCAGTAAAACAATGGCTACCAGGCAGGTAGATATGTAGTACTACTGAATGTGCAGTAAAACAATGGCTACCAGGCAGGTTGATCCGTAGTACTACTGAATGCGCAGTAAAACAATGGCTACCAGGCAGGTGGATCTGTAGTACTACTGAATGCGCAGTAAAACAATGGCTACCAGGGAGGTGGATCTGTAGTACTACTGAATGTGCAGTAAAACAATGGCTACCAGGCAGGTGGATCTGTAGTACTACTGAATGTGCAGTAAAACAATGGCTACCAGGCAGGTGGATCTGTAGTACTACTGAATGTGCAGTGAAACACCAGGCAGAACAAAGTCACACTGCACAGGCAAGATTCTAGGACAGTGATCCAGATACAGACACTGTTCCTAAACACAGCAGCCCAGAGAATGCACAACAGCTACAGAAAGCTAAAGGCTAATCCTATGTCACATAATATCACAGAAAACCTTCACTAGTGACCAGATCCCAAGTTTTGGGCTCCTCTCAATGTTCCTCTGTTATTAATGCTACTGCCATTGCCCGCTCAAAAGCAGAAGCAGCAAAAGCCTGTGCCACGTTTGCAGAGAGAGAAATAAAGAGAAATGGAAAGGGCCTGTCTAGAAGCAGAAATGAAAACATGGACCTCACACTTAGACGCATGTCTAGAAAAGCTGCAGCAGCCATAGCTGAGGCAGAAACTTTAGAGACAATCATATACCCTGACAGTGAAAGACACAGGGGGGCCACCTAATCTGAAGGTTGGGCCCCAAAACCCAAGAATATATCTGGCAACACTCCAAACGCTGTACAGATTCTCTTTCAGTACAAGGAACAGGTCAACACGCTATTCCTGAGACAGACCAACGATGCTGTACACCTCCACAAGCCATCAGCAACTTGCAACTGTATCAAAGGGACAATGCTGAGCAAAGTGAACCTGCATGCAGACACCACATCAGCCAAGTGTCCCAGCCCAGGGGTATCACCACAACTGACCCCTCTACTATGTTAAAGCAGTATGTCATAAATCAGCCTAAAGGAGAACCTCCAGACAGGTATGATTACACAACACCTTCTCACTATTATATGCAACCACCTACCTATCCTGATACCAACCAGGCCACAATAGACTTTGCCAAGTTCTTTGCATGGCGTGAGCTAGTCACAAAGGATATTATAAAGTTTAATGACCACCCAGAAGGCTTCAGAGCCTGGCAATCCTCCTTTTATGACACTATCAAAGGCTTAAACCTTTCATACAGCGAGGGAATAGACCTCCTAATCAAATACCTAGGTACTGAGTCTGCAGAGCATGTCAAAAGGATCAGGGTGATCAACATAAACCACCCAGGGACTGGTCTTAGAATGATCTGGCACAGAGTCAATGAGTGCTATGGCTCAGCAGAGGTAATAGAAAATGTACTTTTCAAAAGAATTGATGACTTCCCTAAAATAACTAATAAAATTTACCCAAAGAGTTAGAGAACTAAGTGACCTATTAATGGAAGGCCATTAAGCTTTATGTGATTATGGATGGTCAGATCTCTTGTCTGTTCAGCCTTCTTTGATGTATTCAATATCAAGGGTCAAAACTTGTGCAGGAGTTATTGAGACAGCTAGGAGAAAGGCATCCAGTTATCAAATAAAGTCCATAGATGGACAAATACACTTGCCCCTGCCAAATATTATCGAATGCATTATGATTCCTGATAACAGATCTGAAATTGCTACACCAGATGTGACTAAGCACCATGTGCATGTGCATAATGCATTTAATCCCAGATCTTGACCCCAAGGCCCAGATGATGCTTCTTCTTGGAAGAGATATCCTACAAGTCCACAATGCAAGGGAGCAGATAAGTGGCCATGCCAAGGCATTTTACTCTCAGAAGTTAGACCTTGGATGGGTCATCATAGGGGAAGTTTGCCTGGGAGGTGTATACAGGCCAACCAGCATCAACACACTGGAGAATGGTCACCTTTCTCTCTTTCAACCATGTCCAAATCCTTTTCTGGTCAAAAATAACTCTCAGCTAACCAACTTCTTAGGAAACCCTTGTTGTAACAGCTACCCCTGTAGTGAGAGGAGGATAACAGAAATAGAAACAGAAAATGGATATCTTACAGTATCAGAGTGTTATGCTTCCAGTGTTTTACTTTTTATGTTGCACTACCTAAAGATCTAGGGGCAGATTCACATGAAAGATTCGAAATTCGATAAAATTTTCAAAAAGATTTGAATTCAATTTGAATTCAATTTCAAATTCAAATTTGATCAAATCGAATGATTTGAATAAGTCAAATAAAAATATATATTAGAATATTTGACAGTCGAATAACTTGCCCTTTAAATTTTAATTCGACTGCCTAGTTCGCCAGTTTCAACCTACTGAATTGGTTTTAATTATTTTTGATCTAATAAAAAATTTTGATCGAATGGTTAAAAGTGTTCGAATCGTTTTATATACTTGAGGTAAGGTTCCACTTTTATTTAACTTGTTCATTAATGACTTAGGGGAGGGTGTTGTAAGTAATGTATCTGTGTTTGACACAAAACTATCAGCCCAATTAATTCCATCCAGGAGGTGGCACTTGCAACAGGATCTTGACTAACTGGCAATCTGGGCAGCTAAGTGGCAAATGAGATTCAATATTGATAAATGTAAAGTCATGCACCTGGGATGTAACAATATTCACTTATACCCTTAATGGGACTGCACTAGGCAAATTCATTATAGACATAAACCTTGTAGATAAGTTAACAATTAGCTTGTTTGTAGTAAGCAATGCAAGTTGTGAGCAGGAAGGAGCAGCAATATATTGTATTAAAAGGGGCGTAGATTTGTGGATGAAGATTATCTTTCTTCCACTGATAAGGTCCATCTAAAACATGCCAGAGTGTCAGACGACAAAAAGGTTGAATTTCATGGAAGTGTGATGGTGCACTTTTTCCAACCTAACCTACCCAATCCCAAACGTGGCACAAGGTATATATGTGAGTGCCTGGAAGGTCTCACCTTCAGTGGAACAGCCACTTTGTTCTTCCTTAACCTGCTACTCTCCGTTGTTTTTCAACCACACTGAGTGGGACATGAATTAAGTCTGTTGTGAACACCTTGTTATACAGCAGCCCCCTGTAAGCATGGAAGTCCCTCTCTGATAACACAGAAATAAAAGGTCATACCCAGAAGCAACATGGGGAACTGGTTCTGTAGTAAAAAGGAGAACCCAGCACCAGGCCTAAAGGTGTTTGATGTTCCCAAGGCAAATGCCCACGCCTGATGGGAATATGCCACAACAAGACATCAGTGAGTGGGAAATTCAGACTTACAGACTGGCCAATAATAGTGAAAAGGGGAAATGGTACATGTCAGTGCCTCCAAACTGTTGTGCCCTAGGCATGTGCCCCTTACCCCTAGTTCAAAACCATAAACATACTGTGACCCATTGGAGCCAGTGTTCTGTATCAGCACCGCACAGCTGGACAAACTCAATATAGTGAAACCTTAATTTTACATCCCCTGTTTTTACATTTTCCCTTATTTTACACTGGTTTTGTGGTTCCAACAATATATAAAGCATTTAATTTGATATTTTCCTGTATTTTACACATTTCTGGTCCCCTGAAAAACATTAAATGGTTCTACTGTTTATAAACTTGGGTTCCAGAAATGACACATCAGTAAGAAAAACGTTTCTCCCATGGATCACAAATGCAGAAAACTTTCTTTAGCAACATGACAGCGGTGGATACAGACCAAAAACCCTGAAGTAAAAACAAAGTAAATAAAGTCAAAACTTTGATTTCCTAAAAATGTAGGAATCTTTTTCTCAGTAAGTTTGGATCAACATAGTAAGTATGACTATGAAGATTTTCATTCATCCAGGGCATGGTATATCTGATATAATAAGGGACACTCATTTGAAGATAGCAAGGTCCAAATCTTGGATAAAGAAGGCCGATGGTTTGAACGAGGTGTGAAAGAGGCGATTCATGTCAAGGTGGAGAAACCATCCCTGAATCGAGGTGGGGGCCTCCTACACCACCTGTCTGCTACATACAGTTCTGTTCTCACATCTGTACCCTGCGGCTTCAGAACTGTTCACAAATCCATTCATGTAACTCTTACAAGTAACACCTGTGTCTAGGAGTTGCATGACAAATTGGTAATCCTATCACAGTAACTAAACAGAATTAACACCTCTGTAAATTCAGATGTCACCTCTTTGAAGAGTTATAATGTGCCATTGTGATTGGATTAGTGGAAGAGTTTATATACCGAGAACTTCCCATACCAGTCAGTTGTACTGAAGAAGCTGCTCAGATGAGTAGTGAAACGTCTTCAATAATTGCTCAGCACGTCCAGTTTTTTTTTAGAATTACTTCTATTAGATATCAACATAGTAACATAGTAAGTGATGTTGAAAAAAGACACACGTCCATCAAGTTCAATATATATATATCAAGCCAAGCATTCCTTAGTTTAGAAAACAGTAGTTTGTGGGGCATGGTATCAAAATCTGTGGCAAAGTCCGAACAGATCACATCTACTACTAGATGCGGATACCCAAGTCCTCCCTGTTCTTCTGTCTGTCTGTCTTCATCACTGGACAATGGGTCAGAGAAGTTTCAGGCTGACGGGTGGACAATTCACTGGAGGTTTAACCTGTCAACGAGAGAGATGTGTGATTGTGTAAATATTCCACTGGAAAGAGAAGAGCGGATTAAACAACGTTAAAGCGGTTGTTCACCTTTGGGTCAATAAAGCTAGTTTAAAAGCCCATGTCATAAAAAACATTTTTTTCATTTATCTTTATTACCTAAAATATTTGCTTTCAGAGATACATACCATAGAAGCTATGGATCATCTCTGCCAAATCTCTCTCAGTTCTCTTCTGTGTTTTGGGTTCGCCGACACTCGGTGAATTATTTCTCTCTCCTGCTTCATTTTCATATCTTCAATTCCATTGGCTGGCAAGATTCAGCCAATCGGATCAACAATATGCAAATGAAGCAGGAGAGAGAGCATGCTCTGTGCAGAGTCAACTTCCTGATAGATTTGGCAGAGATGATCAACTTCTATGGTATGTATCTCTGAAATCAGTCATTTTAAGTAATAAAGATACATTACAAAAACGTTTTTAAACTAGCCTTATTGTCCCAAAGGTGAACAACCCCTTTAAGATACTGTAACTACACAGGTACCTCATGTCCCACTAAAGAATTCCCCAAGGGCCACTGGAAACAGTGAAAGGATGGAGAACAGAAGGAACAAACCCAAACCTGAAATGAGATTACCCCTGATCTTGGGTTATTCCAGTGAAGAATGCTGGTGTAACAAAGATAACTCACCCTGGTGGTCCGCTCCTCTTCTTTTGACCCTATAGCGCACAGCTCCTGTATTTAAAGGCGCATCACTACGTCAGCTCACAATGGCGCCAAATTCAAAGTATTTAAAGGGAAATTTGTAAAATTCTAATTGCCCGAGTTTCCTGGTGCCTTGTATCCTGTGCTGCATAGCTTCTGATTGATTCTGATACCTGTTGTGACCCTGCCTGGTTTTCTGACGATTATGACTTCTGTGATCCTGACCACTTGCCTGATTACCAACTTTATTTCTGCTTAACCCTCTGATTGATCTCCTGCTTTGACCTTTGCCTGCCTGACTCATTTGAACTCCGCCAGCCCCAATCTTACTACATTTCTGCCTAACACCTTGTATCATGACCTTCTGCCTAAAGACTCTTCTAACAGTCATGCCCCATTGCTTGCTAGAATTTTCACCTTGTACCTCTGATTTAATTCCAGGTGGCATCTGAGTAGCTGACGGCTCCTCCCAAAGCCAAAGTCGGTCACACTACTGGTGAAGCACGAGCTGAGACCCGGGTGCTTGGCATTTGTTCTGGTGTTGGGTGCCGACCGTGACAGCTGGTCCCTAAATTAATTGCTTGCTAAATAAGTCTTTAAAGCTTGACTGACCTGAGGGGAATAATTTTTGGGGATTTTTGAGGACAATTCCCTTCATGAAGTTAACAAGCAGCCCCTGGAATTTCTGGAAAAAAATAAACCATCCAATATTATAAATACTGTTGGCTCTTTATTTGATTTTCTCTTGGGTGAATTCAAAGAACAGGAACATCTCCTCTTCTAATGGTTATTGGCCAACGTCTCTGCCCCAGGCCTACCTGGTTATGGGCTAATGCACTGTGCTCTGATGCATGATGGTGAATACTGACACAATAATTGGACACAAAACTGAATAATATTCAGATTTACACTTAGAAATTAAATGTTAATGGTGACAATTTGATTTTATTTTATTCTCTTGGAGCTTTGATTTTAGTTCATTGTAGCTTGATGTGTATTACCTGCTGAATGCAACTCACAGGATCTCTATGCACACCTGTAGTTTATATGATGGAGCTACTGAGTGTTATTAATAAACTTGTGCTTTACTAAAATAAACATGTGTAGGGATCCATAGGGTTAAATTCCCCTATTATCCTAAAAGTACCACACAGTGGGAAATCCCTTGCCTGGCCAGCTAAAGGTTGGACCTAAATTGGATAAGGGACGGGTGATCCCTTTGTCTGCAATGCAGTGTGTTCTGGCAAATACCAGATTTGGCCAAAAGGTGTCACTTCTGCACAACTGCATCATAAAGCTACAGCCTTGTGTTCAGGCTCAGAGTTCTGACTGTTTTGTTAGGGGTACTGGAGCACTAGGCCCTAGGTTATGGTGAAACCACATGGTTGATGATGTCCTGTGTGGGCTCGGGGATAACGGGACCCTGATATTTGTAAGAGGCTGCCTCCTCTTGAGGGAGGGTAGTAAAAGGCTTTAGCATAGCCTTGGAAGAGGGGGTTCAGCAGAGAAATATGCCCCAGTCTGACCATGCTCTTCCCTTTCAGTTGTCATGCTTTGAAGGGAAAGTCAAATCTCAGATTATTTGGAGGTTGGGGATGCAAAAAGCAAAATACTTGTTTTCATGTCTATATGTTGCCCTGGCAAGCAGCACTTACCTTTCACAAAATATGGGTAGATTAATCATGTTGGACCCTAATTATTCTGCTCTAAGCCAGACATGAGCACTGAGCTTTTATTCTCCATGC
The DNA here is from genome assembly GCA_024363595.1 of Xenopus borealis. Taxonomy (NCBI): domain Eukaryota; kingdom Metazoa; phylum Chordata; class Amphibia; order Anura; family Pipidae; genus Xenopus; species Xenopus borealis. The sequence goes on along the minus strand of CM044439.1, from coordinate 172,909,988 downwards.
TGTACACAGAGCAGTGATGCATCTCTTCTGCAAGAAGAAACAAACCAAACTATTCATGCCCCCCCCCCAATTACCTGCCACAACAGTACACCTATCCAGCAGTAGGTCTGGGGAATAGAAGCAAGTGGGTCCAACAGTCCAAGGACCCAGTATCACTGGATATAACAGTTGGAACTGGGTAGAACATACAGAAATATCAGTGGATAGGACAGTTCAGCTGTGGATATAACAGTCAATGTCAGTGGGTATAGCAGTCTGGGGGCACAGTAACAAGTTGGTAGAACAGTCAGTGGGAAGTGGGTAGAACATACAGAAATAACAGTGGATAGGACAGTTCAGTGGTGGATAGAACAGTCAATGTCAATGGGAAGTGCAAGGGCCCAGTGGAAGAGTTTTCTGGACTCTTACAAGAAGCATTGGAAGAAACATCATTATAATCAGAGAAACTTACATGGGACTGGGGCAGCAGCGCCAACTCCAGGTAACCTTGAAGACAGACATGATTAATCAAGTGCAACTATAGAAAGAGAGGGAGATGCTTCAGGTGGATATGAACTCTATGCCATCATTCTTCCCCACCCCACTCTATCCCCTCATTCCTCTCAGTCACTCTGCCCCCCCCCACTCTATCCCCT
>CM044439.1:172843180-172857311 GCA_024363595.1 Xenopus borealis | reverse complement strand
TCCTGTCCACTATATATATATCTCTCCTGTCCACTATATATATATATATATATATATATAAGAGTCAATGGGAAAAGTCACATCTTCCCCTTAAAAGGAAACTGGAATTGAAGTCCATAAAAGTCAGGTATATTATTGGTTATAAGATGAATACTCTGTATGCTGTGTCTCCCCCACTATGTTACCCAGCAGCCCCCATTGTGCTATGAGCCATTATTTGGGTACAGTGGTGCCAGAACTTACCAGTATCCTGATTGGCCGTCCTCATTACATCAGTGTTCATGCTGGGGGCTGTACTCTCTGGGCCCCGCCCCAACCCCCATGGTATCACATGACACACATCACATGACACACAATGTTCTTTCTGTAAAGCACAAAACAAAAAGGAGCTGCAGTGAGTGAATGAAGAAGCAGGTGAGACTGTAAGCTCTGTGGGCTCCTTCCCCCTTTGTATCTCACCACATACATATATATATATAATACACAATTATATCCTTAAAATACACAAAAGCCGTGAATATCTTGTAAATTATATCCTTATAAATGGAGAGTTCTGATGTCATCAGTTATAAACGGTGAGTTCTGATGTCATTTCTGTCACATGACTCACTGAAACGTGTGTATTATAATAAATAAAGTTCCCCAGTTGTAAAATATGAGGATATTAGAAGTTATCTCAGAGTTCCATGACCTGTATAATAACTCTCAGCCTTCGGCCTCGTACTGTTATATGGTCATGAGACTCCTCGGTGACTTATAATATCCTTATATCTTACAATAGGGGGCACTTTATTCACTATATAATGAGTGTTGTGATTATGGATGCACTGAATCTACTGCTCGGGATTTACATTTGTCTGACTGAACCCTAATTAGCACACACAGGTCCCACTGATCGTCTCATTGTTCCCTACAAGTGTCAGTTATAACTGTGTCAGTGAGCGGAACATTCCAGTTACCGTTCTGCTTCTCGGCTTCTTCCGGACAGCGAGTGAAACGTCACAAATCTCATCTCGCGAGACTGTCACATAGAGAAGCGCGGAGAATTCCCTGTCGGTGTAAGAGTGTCGGTACCAGTGAGTCGGTACCAGTGAGTCGGTATCAGTGAGTCGGTAGAAAGAGTAGAGCGAGTTCCAGTGCGGGTGTGACTCGCAAAACCTGCGCTAATCCAATATAACGATACCAGGGGGAAACGCTCCCTGTTTGATGCTTTCTGGGAAATGTAGTTCTCTGCTAGTGAGTGTTTAAGAGAAGCAGCGCCGACTTCCTGTGTTTGCTGCCACCAATCAGCCTTCAGGCCCTGTATCCCATAGCGACCAATTAGTCACAGTTACATATCGCCAATTAGAATGTAACTATTGCTCAGCAACCAGTTTGATTCCATAGCAACTATTTAGCAGCCGGCGCCTGTCTCCTAGCAACCAATCAGCAGCACGCGCTCTATCCTGTATGAACCAATCAGCGGCCAGTATAGCACATGATGCGTCAGCTGTTACTAAGCCTGGCAGCAGTGCATGAGGTGAGTGTGCTTCACACGTGACAGTTACAGGGAGGAAGTGCAGCTCCATCTGATGCGTCACATGAGGGCGGTGCCTCCCCAGTATTAGATATAGGAGCAAGAACATATTTGGACTCTGGGTTCACACAAACTTCCCTTCCCTTGTGGACAGATGTTTGGACAATAAAATCAGCTGAAATCCATGGAACTGACTGCGGAGCTGCCACGTCTATTCCTGAATCTGTTCCCTCCATGTCTTGTACTGGCAAAGCTGCAGCAAATGACCCCCACAAAGAGGAGTACCTACCTCACAACATTTTTGGAAGTAAAAAGTGGGACAAAAATTTTTTTTGCAGGTAGCACCGGAAAATGTTTTAACCACGCCTGTTTATGTCTGGCCACACCCCCTAATTACCATGTTCATTTAACAAAATTTGGCAGGTGATGAAAGTCTGACAATATTTCTCCTCATCTAAACTGTTACAGTTATTTATTTATTACAAAGTATCTTATCTGCACCTGTTTGCTGTTCTGGGCTCTCTGCCAAAAGCCAATCAAGTTAGAAACTTTGTTTCCTGTTCCTCCCACACAAAGAGGTGAATCCCCCCCTGCTGCGAGGAAGGCACAGGAAGTGACGACCATTATTTTTTCTTCGTGCAATACCCCCGCGATGTACGTGAGATCCGTTTCCGTTGTGTACAGCGCTATAAGTCGCAATGCTGTCTTGTTCATGGCCCATGCGCCATGAGATGCGACCTATGACTTTGCGCCTACCCGAATGCACTATGCGCAGGCGCGCACTTCCTGGTAAGCTTTAAAGGGACGGTGCGAGACAAACAATTCAGCCGTCTTCTATGCTGTCGGTCTGGCGTTCTTACTGCTGTGGTCATTGTGACCCCCTGGTGGCCCAGAAGGCCTTGCTTCCCAATATTAATTCAGCTCAAGCAGGAAGACCCTTTCCACCTTCCGGTACTTCCAACAATTCTGCACCAGTGCTATATCCGAATCCAGGTCATTGGACCTTAGCGGCTTGGAAACCGATTAAATCAGTTGGGTTCTTTCCAACTCCACAATATCCACAATCCTCGCCTCCAAGAAAAAATCCACTCATCTTAAATATGCAAGAACCTGGTGTAAAATGAGGAGTTATGACCCTCTCAGGATATCAGAGGTCACCATCATTGAATTCCTACAAGCTTGGATTGAATGCAACTTGAGCATTTCTACCCTTAAAGGACAGGTGACAGCAATATCAGCACATACCAATTTCCCCTGGGCGTCGGGAGACTTAATGAAAATTTTTTTCCAGGGATTGAAAAGATTGTTTCCTGTCATAAGATTAGAAGAACCACCTTGGGACCTCTCTCTGGTCCTGAACGCTTTAATGGAGCATTGGAGGAGGCATCTCTGAAACATTTGTGCCTCAAGACGATTCTATTGGCCATCACGTCTGCCAGGAGAGTAGGAGAATTACATACATTATCCATTAAGCCATCGAAAGTATCCTTCTTTCCGGATAAGGTTGTACTTAGAACAGCAGATGGTTTCATCCCAAAGGTTTCATCCAGTTTTCATCAACATCAGGAGCTGATCTTACCTACATTCTATCCGGAACCAAAAAATCCTCATGAAGAAAAACTTCACACTCTGGACGTGGTCAGGTGTTTACAAACTTACCTCAATAAAGTATCTACCTTCAGAAAAACAGGTTACCTTCTGATAACCTTCTGATTACCTCCTGATTGATTACCTCCTGATAACCTTCTGATTACCTCCTTATAACCTTCTGATTACCTCCTGATTGATTACCTCCTGATAACCTTCTGATTACCTCCTAATAACCTTCTGATAACCTTCTGATTACCTTCTGATTACCTCCTGATTGATTACCTCCTGATAACCTTCTGATTACCTCCTGATAACCTCCTGATAACCTCCTGATTGATTACCTCCTGATAACCTTCTGATTACCTCCTGATAACCTTCTGATTACCTCCTGATAACCTCTGATTACCTCCTGATTACCTCCTGATAACCTTCTGATTACCTCCTGATAACCTCTGTTTACCTTCTGATAACCTTCTGATTACCTCCTGATAACCTTCTGATAACCTCCTGATTGATTACCTCCTAATAACCTTCTGATTACCTTCTGATAACCTTTGGAAACAAAACATTGGGTAACAGAGCATCCAAAAGCACGATTGTAAGATGGATCAAACAATGCATTCTAACGGCATACTCATTACCTTCTGATTGATTACCTTCTGATTACCTCCTGATTGATTACCTCCTGATAACGTTCTGATTACCTCCTGATTGATTACCTCCTGATAACCTCCTAATAACCTTCTGATTACCTTCTGATTACCTCCTGATAACCTTCTGATTACCTCCTGATAACCTTCTGATTGATTACCTTCTGATAACCTTCTGATTACCTTCTGATAACCTTCTGATTGATTACCTTCTGATAACCTTCTGATTGATTACCTTCTGATAACCTTCTGATTGATTACCTCCTGATAACCTTCTGATTACCTTCTGATAACCTTCTGATAACCTTCTGATTGATTACCTCCTGATAACCTTCTGATAACCTTCTGATTGATTACCTTCTGATAACCTTCTGATTACCTTCTGATAACCTCCTGATTGATTACCTTCTGATAACCTTCTGATTACCTTCTGATAACCTCCTGATTGATTACCTTCTGATAACCTCCTGATTGATTACCTTCTGATAACCTTCTGATTACCTTCTTATAACCTTCTGATAACCTTTGGAAACAAAACATTGGGTAACAGAGCATCCAAAAGCACGATTGTAAGATGGATCAAACAATGCACTCTAACGGCATACTCATTACAGACAACACCAGGACCAGTACCAAGAGTGCACTCTACCAGAGGGATGGCCGCATCCTTCAGTATCTTCAGAAGAGATTTGCAGAGCAGCCACATGGTCTTCCCTTTGCACTTTCTCTAAACATTACAAGTTTGACACATTTTCTAAAGACCTAGCCTGTTTTGGCCATTCTGTTTTGGAGGTGGCTACTACTGAATAAAATTAATAATTGCAAGGCATTCCTCTATCTTGTATCCCTCCCTAAATAAACAGTCCCTTTGTGTGGCCACTGCTATGTGGAAGGAACAGGAAAACTGAAAATCATATCCTACTTACCGAGATTTTTGTTTCCTGGACTGGAACATGGCAGTGGGCAGGGGCTTCCCTCCCAGGGTTATTGTACTCAGTCAGAAAGAGAATGGGCGCTGGAGCAGGGGGAGGTCCTTTTATTCGTCACTTCCGGTTCCATGTTCCAGTCCAGGAAATCTCGGTAAATATGATATTATTTTCAATTTTCTTTTTCTGGCAGTTCAGTGCAGAGAAAAGAGGGACTTTCCAGTACAAATGAGGGACTGTGGGTTGAGCTGTCAAAAGAGGGAATGTCCCTCCGAAAAAGGGACAGTTGGGAGGTATGGGAGTGTCTAGTGTGATGCCCACAGCATTCCCTTAACCTCCCCCAGTCACTTGCCAACTCCACCCCCAGTAATGCCAATAATACTTCACCCCCAGTAATGCCAATAATACTTCACCCCCAGTAATGCCAATTATTTCACTTCATTCCCAGTAATGCCAATAGTATCACTTCACCCCCAGTAATGCCAATCATATCACTTCACCCCCAGTAATGCCAATCATATCACTTCACCCCCAGTAATGCCAATCATATCACTTCACCCCCAGTAATGCCAAGATGTATCTTTACATCTGTATTAAGACCCATAGGCTGACTCTTAGAGCTTCTACATTTACTCCTTAAGGGAATAAATTGAGAACAGTAATGATTTAATATCATTTTAAATGACAACCATTTCTGTTCTGTGGTTTTATCTGAAAACATAATGTCCCAATCAATACTCTGAAGGGCAGCCCTAAAGGCACTAAAATGAGCTTTTCCAAAATTCATGGTTTTTGTTGCCCCAGTATATATTTGTTTTTTGCACCAGACATTAAATTAAATAACATTATGGTCACTATTACCCAGGGGTTCAATGACTTGCACATTTGCTATAAGTTCTGGGTCATTAGAGATCACTAGATCCAGAATAACATTATTTCTGGCTCCTCAACAACCTGTGCCATAAAATTGTCATGTAACAGTTTATAAATTTATTCCCATTAATTGATCTGGCAGTACTGTTGCTCCAGTCAATATCTGGGTAATTAAAATCCCCCATTATCAATACTTTTCCCAAACTAGCAGCTTTTTCTATTTGTGTCAGGAGCTTAGCCTCCTCACTTACATTAGGGGGTCTATAACATACCCCTACAATTAATTTGCTGGACTCTTTACAATTGGTGAAGAATTCTACCCATAAGATTTCTGCCCCTTCATTCTCTAACATAACCTCCTCCTTTATATAAGCTTTTAAATCCTGCCTAACATACAGACATACCCCTCCTCCTTTTCTATTGCCTCTGTCCCTCCGAAACAAAAGTATAGCCGCTGATATTAACTGCCCAGTCATGTGACTCATTCAGCCATGATTCAGCCAATCACATCATATTTTCCCTCCATCACCTCCAGCTCTCCCATTTTACCAGTCAGACTCCTTGCATTTGCAATACCTTTCCCACTCATGGTTCATGTTTCAGCTTCCCTGAGCTAAACCCCAGGGGGCAGTGTTCTAGGGGGGCCCCAGTATATTGACATAAGAAGATGGGCGCACAAATTCATGATAGTTGACAGCTGTGCCTTCCCAACTAGAGTGCCACCTGACTTTCTCACTAGCCTGATGAGAATATTGACATGGATGTAATAAATTGGGCAGTCAGGCCGTCGGCTCCTCTTGTATGTCATGCAACTGCTCATTTTCTACAATTCTCCTTCTTAATGTTCAGAACCATCCAACATGAACTTAGCTGAAAGTTAGGGAAATGCTACGAGAAATCTTCCAACTCACCAAGAGCGACATAGTTATCTATGGATCACCCTTATGGACCACTAGCTACAGCATGGCACTCCCAGTGTTCCCATGATCAGGCACATTCAGAGACAAAAGCCTACTGAGAAACCTGGAGTCATGGCCTGTTTGTTGCCTCCCACCCCTGAATCAGTCAGATGCTGGAGTGTGGTGGTGTTCTGTTGGATCCCCAGCTGATCCTAAAGACATGGTGTTCTCTGCACAAGCCTCTGGTATTTGGTGTCCGGGATCAGGGCCCACCCAAGCAGGCATGAGGTCTGCCTCCCTTGTGCAAAAAGTGCCAGCAAGATTCCCATGTATTTACCACAAAATGTAAGGTTTTATACTAGAAATGAACAACAAAAAGGTGTGGCTTTTATTGAACGAAGCACTGCTAGAAGCAGTGTCACAAATAGGGATGGACCGAATCCACTATTTTGGATTCGGCAAAACCCCCGAATCCTTCGAGAAAGATACGGGTGAATACTGAACCCTAATTTGCATATGGGTGGGACAGGGAAAATTTTTTTTACTTCCTTGTTTTGTGACAAAAAGTCATGCAATTTCCCTCCCCTAATTTGCATATGCTAATTAGGGTTCAGATTCGGTTCGGCAGAAGGATTTGGCCGAATCCTGCTGAAAAATGCTGAATCCTGGCCGAATCCCGAAACAAATCCTGGATTCGGTGCATCCCTAGTCACAAGTCATATTCATGAATGAGGCCTGATTTTGGTCTGAATAATAAGTTTGTGAGGGGTGTGTTCCCTAAAAAGGTCTCCTTCCTCATTCTGTGTTATCAGGTAGTTTATTAATGTAATACAGTACTTAAACAGTTCACAGTCTGGGTGGATAAGTTTACCCCGAAATGCGCCCCTTTGTACACCATACAGACATGGAACATCCAGTCCAGGTATCATGTTGTGAGAAGAGTCTGGATGTGGACGAGTCTCTGATGGACCACAGCAGGTATCGCCCAGCACTGCTTACATTATATATGTAAAAAATTGCAAAAGATCTACTCAACTGAAAGGGTATTTCCCTCAAGGAAAAAAAAATCACTTTTCTTTATAAAATGTGAGTTTTACTTCTCTGAAACCAGAGCTAGTTAGTGCTTAGATATGACTATTTAGTTGTGGAATGCTACATATGATAATGTCTCTGTATTTTAATGGCGCCTTCTCTTTGGTGCCTCACCTGATGGACTTGAAGGCCTCCTAGATTCTGTAATCTCAAGTCCATGTGCACATGGTTCTTTTAGTGTCTGCATTTCACTAGTGGCATCACTAGGCATCTCATTGGGCACGGATAGTGACAGGGAGTCTCTGGAAGATGGAACAATCTGGAATAGTTGCTTTATGGCACTGGTGCACAATTGATTGTGTTGTTGCTGTTGTTGGGCCATCAGGAGCAGGTTGGAGGAGAGCTTCTCAAAGATGGAGTTCTGCTGTTGCATGGACTGAGACAAGGCCATGATGCTTTGGTTGAAGGAATGCTGGAAGGCCTTAACGTTCTTGTTTAGTGCCTTCACATTATTATTCAGGATGTCTAACTTCTTTGCCATGGTCCGTCGGAAATGACTTTGCTCAGCATAGATAAGAGTTGTGTGATCTTTCATGGAATGATGATGTCTAGTGCTCCACAGCTCTCTGGACCTTTGGCTTGGGTCAACTCTACATGCATTCGGCCTTCTCTCCCTTAAAGGTTCCTCTTGAATGATCGGTGTTTCTTTCTGAGGATCAATTAGCCCTCTTTCCATGTGTGATATACCGTGGTCCTCATTGTCTGCAGGGAAATGATGAATGGGCATCGGGGAATCTTCTATCTCAGACCTTGCTGATTCACTTCCATTGTGGATATCAGGAAAATACTCAGAACCAGCATCAAAATCCGAAGGCCCTAATGTAATGCAAATGCCATCATTATGTTTATTCTTCCAGATCAATTAACACTATAATTTCTGTAACCTCCCATAGCGCTTCTCATGCCCCTACTATTGGCTCTGCCCCACAGTACAATCATAATGTGCAATATGTACAACTCGTAGGTGTCTCTGTCCCAAAACAATTCCTTAAAGGTAACCTATAAAGGTATTTCTTAAAGATATATGCACATACATAAAAACACAATGAAAAACATCATAAAACAGACTTATGAAGAGGGTACTTTTAATTTCCCCTATTGTATATTCCTCTTTCATTGGTTTTATACAAGCCTTTCTTTTCTTGCACTTTTTCCCATAAGTTTCTTTAGTACAGGCAGATCATCTCAATGTGCCCCTGGTATAGTATATTCTCCTCCAATTATTGTGTTGATAAAGGGCTTCCATGCTGTACATATCCTCCCTCCCTTGTGGCACATCATTCCCTTCTGTTCTACTGTTATGTGTAAGCTATGGTTTCCCCACCATGTATACGAATTACCAACCTGCTGCATTGGGGTCAGCCATTCTACCAGAATCTGTGGCACCAGGCACTCCGGCTGCTACTTCAGCAGAGATGATCTTCTCCATGATGCGCTCGTATGGCCAGAAGGAGATGCTGAGTGGCACCCTGTCGCCCGTAGCCCGGCGGTGTTTGGCAATCTTGCACAGCTTCTCCTTGACTTTTCTCTTCACGTCGGCATATCGTTTCTTACAGTTCTGCAGTGAGCGTGGGTAGGCAGAGATGGCATTGACAGCAGCGGCAATTTCCCTCCACAGGGTGTTTTTCACTGCGGTGGAGGTCCGTGCGGCCAGTTTGCCAAACAGTTTATCATAATGAGGAAGAATACTGTTGATGAGAACATCATTTTCCTCTTCAGAGAAGCGAGCCTTGCGCTGCCTCTCACGCTCCGCCTGCTGCTGGGCCTGAGACTCATCCATGTAGGTCACCATAGTCTCAGTGGCGGAGTGATGCTGCTGCTGGAGAGCTGGTGGAGAAGATGGTGAAGGAAATGTTCTGAGGGTCAATAATACTATTCTCAACAGACCAATCAGTAATGCTTAAAGGAGAAGGAAAGACATAATCACTGAGTAAAGTGTTAGGCACCTCCAGTTATTGTAACCCCCAGCCAGTGCTCCTGTTTGTGAGAAAATGCTCAGTCCTGTGGTACTTCTGTAGGAGCACCACATTAACACCGTCTTCAGCTCTTGGTCCTCTCTGTGGCCCCGTTTCTTCACTCGACTGTGTGTGCCCAATTACAGCGGCCCGTACAGAGAATCCAGGAAGAAGAAGTAGATGGCAATGTGGTGCTCTTACAATTGTATCCTAAAGTAGTTCTTCTATTAGATGAATGGAAAATATACCTTTGGCAAATGTCCTTGGCTCTTTGCACAATTCTACCTCAGATTTTAGATTTATATATTCATAAAGTGACTGGAAATCACAGCTTGTTATTGGTCCTATCCAAGAAATATGGTGGGGGCCCAACATTTTATGATTGATAAATGATTGGTATCCAAGGGTTTTCTTCTTAGAGAAATGTATTTGCTTGAATATCTAATGTTTCTTCTCCTAAACTGTATCTCAGCAGCAATGATGCATGATGGACTAAGAAAAGGGGCAGATTAGTGACTTCTCACCGTAACAAGCCAAACAGGCTGAGGCCTTCACAAATCTCCAAGAGTGAAGTGGTAAATGCATGTGTGTGTGTGTGTGTAAATTTGCAGCAGATTCAACCTGGGGGAAATCTATAGCCCTAAGTCTACTGGCTACCAGCAAATGACTTTGGGTTCTGCACACTGGGCCAAAGAACAAAGACCTCACTACTTTTCCTCCTTCCCATGTTGCTGCTGAGATACAGGACCCTCCCACCATACTCCATAGTCTCTGTTGTGCTTATTCAGCCCTGTTAGTGAGGAAGTCTCAAAGCTTTTGGCCTCTTTTCACCTTACAACCTGCCTGCTTGATCCTATTCCTTCAAAACTTCTCTATAATACCAATTATTGTCAACTGGACTATTTACTTCTCAACTAAAATATACGATTGTCAACCCACTCTTGACCCCTCCAATCTTGACTACCTCCGACCTATCTCTCTGCTACCTTTCATCTCTAAACTACTAGAGCCCCTAGTCTACAACCAACCTCATTCCTCTCTGACAATAACCTGCTGGACCCCTTACAATCTGGTTTTAAACCACAACACTCCACTGAAACAGCCCTGACCCGTCTAACTAATGATCTTATAACAGCTAAAGCCAACAATCATTTCTCACTACTAATACTGCTTGATCTCTCAGCTGCATTTGACACTGTAGATCACCCTCTCCTCCTCCAGTCCCTCCATTCACTTGGCCTTCGTGACACAGCCCTGTCGTTGTTCTCTGCCTACCTCACTAATCGTTCCTTCAGTGTCTCCTACTACGGAGTAGCATCTTCCCCCCTAACTCTGTTGGGGGTTGCTCAAGGCTCTGTCCTGGGACCCTTATTATTTTCTCTATATACTTCCTCCCTCTGCAAATTAATCAACTCATATTGTTTCCACCACCACCTCTACGCTGATGACACTCAGATCTATCTCTCCTGATCTAAACCCTGAACTCCTAAATTGTCTCCTCCTGCCTGTCTGCTATCTCTACTTGAATAATGCTACCTTAAATTAAACCTCTATAAAACAGAAATGGTTCTTTTTCCTCCAATTAACACCAGTAACATCCCAGAAGTATCCATCGTAGTTAACAATTCCATTATCACCCCATCTCCCCAGGCCCGGTGCCTTGGGGTTATCCTAGATTCTGCCCTGACATTCACTCCTCACATCCAGTCACTTGTTAAGTCATGTCACTTCCACCTAAGGAACATCTCCAAAATACCATCATTTATCACCCCAGATTCTGCCAAAATTCTTATTCACACTCTCGTCACATCACGTCTAGACTATTGTAACTCTCTTAATTGTCCTTCCCCTCCAGAGACTGTCACCTCTCCAGTCCATAATGAACACTGTTGCTAGGCTTATACACCTCAGCAACCGCTCCTCCTCTGCCATACCATTCTGCCAATCCCTGCACTGGCTTCCACTGCCCTTCACAATTAAATTCAAATTAATGACCCGGACATTCACTTCATAACTCTGCCCCTCCCTACATCTCTGAACTAATCTCTATATACTCACCCAACCGCTTACTACTCTCCTCTACTGACCTGCTACTCAACTCTTCTCTCATTACCTCCTCACATGCCCCCAGTCACATGACTTGGGGCAGCTGGGAAATTGATAATATGTCTATCCCCATGTCAAATTTCAAAATTGAAGATATGATGAGAATATATTATGAGAAATGGATTTCATTGCAGAATTCTGCTGGAGCAGTATTAACGGATGCATTTTGAAAAAAAAAATCCCATGACAATATCCCTTTAAGTTAATTTTTAAAATGTTATAGAATGGCCAATTCTAAGCAATTCAATTGGTCTTCATTAGTTGTAAATTTTTAAATATAGACCCATGCTGCCCCGCTGATGATGTCACAAAAGGGGAGGAGTGAGCAGGTGCAGAACAGGGACGTGAGGTCTGCCCAACCTGTGGGCATCAGTCTGGCCAGCACATCACTACAGCTCCTCTTATAACATCATTTATTGGGACAAGGAAAGACGCCAAAACTGGACAAGGTGACAATGTGTGTGGCACCTCCCTCTCTCGCTCCCCCGCCCGTATTCTGCCTGGGCTGATGTAGGTAAGTGTACTGTATATTTGCACTTTATAGTAATTCATTGCAGCCGTTGCCCTGGCTAGATGTGAGCGAGTCCTATTTTTATATATTTATACACCTGGCATGAGAATATAGGAGACAATCTAAATGATTGGCTTCTATATTATATATATATATATATATATATATATATATATACACACACACATATACATATATACACACACATTGAGCAGGGTGGGGTGCAGAGGGGTTCAAAAGCAAAGTGGTTGTAAAACGTATAAATGTCACTGTAGTTATAAGAATGTGTAGCTATGTGTGTAGTAGTGTTTGGCTGTGTGCGCTTCTACATATACACACAGTAACACAATCCTAGCCAATCTGTGACCCATTCCATTAGGCTACTGGTCCCCCTCCCCTGTCTGTAATTGCGGATGTAAAAGATCAGTGTAATTGTTCTCCAGCCCCTGGTTTATAGGCATAGTAACGCCACACGAGGGTGAAATTGTTCTGCTAATATCAGCCTGTGTATGGGCAGCATTTCAGTTGGTCAGTAGGGAACATGGGAAGAGCCAGTTTGCTTTCCGGGGCTCGGCACTTTTTGGCAAACACGTGAGGTGAGTTGTTTGTAAAGTATGGGCCCATCTGAAACTGTGAGCAGAGTGATGCAATAAAGTGATTCAAAGTGCTATAGTAACAGAGTGCTATGGTAACAAAGTGCTATAGTAACAAAGTGCTATAATAACAAAGTGCTATAATAACAAAGTGCTATAATAACAAAGTGCTATAGTAACAAAGTGCTATAGTAACAAAGTGCTATAGTAACAAAGTGCTATAGTAACAAAGTGCTATAGTAACAAAGTGCTATAGTAACAAAGTGCTATAATAACAAAGTGCTATAGTAACAAAGTGCTATAGTAACAAAGTGCTATAGTAACAAAGTGCTATAGTAACAAAGTGCTATAATAACAAAGTGCTATAATAGCAAAGTGCTATAATAACAAAGTGCTATAGTAACAAAGTGCTATAGTAACAGTGAGTGAGGTTGAAAAAAGACATCCATGAAGTTGAAGCTGAAGTCTATATATAACCTGCCAGTTGATCCATTGGAAGACATGACTATACCCAGGACTTGCACTCACCTGGCACTGCAGCCGCTTCTTGCTCACCGTTCAGTTTTGGGGACCACCCATATGACTCCCCATCTGCTTCGATCTTCACTATAATGCTTGAGGGGGCATCAGAGGGACCTGGTGCAAAGATACCCTTATTCACAGAACCACAGAGTAAATGAACTGTCCCTTTCTACACTCGCCCATTAGTCCTGGCACCCCATAGATAGCAGCCCCCCACCCACCACTCTTCATTCCAGTCCCAGGGGCACAGACTAAATGGCCCAACTGGAAGATCTCTCCCCTGAGGTTCCACTCGCTGCTCATCTCACTCACTACAGATGGAGCCAGACAGACAACCCCCGGACAGAATGGATTGTCTGGGTCCTAAATACATAGTGTGTGGCTGGAAACAATGAAACCTTCTATAAGTGGTAGCAAGTATCTGCTGGCTGTGACAGTGATAACACAACAGGGAGGCTATGAGCAAACTATACAAGGACCTTTGTACTCACCAGTTGTCTCCGGGCTGCAGTCTCCCATCTCTTCCCTCTTCACTGAACTCTCTGGGGCAGATGGGTAATTGCCTGGTAACAAGAAACACAATGGGGTAGATACAGTGGTAACGGGGGCAGACTATTGGCTGGGGCTACAGGTATGGGATCCGTTATCTCCAAAGCTCGGGATTACAGAAAGGCCGTCTCCCATAAACTCCATTTTTTTTTACAAATAATCCGCATTTTTGGGTGATTTCCTTTATCTGCGTAATCCTGGCCATACACGGGCACATGAAGCTGCTGAGATCAGTCCTTTACACCAATCTGATGTGTATGGGGCTTCTGACGGGTCTTACCGACCCCTAATCTGGCCAAGATATTGATTTTATTCCGACCGACCCCTAATCTGGCCAAGATATTGATTT
>CM044439.1:172793376-172807318 GCA_024363595.1 Xenopus borealis | reverse complement strand
TATATATATATATATATATATATATATATATATACAACATTTATAATTTGTATTGCAGTCAGGGACATATTAGTAGGGAGGTGAGTTATATAAAGTAGTCCAGACCAGGCATGAATTAGACCCAAGGTAGGAAGCAGATAACAGATTCCTGTAGTAGTTTGTTATCTCCATAGTAACAACGTATGCATCTGATTTTAGTCTTGTTACTTAACTATAAATCCATGGCCTAAATTCAGTCCCGTCTCCAAACTCCTAAAGGTTTGCAGAAGTTTTTATTCCTACACTTTACATTCATTTTCTGTTTTGTATTGGCCTTGATAACAGATATTTTGAAGTCATCCAGACTGCGGTTGGGAGTATTAAAATGTTTACCAACTGGTTAGTGTCCAAGTTGTTATTGTTTATTGTGAACCGGTGGTGATTGGTCCTTTTTCTGAGGCTTTGCCCAATGTAAATGCCTCTCATTGGACACTTTTGTTATGGAATTCCCACTTAGCAATCTATAGTTTTTAGTAAATTCCACATTTAGTATTTGCCACCCTTGGGGGGGGTAAATATCAGAAATGCAGAGAAAACTGAGTTATTGGATATTTTAATAGGAATAGTAAGAAGTTTATTAAAGGGGTGTCATTTTTCACCTTCTAAAGCAGGTCTGGGAGGGGGGTCGCCGAACCGGTAAATTGTTCTAAATTGATACATTTAGTTGATACATTTCTTATCTGTCTCTGACGAGCAGAATCCCTGGGTTTCATTACAGGCAGCTGTTAGAATTGATACAATAGTTGCTGATACTCCAGAGATGCTGCTGAGAAATGGATCAACTAAATGTTGCAAAATTGTATCAGTTTAGAGTCTGCACCTGAATTACTGAGCTGCCCCAGACTCTAACACCACAGACACCAACATTCAACTTTACACTTTGGAAAAACATTAAAAAAAAGAATTAACGGAAAGTAATTGAAAAAAGTCTTTATTTCTGGGGAACAATCTGAAAACAAATGAACACAAAAAAGTGTTTGGAAGGTGAAGAAGCCCTTGAACATGAGCCACACATCATAGCACTGAATATAGACACCATTCAATCTTGTATAGACTCAGTATATTTTACTGTGGAACCTTATATAACACAGATTAGGACCTTCCCCTAAAAGCCCCCAGGATAAGATACAGGTACAGCATCATCTTGTTTCTAGATGTGGTGCATCATTTCTGCAGGGTAAATTAAATCAGAAGTACATGATTTTACTTCATTTATTGGTATTATTGGTAATTTACTGCATGTGGATCTGGTGTTGGACCCTCAGCCAGTTACTCCTGGACACAGGGTCTGCCTCTCTGTAGTTCCTGGTACTGAGAGTAAAATGACTAGTAAGGAGGGGTCCGTGTGAAGTCCATTAGAGGAAGAGAGGGGCCTGATCAGTGGGGGGACTGTGAGTGTCTATCAATGACTTTATGAAGGGTTCATTAATCTAGGTCCTGGTGTATCTAGTGGAAGTAAATCTAGATCAACTGGACTTGACTTCACTTCTTATCTTCTTCAATTGAAATAACTGGTGCAAATAAACTCTAATTTATGAATGTCTATTGTCACTAAGAAAGGTAATGAGACATTGCTATTATCAGTTTTCTACTGTTCAACCAACAATTTTATTGTTTTTTTTGCAAATTCTGAGCCAAGTCCCGGGTTCATACTCTTCATATTCTACAC
Organism: Xenopus borealis; assembly: GCA_024363595.1. Taxonomy (NCBI): domain Eukaryota; kingdom Metazoa; phylum Chordata; class Amphibia; order Anura; family Pipidae; genus Xenopus; species Xenopus borealis. The sequence continues at coordinate 172,805,610 of CM044439.1, read as the reverse complement.
CTTGTCCAAAGTCAGCCATTTTTAAGTGATAGTGACACCTCTAGTTGTGCGCTTAAATCTCTACTTTGATGGCAATCATAACTATTAATCACAAAATTACTGATGTAAACCCACACATTAGTAAAATATATTGCTTTAGAAAAACACTCCACTTCCTGTAGGGGGCGATACTACTTCCTGTAGGGGGTGAGTACTACTTCCTGTAGGGGGTGAATACTACTTCCTGTAGGGGGTGAGTACTACTTCCTGTAGGGGGTGAGTACTACTTCCTGTAGGGGGTGAGTACTACTGCTTTTAGCCTCTCTTATCTCACACCCAATCCTACAAAAAATAAAAGCCTCCTCTTTCTGAAAATCTACTCTCCCGAACTGCTCAGGTTTGTTTGTTTTTCAAATAGTTATTTTAACTCATTCCCTCTTACTAGGTTATATATGTGAGTCACTTTCCTGCCTGCTTGACTTTTCCTGTATTCATTTAATAATCAGATTATTCTAATTGTAGAGGTAAGGGCCACACATAATCAAGTGAGGCAGAATAAGTAAAAAAAAAGGAGCAGCTCAGAGCGGTGCAGAAGAGGAGTTTTGTAGTGCGGTGGAGGAGGATTGTTATTGTATAGTCACATACCTGAACATGAAAGAAAGCAGCAGCACTGTGATAAGGAAGCTGTAAACCTTGTGTAAACCCTGTGTGGCAACACCATGTAACTGTGCTGCCAGATTCTTCAGTCAAGCTTTTAACTTCCGGCCTTGCAGCTCTGATTGACAAGCCTCAAGGGACCATAAGAACGTATCCGACACTCTCTTAAATAAGAAGGAAAGTCTTCTTCCACTTGGGGGTACCTGAAACCCCGGTGCTCTTATCAGCAGAAAACTGCACCAGCCCGGGTTATTCCAGAGAACACCACGGAGTGATCCACTTGAACATGTTAAAGTTGGGCTTTTTGCTCTACTGGGCATGAGCAGCCGTGCAAAGAAAGAGGAGGACTAACGAGGATCACTCCGTGGTGCTTTCTGGAAGAAACCCTGGCCGGTGCCGTTTTCTGCTGAGCACCCCCAAGTGGTAGAAGACTTTCCATCTACTTTAAAGGAGTAGTGACCTATATCAAATATAGAAAAAGGTCACATTGAGGACAATGGTCTATTGGACATATTGGCATATTCTGATAAAGTATTCAATTACGCTAAAGTCTGAGAAGAGTCACTATCCCTATTAATGAAGACATCCAGTCCTGGAACCTTCACCAAGTTTTTTCTGCCATCTTGCCTTTATATTCTTTAACAAAACGGTTTCCCCAGACAATTCCCACCGCTTCTTTGGTGTGACTGGATATCAGATTGGAAAACAGGTCAAAAAGTGTGACAACCCGCAAGCACCGGCGGGGAATTCATACCCAGAATGCAAGACGCACCCGGGACTACCAGCGCCAATATGGAGGCGTATCACCAGGAGAACCGGAGATACCGCCAAGCGGAGATGCCATACCCGGAGGATCGAGTTTATCGCCAAACGGAAAGACGCACGGTCTGGAACCCGTGATACAAAGGTGAAAGAGGAATAGACGGCACAAGCGGATACGGAGAACCGCGCAGATCAATGCGGCAACCCAAACCCCGTTCGAAGTGGTGAGTAATGAGGAAGGGAAATACCTTTACTAGCTCCCGATCTCATAGAGCTGATGAGCAGACATAGTTCTGCTACAGACATTTATGAATACAAATGAAACAATGAGTAGAGAGTATGTCAGCAGCGATTGTTAAAACAAATGTGAAGCACAAAAGGACTGACGATATTTGGACTGCAGGGATTACTTTCTAATGGCAACGGTTACAATGAATTCATACATAATATGACTGGGGATGATGAATTCATATTTACTGATTATGAAATTAATGTATTTTTAAAAGATAACATTGATGAAATGGCAAATGATGAATTAATGTCGCTTGCATATGAGATTAATTATAATGAAGTAGATGCTGTAAATGTAAGAAAAGAGTTACAAATGAATTCGCTGAAAACCAAAATGAAACAAATGCCCCACTATGGAAATCAATCAATTTATTACCTATGTGGATGTGCAGAAATTTATCAGAAAAATTGCATTAAAAATTTTTTTTTTTTGCGGATAGAAAAAATAGAGATATTCCAGAAGGTATTACAGATAAGAAAATGTTGATCCAAAATTTTTGAATTTATTGAAGAATGTCAGAAAGAAGGGGAACCTAATGGTATCAGAGATAAAGATGATAAAAATGATTCAATCATACATAGTAATTTAAGGCCAAATTAAATTTTTCAACCAAATGCCCCCCCCAGGTAATGGCATCTTAATGTATAAAAAGGCAATAGAATTTGATTTGGCTAAGATATTTTCACATAAATCATTAAACTATAGATTTAAAAACAATATTACATATAAACAAAAAAAGTGCATTAAGTAGATTGCAAAGAAATGATGAGATGTGTATAAAAAGGCAGACAAAGGAGGGAAAGTAGTTATATTGGATAAAAAGTACTATATAGACATGGTGGAAGAAATCGTTAAAGATGAAACCACTTATGAAAACTTAAAGAAGAACCCAATGGGAATATATAAAAGAGAAATGAAGGAAATGTTATTATGTGCAAAAGAAATGGGAGTCATAGATTATAATATAACTTCATTGTCACGAACGGCACCCAATACCAGAACAGGTGCCAAACACCTTTGTCTCAGCTCGGCTTCACCAGTTAAGTGACCGCCTTTGGCCTCGGGAGGAGCCCTCAGCTTACTCAGATGCCACCTGGACTTAACGAGAGGTGTAGAGCAAAAGTTCTGGCTAGCACAGGGGCACGATCGTCTCACCAGGGAATTAGATAGAAGAATACCACCAAATGGAGTAGGCAGGCCGGAACAGCACAAGCTGCGTAGAATAGTCAGACAGGCCAGGATCAGGATTAGAGAGTGAAGAGTAGTCAGGGGACAGGCAAAAGTCAGGATACCAGAGGACAGAATAATCAGACAAGCCAAAGGTCAGGATTGGCGAATAGCAGGATAGTCAGGCAAAGCAAGGGTCAAATACCAGTAGATCAGACAGGAATCAATCAGGAAACACACCCAGGAACTAACAAATCGAACCTAACAACGGGCAATGCTCTGAACACCAAGATCCCTTTAAATAGTGTTTGAATTTGGCGCCATTGCGCGTGACGTCATCACGCCGGCGCGCATGCGCTTACAGAACCCGGAAGTGCGCGCGCGGCGCGCACTAATGAGCCGGTAGAGGAAGGGGAAGGATGCACGCGGTGAGCGTCCCCGCCAAAGGCACGGCGGGCGCTCCCGCGTGCTCGAGGGGCAACCGCTAGACCACCAGGGTAAGCGCTGATCGTCACATTCATATGGCGTGAGTATCCCACTATGGCACATGTATATGTATTACCAAAAGTACATAAAGAGGCCACAAAGCCACCTGATAGGCCGATAGTCTCTGGAATAGGAAGTTTAAGTGAATGTACCTTAAATAATCACTGCTGTATCATAAATCACAAATTGTGTCTGAAACCCTAATGTCTCAATTGTACCCTAACCTTTAGTTGTAAACTCTAATGTGTAGGGCCCTCTAATCCTATTGTATCTGTAAATCCTTGATTGTTATCCACTTTTATTCCCTGTTTGTTATAACTAAGGAAAGCACTGCGTATCTTGTCGGCGCTATACAAATAAATGATGATGATGATGAATGTCTCAGTGAGTATGTTGACTACTTTCTAAAAGAAATGGTGATTTTGATGCCAGCATACTTGAGACATAGTCAAGATACCATTCAGAAAATAAAAACTATTGCTTGGAAACAAGAATATATTTGGGTAACCTTAGATGTACAGTCCCTGTATTCCAGAATAAACCATGTGGATGGACTAAGGGCAGTAAATACATTTCTAAAACATTTTTTTCAATCTCAAATACAAATTGACTTCTTATTAGAAGCCATAGAATTTATTTTGTCACATAATACCATGTCCTTTAATGGTCAAATATATCACCAAATAACAGGTACGGCTATGGGAACAAAACTTGCGCCCTCCTATGCCGGCCTATTCATGGCAATATGAGAAGAGGAATACATCTATGGGGCAGACAATCCATATGATGATGACATTGTGAAATGGTATCGCTACATAGACGATGACATCATGATATGGAGTGGACCAGAGCAGGACTTGAAAGGTTTCTTGAATTATGTAAATGATAACCCGTATGATATAAAATTCTCTATGCAATATCATGCTAATAACATACATTTTCTGGACTTGACTCTCTATGTGGAAAATGGAGAAATCAAGTCCAAACTATATAGGAAAGAAATAGCGGGAAATACAATTCTGAGAAAAGATTCTTTTCACCCCATTCACACTGTAACATCTATTCCATATGCACAACTTACTAGAATCTATCGAAACTGTACAGATAAAAACGTTTTTTCACAGCAGGCAAAAGAAGAATGTGAAAGACTCAGAAGTAGGGGATATAGTAAGAAAGACTTAACAGAAGCAATGGAAAAATTAGAAAAATTAAAGGGGAAGAAAAACAATAACAAAAAAAGAAATTCAAATACTCCCAATAAACAAAAGCAAGATGTCAGATGCATTTTAGAGTATGGAGCACAGTATAAAGAAGTGAAAAGAAGTATTATTAAAAATTGGAATATTGTAAATGCAGATCCTACTATCCGTGCTTTGAACTTAATCCCAATAGTGATCAGCAGGAAAGCGAAGTCTATAGCCAGTCAAGTTGCCCCTAATCGAATAAAGAATAATCAGAAAAAGAAAAAAACATGCTAGATCTGAAAGGATTTTTTCCCTGCAAAAAATGTGTTGTATGTAGAAATAATAATAATAAAAAAGTAACTGAATTTTGGGATAAAGGAAGAAGTTGTGAATTTAAGATAGAAAAAACAATCACTTGTTATACAAAAATTGTCGTGTATGTAGTGCAATGTCAATGTGGGGCCCTATATGTTGGCCGTACCATAAGACAATTACGAATCAGATTGGGAGAACATCTGAGAGGCATTGAAAATAAAGATAATGATAATCCAATATTTAGACACTTTGGTGCAGTTCATGGAGGGATAACTCAAAAATTCTAAATGTTCGGTGTAGATAGTATAAATGAAAACAGTGGAGGCAATTTGACTACCAGACTATTCAGATTGGAGTCAAATCGGATTTTTAAATTGGGAACTATTTTGCCTGAGGGAATGAACAGTCATTTTGAATTAAAACCATTTCTTACATCGCTTTGGAATTAATTACAAATACTTGATTTAAAAAAATATTTAATATTTTAAATGTTTAAGCATAACAGATTAAGTCACATCTATTTACATATTCATAAACCTGTAGACTTATACATAAATCTGGAATGCAGCATAGTTATGCTCCCACTATAGAATTTGATTATGAATTTAATGTGATCAGTAATAGATATGGATTTAAAAATATTTAAAAAATATTTACATACACTTATATATTTATACTACAGCCATAGCACTGTGTTTAATATGATTAACAATAGATATGAATTCAAATATTTACATACACTTATATATTTATTTATTTATACTTTTAACGTAGCACTATGTCACTATTTGTCCTATCACAGGAGCATTGATATGTATAATACAAATAGTTCACTTAGAAGGAACCCTACACCTTTCAGCCCGGGAACCAGCCTAAATTATATTGAAGGGTATTTAAGGGACACAATTGCTGATAGCCACACCTCCTCTGATGAAGCGCCCAATAGCACGAAACGCGTCGGGAGGGAGTGGCTAACACAGGTAGGCAGACAGAGGGGTAACACTGCACTGTGGATGTTGTAAACAAGATCTGTTTTGTACCCCCAAGTGGTAGAAGACTTGACCTGTGTCAAATTTAGATCACATTGAGGAAAATGGTCTATTGGACATATTGGCATATTCTGATAAAGTATTCAATTACACTAAAGTCTGAGAAGAGTCACTATCCCTATTAATGAAGACATCCAGTCCTGGAACCTTCACCAAGTTTTTTTCTGCCATCTTGCCTTTATATTCTTTAACAAAACGGTTTCCCCAGACAATTCCCACCGCTTCTTTGGTGTGACTGGATATCAGACTGGAAAACTGGTCAAAAAGTGTGACAACCACAACGTCCTGCAGCTCCTTCCTCAGTACCAGAACATCTGGGAACTGGGCCCTGGGATCATTGGTGTAGTCAGCAGTCTGTGCCATCTTGGCACTAATCTTGGGCAGAATATCTTTATTGAACGCTGACTCAGTTGGTAAAGTCATGAAAATATCTGTTAGTTGTATAGCAGTGCTTGCAATGATTTCAGTAACTTTCATACATGTCTGTATTTGTTTATGGCTCTCCAGTTTATCTATAATATAATTGCTTATGTCCTGGGCAGATGATTTTATTGTTTGTAGAATGCTGGAAATCCTCATTGTTTCCTCAAAAGCCAAAATGCTTCTTTCCTCTGCTATTTTCTTGACATCATCCCGAAGATCGGATGTTATCTGGAAATTCTTTGTACCCATTGCCATTTGTGGAACAGCTTCTCCTATGATAAAGTTGAGGAGAGCATTGGACAGTTCTTGGTTTTTCTCCACATAACTCCGGATCTTGTGTTTCAGAGTCTTTTTCAGAATTTCTTGAAGTGCAGCCTGTAATCTTTGGTCAAATCCATGTTCTAAGGCCCACAGTCCGCTCTCATTTACCCCCTGCTTAATAACCTCTTTTCCCACTGTGGTAATTTTAGCCAGTGTTGTTGATTTTTTAGCAACACTCGATACCCCTTTTACAACATTTTTCCCTGGATTAGCAATGTGATTACCAGTTGTTCTAAGAAGGCTTGAGACACTAAAGACAAGAGAAATAGCTATACGGATTGATTTTGAGATTGCCCATCCCACCCAGCTAAAAACTCCAGTTATCATTCCTTGTGCCCCAGATATCATATCATGGACTCCTTCTGAAATCAGACCTTTACCAATCTGAAAAGCTAAACCCGTCGATAAAACACAGAGTAAGGCTCCACCGATTACCTGAAGCACACCGATCAGGAAACAGGCAAGGGCACTAAAGTTGAACTCTGGCTTCAGCTTTACTTTGAAGACAAAGGTAAGTCCATAATCATGGAGAAGAGACATCTCCTCAGTGACCACTGTGCCATAATTCTGGCACAGACTATACACCATTCTTTCCTCTGTTACAGCATCCTTATTTTTCTCTTTGAGTTTGTTGAGCTTATTTATTGATTCCTCTATACTATTAACCCAAGACTTCAGAAGGTTCAACCGGGTCATCATCTGTAATGAAAAACTGGGCGATTCACAGTGAGGCTCAAAGATTCTCAATCCTGACACTATGTTGCCAATTGAAATAGAATTGCAGATCTCAGATTCATAGATGTTCATGGTTTCCTTTGCTTTGCTCAGCAGTTTGATGGCTTCTTCTATATAACCATTCATCTGACCATTGATAGTGATGAAGGCTCGATTGTACAGAGAAATGGACTGGTAAACAGGGTCAGTGTTTTCTGCCTTCTCCCAGTATGATAAAGCACCAAATTCCTTCTTCTTATGTTTCATATGCAGGTAAGTACGCCCCATGGCCACCTTAATGAAGTCATAAAAGTTTTCTGATTCTCCATTTAGGAGGCTCTGGGATTTTCTTTCCAATGTAGAGAGTAGTTTTGTCTTCAGGGGTACAACATCTTTGTACTCCCTGATATCTTTCTCATGAAGTGTAAGCCACAGAGACCAAGTCTCTTTTAAAGCATTCAGAGCTGGTTGACAATCTAGTTTTTTCCCCTTGGACCATGAAGATAATTCCCTTGTGTTTTTACTGCTGTAAATATCCATTTTCTCATCTTCAGAATAAAAGGTCTCAAACTGTTCCAGAAACTTACAGAAAAGAGAAAATAACTCATGCTGCAAATTTACCTCCACAAGCTCCTCCTGCTCCATCTTTGTGATACATTCATGCTCATTCTTTGCCCTCAGAGATCTCAGAAATTCTATTGACTGACCTTGGTAGGATGGAGGCAGATCCTGCTGATTTAGAATCATCTGTACCATTCCAGGGTTTCCATTACGAGATGTGCGTCCAAATGTCTGTTTTTCAACCCTCAGTTTAGTAGGGAAATGAGTGAGGATCACAATTAACCCACCGCTCTGATTCACCTCATCAGTGACCTTGATATCTGTGCCTCTTCCTCCCAGGTTTGTAGCTATTATTACTTCACCTGTGGCAAATAATTTCTTCTCCACATTGTCCTTGTCACTTCTGGTGTACATGGAGATTTTATCTTTTGAAACCCCCTTCAGTTCGATCAACTTGCTCTGAATTTCAATTGCTGTCCTGATATCTTCACAAATCACAAGGGCAACTTGGCCTTTGCACCACACCTTCTCACTAACTCTGGATTTAACATGGTCGCATATTTCAGTAATCCATGATTCTCTTCCTCCTGGTACCTGCACAGCTGGAAGTTCCACCTGTTTATTACGACGGTGAGTGGGAATAACAGAACAGGAGGTTTTATATTGTCTTCTCAGAAACTGACGGTCAACTTCATCCCCTAATGTGCCTGATACACCATAAATCCCAGTTCCAAGCACATACCTCTGGAAGAAATGGTAGTTAGACAAGAAGTTGGTCACATTGGACAATGGAGATAAGGCAAGTTGGTGCTTCAGCTCCAGAAACTGCTGCAGCCCATCTCCCCAGCGTTTATTTTTTTCCAATACGCCGGTGGATTTGTAGTCAATAGGGATTACACTGTCATCTTCATGTGAATCAGACATAAATCTGCCCCCGATTGTGTATTCCCTGCCCTTTTGCATCACTATAGCCAGCAGGGCATTTTCTATGAAGATGGGTAGCCGATTCTTTGTGTATTCCTTCAGGTGCTTGGGGAGTAGAATGGCATTTTCTTCAGCATTTTTGCTTGGTGTATAGTCCTGGGAAAATATTATCTTTGATTTTAGATCTTCAGTTTTTAAATCAATGAGTGTTTTTTCATCCACTAACAAACAGACATACCCCCCTTCCAGAAGAAGCACACTAATAGTTACACTTGCTTCAGATTCAGAACTTGCATCTAAAAACTGAGCTTTTCCACCATTCAATATATAGTACTTAAATATAGTGTTATCCAGAAGTTCTGCAAAATTGTTGAGAAGATCTTTCTGCTGAGAAGGTCCAAATTTCCTTAAGAGCTTTGAAAGATTTTGTCCAAGATCTTGGTTTTCAGATATGGAAGTATCAATTTGTAGTTCCTTGATTTTCTGCAGGTCTTCATTACTGATGAACTTCATATCCACCCCTCTCTCAAGAATATGATAGGGACTCAATGCTTCATCTTCTTCTCTACGCTCAGCACACAGGCTGTTTGCCAAGTTGTGAAAATACTGAACTCCCTCTGTCCAGAGAATCTTCCCTGTTCCTTCTTCCTCTATTCTTTGGCACATGCAGACTTTTGCCCAGACAGCAGTGATGAGCTGGTCTAGGTGTCTCAGGCCAGTGGCTTCATGAGATAAGTAAGTAAGTTGAACTCCACTGTCTAATGTCATATAATCCACCTCATCCACAAGCGCAATATCAAATTCCCGGCTTCTTCTGGTGTCTTTTTTCTCAAATTCCTGCCTCAAGATGTCAGCCGCAAAGTCCTGTATGGTTCCATATACAATGGAGGCCTCATAGGCTTCTTGTATCATTCTAACTGTGTTTTCACTGGATTTATCTAGATCAAGAGGAGGAATCACACTACACTTCACTCCAAACATTTCATATAAAGATTTCCATTCTTCCTGATCACGCCGAGCCAGCACAGGGGAACTGGTGATCACATCTACTTTCTTACCCCTAATTGCCTGAATTAGGGCAAACATTGCTACAATACAGGATTTCCCTTCCCCAGTTGCAATCTCCAGCAGGCAGCCTTTACAACCTGGTGTGTTTGAGAGCAGCAATGTGAGCAGAGCAGCCAGCTGCGTGAGTCTAGGGTGGTAGCCTCTGTCACACCTTTGCTTTTTCCCAAATAAAGGTGGAAAACGGAGCTGTAGCTGTATGTTACCCAACACACTGTAGTCTAGATTATTCATATTCTTAACTGCAAGAGACACAGTCATTAAGGCATTTGCTAGTTTCTCTGGGTCAGGGTTATCCAGGTCTATGGCCTTGATTATGTGTATTCCTTCTTTCATATCCTTTGTATCATTGCTAGGAAGTCTGAACATCACAAGATGCAGAACTTCTTCAACAATAGTCAGAATCTTTTCAGGGTGCCCAGCAGATTTCATCTCATTTAGAATTGTTTCCAGATCTTTGTCTTTCTCATTGCTAATACATTGATTCAGATAGGTTTCAGAGTCAGATACTCGTAGTGCTGATATTGCTGTCTCCACTTCTATTTGATATGTTAGAACCAAATGGAGAATTTTCTCAATTCTGTCTTGTGCTGCTCTATCCTCTGAATGAAATGTGTCACTTACTTGTATGTAAAACGTGAATGCTTGAGCGGGACCCCACAATTCCCTGAATACAATCGCACTCAGGAAATCCCAGCCTGAGGCTGAAAACTTGTAGGCATTGTTCTTTCTCACAACACTCTTCCATTTGAATATCTTTCGGACAATCTGTTCCCAGTTGGGTTCTGAAAACCTGGAAATAAAGTTCTTAAGACCATATGAAGCCAGTTCTTTGTTAATTTTGAAGAGTTTATCCAGGACACTGAGAATATAATAAACCCTCTCATCCATATATTCCCTTGTCACTAAAATCTGTAAACCCTTTGGGTTGAGGGAAACACCAATCATTGCTTCTAACACTGACAAATCATCTCTCAGTGAAAGGTCTTTAAACCCAACAATATCATCCCAGTTTTTCAGACAATTCTCAGACAGGTGTTTCTTCTTAATGTACATGGGCACTACCTGCAGGCGCATATTTTGGATTCTCTCCACAATGGTTTTTTTGCTTCCATCCTTATCTTGCAGAAAATTATCTTTCAGTAACTGGTTGAACTTCTCCTCCACAAACTGAACCTGAAAAATAATAGATAAAAAATCAGCAGTGCAAATGTATCACTTTTTGCTATATACCTAAATAAACTCTGGCAATACTGTATTTTCCCTAGTACAGCACACAGTGAATGCAGGGAATAAGGCCTAAAACCAAGTATGTAATGTGTGTATGTACAATGGAGCAATTACATATATTTAGAACCATCATCTGAAACTTTGGGGCCTCATACAAGTTAATTATCTGGTCCCCTCCATGAGTATAAGTGCAAATCAGTAAATTGCTTTGCCAACTAGCCGGTCCAGAGGTTTTATTAGGAAAAAGGGTTAACTGGAGTGATGGGAGAATTTATTTTATAAATCTGCAAAACGCCATTGAAAATTCGCAGGTGTGAAAAAAAAAGAGACACACGCTGACAATGACGTGACGTGCATCAAAAATGTTGCGACGCACCAAAAAAGATACATGTCAAAAACAATGCAACATGCATCAAAAATGACACACAAACCATATCGCGAATTTTTCGCCAACTCACACTGGAAATTTGCACATTTTTTTGGCAAAGAAGAACGGGATAGATTCGCCCATCACTAGTTAACTGTGATTGATGTGTATTTTTATTATACTGAAACGCAGTGGTTTAACTATGGAGGAAATAGACTTGGGCCCAGTGATGTTGACGTGATGCTCATGTAACGATTGGTATCCCAAAACCCAGAACAAACCCCAAAGTCCCGGTCACAGCTCACTCTTCTGCCTTTAACAGCCGCCTTTCACTTCGGAGGAGCCCTCAGAAGTGTAGTCGAGAAGGTCAAACACTAGAATCAAAGCAGAATCACACCCAGGAACTCACAATAGCAGAACCAATATTGGGCAATGATTCAGTGCAGGGCAGGGGGCTTTATAGGCAGTCTAATCGCTTACACTGATCACATGGGTCTGATAGATAACAGCTGAACAAAGCCCTGCCTTACTTGCACTTACATGTATAGCAATGGGACTGAACCAGGGCAAAACCTGACTGCTCACATAGAGCAATGGTAAGTCACACATCTCAGAAACACTAGGTTCCCTGGTTCAACTCCAGGCAGGCCATTACAGCTCAATAACCAATCATTTCATTAAATAGATCCCAATAGAAGCATGTGACTCTATAATAACCAGTCATTCCCACTGCTGGAA
>CM044439.1:172780642-172790795 GCA_024363595.1 Xenopus borealis | reverse complement strand
TAAATAGATCCCAATAGAAACATGTGACTATATAATAACCAGTCATTCCCACTGCTGGAATGTTCATGTAGGAGAAAGTTCCTTGTGAGGTTGTTGTTGCCTTCCATCCTATATAACTGGTAATTATTATGCCTCTTTGCTTGTCCAGAACACTTGCGACATCTGAGTAGTTGAGGGCTCCTCCCAAAGCCGAAGGCAGCTACTAAAGGCAGAAGACGGAGTCATAACCAGGAGCCTAGCACTTGCTCTGAACTTTGGGAGTCGTTCGTAACAGTACAGTGGGCCAGAAAATGGACGCTGAAGGTCATGCTCTCACTGTGCCTGTTTCCACAGAGATGCTTCTCTCTACCCTCCTACAGCACCTGGAGGAACAAGAGAGGACTTTATGGTCCATGGACTTCATAATCTCTTGGTCAGGTTGGACACTGTTCAGCACCATTCTGATGGTTCAGCCACCTTCTGCAATGCTTGTGGGTCCTCCTCCCTCTGCTCTGGGTAATAGGAGTAACCCCCATGAACCTAAAATATCCTTCTCTGATAAATGCAATGGGGAGAGGAGCTGCTGGTCTGTTGAGACAGGGTGGAATGATACTTTTCTTCATAGGCTATTTCAGGTGGGGCTTTCTGACTCTGTCAAGGACAGTCTGATTAATTATCTTCCTCCATCCATTCTGTATGACCTTATGAGGTTGTCCATCCAGATTTTTAGGAGATCTACTCCTGCCAATCCTTCCACAGTCTCCTTGCTGTATATAGATAATCACAAATGCAAATATGGACCAGCGCCTGGGGCAATGGAGAAATCAAGAAACGCTGTATGCTGTAGTAAAGAACAATTTGCTTGAATGACACCCTTTGTGTAGATATAGTTCTATTGGTGCAAGTCTTTTCCCTTCAGTTATATCCCCAATTCTTTACTTTAAAGCCTCCACTGCTATAGCAGAAGTTCCTACTTACAAGACCCATACTTGTATAGCAATTCCTAGATGTAACTCCTCCTCCCAGTAAACCTTTAGCTCCAGAAAAGGGACTTTACCCAGGACCTCACATGCCACTAGGGATGGCGCGAAACGCGGCAAAAAAGTTCGCGAAGAAGAAAAATGATTTTAAAGTTGTTTAAAGGGTGCAACGACCTGGACAGTGGCATGCCAGAGGGGGATCAAGGGAAAAGAAAAATCCATTATTTTCTTATGTCAAAAGTTTTACAAAGTATCTTATCTGCACCTGTTAGCTGTTCTGGACTCTCTGCCAAAAGCCAATTAAGTTCAAATCTTTGCTTCTTTTTCTGGCTGTTCAGTGCAGAGAAAAGAGGGACTTTCCAGTACAAATGAGGGACAGAGGGTTGAGCTCTCAAAAGAGGGACTGTCCCTCCAAAAAAGGGACAGTTGGGAGGTACTTTTGACATAAGAAAATAATGGATTTTTCTTTTCCCTTGATCCCCCTCTGGTATGCCACTGTCCAGGTCGTTGCACCCTTTAAACAACTTTAAAATCATTTTTCTGGCCAGAAATGTCTTTTTTAGCTGTAAAAGTTCGCCTTCCCATTGAAGTCTATGGGGTTCGCGAACCGTTCGCGAACCGTTCGCGATTTTGCGCAAATCTCTGCCTTTGTGGATTCTGGGGCTGGGGGGAATTTCTTGAATGTTGCCTTCACAGTAATGTATAATATTCCCCTTATTCCCCTTAAACCTCCCAATTAGAATTTTGGCAGTTGATAAGAGCCCACTTGGGTCAGGTCTGGTAACCCAAAAATCTATGTGCAAACAATATGCATTTTGAGGAACTGTCTTTTCATATTTTGGCTTTCCACAAAAATAATAAAGCTCAAGGTTCCTTCGAATAAGTTGGGCACTAGACTTATTGGTCCATATCCTATTCTTCCAATAATCAACCCTTCCCCTGTTTGTCTTAAACTTCCTAATAATCTCAAAAGTGCGAATGTAATTTATGTTTCTCTTTTAAAACCAGCTAAACAGCTGCCATCTCCTGCTCCTGTAATGGTTGAGGGACAACTGAATTTTTGGTTCAAAAATTGGTTGATGCTTGGCTTGTTATGGGTAAACTACAGTACTTATTACACTGGAAGAGGTATGGTCCAGAGGAGACATCTTGGACTCCTGCTTCCGAGGTTAGAGCTGGTAGGCTTAAGAAACAATTTCATCTCAGGTTTCCTGATAAGCCTAGGGGTCTGGTGGCCCCTCTACAGGGGGTAATGTCAAGACTCACTCTGGTGGTCTAGTGGGCCATCAGGGACATCTGCTGTGGTGATCATTCCTCCTTGGTGCCTGATTCTGCTATGGCGCACGTGGCACAGACTTCCAGGTTTTATGAACCAAAGCGTCATGACATCTTTGTGTTTTGGCACAAAGCTTGAATATTTAAAGGGACTTTGGGCTAAAAATCATTGCCCACTGTTAGGTCTAATTTGATTAGTTCCTGAGTGTGCTTTTGTTTGTATCTTCTCTGGTTTTAATCCCTGTCTGTCTGACTTTGCTGAGCTCTGCCTCTTTTGACCCCCTGCCTGACTATACTTGAACTATACTCTGCCTGAACTGACCCAGCCTCTCTGGTCTTGCTTGGACTGTACCAACCCCGGCCTGCCTGACCCTGCTATTTTGTCTACTACTTGTGAGGTTGGTGTTGCCTTCCATCCTTAATACTTGGTAATGATCGTGCCTCTTTGCTTGTCCAGTACACTTGCTTTGCTCCACTCAAATGGCTCCTTCCAAGGCAGAAGATTGAGCCGTGACAAGGAGCCTAGCACTTGTTCTGATCTTTGGGAGTCATTTGTGACAGTATGTGTCTAATGCTGAGATCACTCTCTGCCCCCTGGTATAGGGAAGCATTAGATCTCAAACATGTTCCTGTGTCTAAGTTAGACG
Organism: Xenopus borealis; assembly: GCA_024363595.1. Classification (NCBI taxonomy): domain Eukaryota; kingdom Metazoa; phylum Chordata; class Amphibia; order Anura; family Pipidae; genus Xenopus; species Xenopus borealis. Next base: position 172,787,914 of record CM044439.1, on the reverse strand, counting down.
GGTGCCAGCAAAAGAAGCGCTGCAGCTCTGTCTGACATCCCGTAAGTTAACAGGTGTTGCATTAGGAAGGCCTTTACTTTATGTCAGATCTTTCAAAGTTGCAACAACAGCAGTAATGAGTATAAAGACTCTTTAGTTATGAACTGTAGCAGTTAAAGAGAGAATTGATGGAATATGACTAAGGCTAAGGCCAGACGGGGAGATTCGGGGGCATTTTGTCGCCTGGCGACTTCTCGCCGCGACTTGTAGCCCCCGAACCTCCCCGAATAGCCAAGTCCTGGGGCGCACCGGCGTTGCTTGAAAACGCCGGCGCCTATTCACACGGAGCGTCGCGCTTTTTGAAATCGCTCCAAATTGACTCGCGAGACTTGGCTATTCGGGGAGGTTCGGGGGCTACAAGTCACGGCGAGAAGTCGCCAGGTGACAAAATGCCCCCGAATCTTCCCGTCTGCCCTAGCCCTTAGTGTTAGACCAGCTCAATAGTCAACAAGGTCATGTACTACAGTCAACATAGGATTTGTGAGTCCAATGATTACACTAATAAAGTAGAAGACGCAGTAGAATAATGTCAACGTTAAGAAAATAAAGGGGTTCGTCACCAGTCAAACTGAATATTTCATGGTTACATTCATCAGCATGGTTTATATGTATCAGCAATTGTTCTTAAAGGGAATAGCAGTAAAACCCCAAACTTTACAAAAATTCCCAAAATTGATTTGAATAAATATAAAGTGCTACTGTTTTTGCAAAGTGCTAAGTGCTAATTCAGATATGTATCTGTTCTGTGCCAGCACACCAATCAATTAATTTGTAAATTAATGTAAATAAATCAATTCTTTAATTGCATGTGCTTAAAAATATAAAATATTAAAAAATGAGTTCATTAACATGTAGTTTAAAAGACGCATCAGCAATTCACAAATAGTGATGGGCGAATTTATTTGCCTAGCTTGAATTTGTGGTGAATTCGCAAAACGCCCGTGAAAATTCACTGGAGAAAATCTGCCGGAGAAAATTAGCCAGCATCAATTTCCAATTTTCAAGAATTTTTTGTTAAATCGTTTGAAATTCACCAACTTAACATGAAATTGTTCAAAATTCATGAATTTATAGTGAAATCATTCAAAATTCACAAATTTATAGTGAAATAGTTCTAAATTCACGAATTTATAGTGAAATCGTTCAAAATTCACGAATTTATAGTGAAATCGTTCAAAATTCACAAATTTATAGTGAAATTGTTCTAAATTCACAAATTTATAGTGAAATAGTTCTAAATTCACAAATTTATAGTGAAATCGTTCAAAATTCACACATTTATAGTTTGTATTTAACAATTTTTTGTGAAAACGGTTGAATTCCATGAATTTTTTCGTGAAAACGGTAAAATTTTTTTGAACTTTACGATTTCCCTATTTTCGTGAATTTTTCGGCGAAGCAAAATGCCCCAGATTCGACCATCACTATTCACAAATTAAAGATCAGAAGCAGAAAATCGTATAGAGGTGAAGTTGTCCCAAAGATTACTCTCTGTTGATTTCTCTAGACCCTGGGACACCACACGAGAGAGAAGGCAGGACACTGAGGACTCTGGTCTCATATTTACACTTATCCATCTCATTATAAGAGAACTAACTTTACTAAAAAAAACACAAATCCCCAGTGACTTAGAGTAAAATGAGATTCAAGGAGAAGTGAATGCTGAAACTCAATCTTTGAGTTTTTATTGATCTGTTGATTAAAATGTGCTAAAAAGGAGAAAGGATTCCTCAATGAATATAAAAATAATAACAATAATAAAGGCTCGCCTCACTTACCTACCCGGGAGGAAGATGGGTTGCTAAGGAACAATAGCCATAGCAACACGTCTCCCTTCCTGGTATGTAAGTGAGGTAAAAGCAGTTCCTTCACCTTCGTGATGCCTACTAGAAGGCACCTCAAACTCCATGGGAGGAAAGACGGGCTGCTTAGATTGACGCACCATGCAAACTAATGAGTTTGAATTAGAGGTGCACACTAACGTAGTTCTACGATGCAAAAACTCTTGCGAGAAGTTAATGACTCAATATGTAGAAACCTGAAATAGAAAATGCAAAATGCGTCGGCATGCCTTTGTTTATTATTTTTAAATTCATTGAAGAATCCTTTCTCCTTTTTAACAAATTGTAATCATCAGTTGATTGTTGATATTGGTTGGTAATTATACCTCAACACAATCTAAAGTGATTAAGTGAGTGTATATTAAGTTACAAGGAAATTCTTTTTCTAATTTTCATCCCTTATGTACATTATTGTCCTTTGTTGTGGTCATTGTTCTATGTAGCGGGGCTCTCCACTGCTTCTATATTTTTTAAGGAGTTTCTCAGAGAAGAGATCAGAGGAGTATTGTGGGTGAAAAGAGTAATTCTTATATGCTAATACCCAAATAGGGGGTCTGTGAGAACCCATCTAAATAAGCTTATTGGATTTGGGTTGTGGTATAGTTGAGCTAAAAAAATGTTAATACTCTTTCATTCCCCTAGGAATAATTTTTGTGCATTTGTTTTCCTAATTCTCACACATATATAGTGTATACTTGAAGCACTAAATACTACACTATATACTTTTGTTGCCCTCTAGCAACTAGTAGCAACTAGTAAACCAGCCACACCTCACTGATTCATTGCAAAAGAGAATGGACATTTGTTCTCCTAGATACAACTGGAAGCCCATCTTAAAGGCGAGTTAGGGAAATATTTAAGGTGAATAAGTATTTGCCGTCCTAGATATTCTTGAAATTATGATTGAATAACCGGCAGGCCAATGTTTACTTTTATCTGTTCTTGTTTCATGAACTGAGGGTTGGACCTTGGACCTTGCAGAACTTTACAACCACTGATATAGAAATAAAGCACATGGGAGACTTGGAACTACAAACCTTGCTCTGCAGAGTTATGCCTTTTTGTACAGATGAGTAAACAGAGGAATCCTCACCTCATTGTACTCCACTTGGGGGTGGCTCTTGCTGACCACAAGTTGCTGGATGCAGGACAATTTCTGAATCTCTTTTCTCTCTCTGGTTAGAGACTCCAGTGTTTGTGTGAGATTCTCTTTCAGTCTCTTATTCTCAGTCTCAATCTGTTCCTGGAGTTTTCTTTCTCTTTCCCTCTGTTCCTCCTGTCTCCTTTCTTCTGCCTCTGTCTTCCTTTTTTCCATTTCCAGTTGGTCTATTTCTAGTTTCCCTTTTATAAGGCAAGATATATCTGTTACTGAATAGGGATGTGGTAAGTGTTTAAAACTTCTCTTGGTCTGTGAGGGGTCAGTAGAAGACTATATCCAATATAAAGACCATATCAGCCCAGCGGGTAAGTGTCTATGGGTGTGAATATGTAATGTAAAACTTCTGGTTGTGTGAGGGTTCATAGAAATCTATATCCAATATAAAAACATCTCAGACCAGTGGGTAAGTATTAATAGGTGGGATTATATACTGTAAAACTTCTCTGGGTGTGTGAGGGTTCATTAAAAGACTATATCCAATATAAAGACCATATCAGCCCAGCGGGTAAGTGTCTATGGGTGTGAATATGTACTGTAGAACTTCTGGTTGTGTGAGGGTTCATAGAAATCTATATCCAATATAAAAACATCTCAGACCAGTGGGTAAGTATTAATAGGTGGGATTATGTACTGTAGAACTTCTCTGGGTGTGTGAGGGTTCATTAAAAGACTATATCCAATATAAGACCATATCAGCCCAGCAGATAAGATTCTATGGGTGTGAATATGTACTGTAGAACTTCTGGGTGTGTGAGGGTTCATAGAAATCTATATCCAATATAAAAACATCTCAGACCAGTGGGTAAGTGTTAATAGGTGGGATTATGTACTGTAGAACTTTTCTGGGTGTTTGAGGGTTCATTAAAAGACTATATCCAATATAATGACCATCTCGGCCCAGTGGGTAAGTGTTTATGGATGGGAATATGTACTGCAGAAGTTCCCTGCATGTGCGAGGGTTCAGTAGAATTCTATAATCAATAAAATGACAATTTCAGCACAGTAGCTAAGTGTTTATTGGAGGGATTATGCACTGCAGAATTTCCCTCGTTGTGTGAGGGTTCATTAGAAAACTATATCCAATATAATTACCAATTTAGTCTAGTGTCTAAATGTTTAAAAGTGAGATTATATACTGCAGAACCACCCTGAGTCTGTGAGGGTTCATTAGAAAACTATATCTAATATAACCACTATCTCAGCCCAATGGGTAAATGTTTATGGGTGACATTATGTACTGCAGCACTTCCCTGGGTGAGGGTTCATTAAAAGTGTATATCCAATATAATGACGATCTCAGCCCAATGGGTACATTTTTATGGGTCGTATTATTTACTGCAGAACTTCCTTGGGTGTGTGAGGGTTCAGTAGAAGTCTATATCCAATATAATGACCATCTCAGCCGAGTGGGTAAGTGTTTATGGGAGGTATTATGTACTACACATTATGTACTACAGAACTTTCCTTGGTCTGTGAGGATTAATTAGAAGACTATATCCAATATAATTACTATTTCAACCCTATGGGTAAGTGTTTATGGGTGGGATTATGAACTTCCTTGGGTGTGTGAGGGTTCAGTAGAAGACTATACCCAATATAATGACCTGGGTGTGTGAGGATTCATTATTTATATCCAATTTAATGCCCATCTCAGACCAGTGGGTAAGTGTTACTGGGCGAGAAGATGTACTGCAGAGCTTCCCTGGGTGTGTGAGGGTTCAGTAGAAGTCTATATCCAATATATTGGCCATCTCAACCCAGAGGTTAAATGTTTATGGGTGGGATTATTTACTGCAAAACTTCTTTGAGTCTGTGAGGGTTCATTAGAAGATATATCCAATATAATGACCATTTTAGTCCAGTGTGTAAGTGTTTAGGGTGGAATGTCTCCTTTAAATCAGTAGGTGTAGTATGTGCACTAAATGAAACAACTTCTGTCCCATTACAGCTTCTGAAGTTACAATTTTAGATTTCTTTTCATCTTCCAGTCTCTTATTCACAGCCCATGCTGGCTGCTATGATAAATTGGACCCAGCAACTATATAGCCATGGATCAAATAATAAAAAAAACACATGAAATAAAAAAATGACCAATTGTAAAATATTCTTGTCTACACTATACTGCTTAGTAGCCCTTTCAGAATGAAAACCAAATCTTTGGAGGCAGCTTTCAGGTCTAACCCCAGACTTACCAAAATTGAGGCAGGTAAGTGTTTCCTCTTCACTATCACAGAACAGCTCCAGCTCTGATTGGTCACTGCCTTTTTCCCGGATGGTGAATGTCCGAAAGTTTATCCCATTGTACCACCAATACAAGTCATAGTGATAGAGGCACTCGTCTGCTGTTCTGTGCCCTTGTTTCAGGAAGATGTTACTTGGGAGGGCAAGTTGGTCAACCTGTTCCATCTGTCCTGCAAGGAGAGTCCCATGGCCCTATGAACGGCAAGAACAGGATTGGTTATTGCTCAGAAGGTTTCCTCTGTCCAACTCCATCACCCAATGTCTTCAGTCTTCTCCTAGTATATATGTGTAACAAATGGAAGCTGTCTGCTTATTCCACTTAAACAATGAATTCATTGTATGAGGCGTGTTAGGAGGTGCGGATAAACAATTATATATCATTTTCAGTCTAATGGTGTCAGAACCTCTCAAGAGTATAGGACTACATTTCCCCTTTACTCTGATAGAAAACAAAGTCAGGACCCTCTCTAATACAATACACATAATTCCTATAGAGAAAGCAGACCTATGGTCACGGGGTGGGGCAAAAAACAGGGTGTTCAGACAGTGGGGTCAAATTCCTATAGAGAAAGCAGACCTATGGTCACGGGGTGGGGCAAAAAACAGGGTGTTCAGACAGTGGGGTCAATTTCCTCTGTAGCATTTAAAATACCCCTCACTGCCACTCTTCTTCTTTTAATTTATTGGGCAGGGGCAGTTATTGCGGGTGGGAGTTGCTATGCAGAGGACACTCTCAAAGAATTTTTGTCAGGGGGGCCTGTTATAGGTTCAATAAAAGGTGTTTGCACACCAGACCCTTGGACAGGGAATACAACAGAATTTATACAAAACACACCCGTTTATTGTAGAGCACACAGGTAAGGAATACAGGGATAGCTCACTTGCATGGCAGTATAGTAAAATATATATGGGTCCACACAGGAGATAAATTAGTCCACACAGGACATACATGAGTCCATACAGGAGAAAAGTTATATTCCCACAGCTGAACGGAACCAGAGTCCAGTACAGGAAATAATCACTTGGGCAGCCTGTACTAGTTTTTCCGCTGGCACATCTCTTGGTACTAGGGTTGCCACCTTTTGCCATGGCTAAACCCAGACTGGGGGGTGGGCCCATGACATCAATGGGTGGGCGTGTGACATTGGTGGGAGGGCGTCAATCAAGCTAATCACGCCCGGTTTTCCTTATTTGGAAAACCGGGCAGGAAGTATTGACCCAGGCAGCCCTTCAAAATACCGGGCTGTCCGGGTCAAAACCGGACAGGTGGCAACCCTACTTGGTACCCCTGTATAATTGATGCCCAAAACGAGTGCTCTTTGCTGCAAGTCCTGCACTCGCCAGTGCACATAATCGTCCCTGGATGCCATTATTACTTTGGGGATGTGCTTTGCCCTTGTCCTAAATCCCACCGCTGCCACCAGTGTTGTAGCACAAAGCTGTGAGATGATGTGGGTAAATGGTAGGACTCACAAACACAACTCCTTTTACGGGATGAGATCTTTATTTAGCTGGGTAACTTCACATAACAGGTTTTCCTCAGAGTCTAGATGTGGCCAGCCTGCACTTTGTTCTTCTGCCTGAGAATGATGCCAGGCTTGGCCACTGCTACTGATGGGTACAGATGGTTTCTAGCTGGGCAGATTCTTGTGATCTTCCATTTGTATAAAGGCTAACATATTGGAATTATTAAAAACCACTTTTTTACGCCAGAAAGGGAACAGCCCCTATCAGGGTTTGATTCCTTCTTCCAACCACAAAGGCAAATTCCACAAGGGGCCAATCACATTACATTTTGGGTGATCCAGCTCTGAATTGTGATAATGTCAATCACAGCTATGACTGCTTGACCAATGGAGTGCCATTTGGTGAGCATGCCCAGTTTAGTCTGTGTGTAGAAACCAGGGCCCAGTTGCACATAGTTGCCCCAAATTTATTATTATTATTATTATTATTATTATTAATAACATGTATTTCTATAGCGCCAACTTA
>CM044439.1:172735209-172761791 GCA_024363595.1 Xenopus borealis | reverse complement strand
CTACTGGTGAATAAAGCATCCAACCCCTTCTTATACCTATCTAATGTATCAGCCTGTATCTTTTTGTCTCTGCCTTCCATGAGTGAGGAGCTACTTCAAGGGTTAGGAAGCGAAATATTCATTTTGACCTCCAGCATTTGTCCATCCACCCAGAAGAAAGCAACTTTGTGGACTCTGGTGAGTTCAGCTGCCTGGCAAAGATTGCTCAGCTCCATACAGGCTGGATAGAAGCAAGAGAAACTCATTGTCTCAGCAATTGGAGTCAGAATATTGGATTCTCAATGCACGGCCATGGCTGAGCTGTGAGTCTGTATTAGTAGAGATGAAGCCATTGTGCTGGGCACCACAGTTTTCTGCAGAATCTGACAGAACAAGGAATGTTTTATACCTGTGTATTATCTGCTCTCTAGAGACCTCTCCTTCCTCACTCCCAAAGGCAGCTTTGAAAAGTAAATACAATTACAGATGATCCCTAGGGGTCTTTGCATAAAACATTTCCCCACTTCACTAACAGAAAATGCACATTTTATTGAGCTCTAGAATCAAGTTCTCACAAATTGGTCATTGGAACGAATTAATTTACTCATTGAGAAAAAAAACACACAAATCTCTAGAAACTGATCTGAAAAGGGTAAAAAACTATTTATTAGAAACAGTAGACAGATCAGAATTTTACTGTTTTAATGATAAATTACAGACTAAGATTAAGGGCCGATTTACTAAATTCACGTGAAGGATTCAAAGTTCGAACAAATTCGATCTAATTTCAAACGTAGGATTTATTTGTTTGGTCGAATATGTGAATTTTGGCATATTTGATCATCGAATAGGGAATGGTCGATGATCGAATACATTAGAATAGAGTCGAATGAATATTCGATCATTCGACCAGCGAAGGATTTTAATTTTAAAGTTTATTCGATTTCCTACTTCGCCAGATTGGACCTACCGAATTCCAATCGAAGCCTATTGGAGCCCTCCCATAGGCTTCTGAGATTAAGTCGTGATCGAATAGGATTCCTACGGTCGAAGTCTTCGATCGTTTGAATCGTACGAATCATTCGAATGATCGATTGATTTATTTGTTCAGTCGAATGATTTATTTGACTGATGGAATAGATTTGTATTGGATCGTCGAATGATCGAATATCGAATAAAAGGAAGCTTAGAACTATTCCATTAACATTCGAAAATCGAATGCTAATCGAATATCGCGTAGAATCTAATTTTTTGGGGGGAATAATAGTAAATTTGCCCCTAAGAATTAAAAAAAAGAGATAATGGAAATAAAAACATGCAAGGTTACTAGAGACAAATGAGATTATGAAATCAAGATTTATGAGATCTCACTAAAAGAAATTATTACCAGTTCTCCTAATCGCTCAATTTTGAAACATAGGAGCTCACAGAAAAAACAGTTTTTCTAGTGGAGATTTTGACTCCACTGATGTTTGTGATACTGCTGCTTATTCCTTCTTTCTCTTCAAGGGAAACTAGAACTTTGGAGGTTTATTCCGGGGGACATTCAGTAAACAAGACTCCACACTTAGGAAACAAGACCACATTTTATTCTCAAAAGTTTACTGGGATGAGAACCAGGAACAAACAAAATGTTCAAGCCATGAGTACAACAGACGACAGATTAGAAGAGGACAATCCAGTAAATCCTTCATTCCATCCCCTGAAAAAGAAAAGGAGCAGATAGTATTGAACCTTTCATCAAGGACATGAGATAAGAACGAACTGAACCTCCTTGAAAAAGGTCTCACTTTTTGACCTTCTAAAAAATGTGATTTATTTGAAACCATACTAGATGTTAACCGATTCATATAAAGTGTATTATCAATAAATAAATATTGGTATTAATAAATTCAACCATGTTTTGAGATTTGTATTGTATTATTTGGAATAGGTTTCCCTTTTCTTCTTTTTGTGAAACATTTTTTTACTGCTTTTTGTAAATTTGATCCCATGTATGTTACTTGGATATATCTCATTTACATGGATGGTTCCCTTTAAATTTCATGATTGAATTCATTAGTTACTTCCCCTCCCCTTATTCCCATTGGTGTTGGTTCTTTAAATACTGACATCATATGTAATTAAGGTTAAGTTTATGATTAAGTGAACGATGGACACGACTCACAGAAAGCCTAACATGGTTGTTTAAATAAAGATATTTTATACTGAGTCTTGGTCTGATCTGGATTCCTGAGTGCACTACACCTTATTGCTTCTATTTGGATTGATTCACTCCCCTGAGCTGAGCACCTGGGCCACTGATTCACCTCATTGAGTTTTCTACATTATTGGGCACCTCTATGCTTATATTTTGCCTTTGGGAAAGATCCAGTGAACCAAAACAGGGGTCCTATACAGTAGATGTGAAAGCCCAAGGTATTTTGAGCAGGAATCTATCTCATCTTCCTCCAAATGTCCTGGAGTGGAAAGCTGTCAAAGAAGCATTATTTGCTCTCAAGCTAGTCCTTGGATTGTAGCTCATTTGGGTCTACCTCAGAGAGATCTCATAGCTTCGGATTACAATGCCAAGATCAAGACCTTCTTTTCCAGGGTGCCTTCAACATCTGCTAAGGCAGTAGATGCTTTATCTCAGGACTGGAGGAATCTTTGGGCATATGTATTTCCACCCTTCCCAATGATCTTCAGGGTCTGGAAGAAGATCCTGATGTGATATAAATCCTGACAGACTGGCCTTGCAGGCCATGGTATCTTCAGTTGAGATGCTTGATGATCCAGTTACCGCTGAAGCTTCCAGTTGTGAAGGATTTGTTGATTCAGGGGCCCCTTCTACACCTGAATCCAGAGGTCCTCAGTCTAGTGGCCTTGAGGTACACTTATGAAGGAAACACTTATGAAGGCCAGGAAAGTAGGTACTTTATCAACTTATCAGAGAATTTGGCAACACTTCTCTTCCTGGTCCAAATCCCGAAGCCAGGATCCTTTAGATCCTTCCACCTCTAAGATCCTGGATTTTGTTCAGTCAGGCTTAGATTGTGGATTAAGCCTCAGTTCATTGAAGGACCAAGTTTCGCCTTGTCTGCTGTTTTAGGGAAGAAATGGGTAGATGAGCTGTTAATCAACCAGTTTTTCAAGGCAGTGCTCAATATTAGACCTCCTTTGAAGAAAGCTGCTTCTCCGTGCGATCTTCTTCTGGTCCTCCTGGCCCTGTCTTCCACTCCATTTAAACCTATTCAGGATTTCCTTTGTGGTCATTATCTTTGAAGACTATACTCCTAGTAGCCGTGAAATCCGCCAGGAGAGTAGGGGAACTGCAAGTGTTATTAGTGGATCAACCCTACACAGTTTTCCATGACAGACAGAGTAATTCTAAGACCTGTTCCTTCTTCCCTGCCAAAGGTTGTCTCATCTTTTCAAATTAATGAGCCTATTGTCCTGCCTTCCTTTTCTTCAGAATCCTCTGGATGTCAGGCGGTCTCAAAGCTTATATTCCGAGTACAGATTCCTTCAGGAAGTCTGGAAAATTGTCACCCCAGCAGGTGAGCCTGCATCTAAAAGAACTCTGAGTAACTGGATCATGAGGGCTATTTCCAGGCATACACAGGGCAGACCATCACCTTCAGAAGTGAGAGCGCATTCAACCCTGAGTGTGGCGGATTCTTGGGCATCAGAAGCAGGTGTTCCTTCTGACTTGGGCATCTCCTAATACCTTCATCAGACACTATAAATTGGATTTGTTGTTTTCTGCAGGTGTTCATTTTGGCCATTCTGTACTTTCAGCCTCTTTTGATTAAATTTATTGCAGAATGTTTGTGTCCCCCCCCCCCTCTTTTTTTTATTCCATTGCTTTGGTATTACCCAAAGGTAATTATTATGCTGCCAGGGACCAGGAAAAGAGAAAATTGTTTCATACTTATTGTCATTTTCTTTTCCTGGTCATCCCTATGGCAACATAACCTAATGAATTCTACGTTTTTTAGCTAAGAACTAAGACACAGAGGGTCTGGTGAAGGAGGTACTTGTGCATATGTGAGTGTGTTTGTTTTCTTCTGCATGGACCAACAGGAAGAGAGAATACCCAAAGGTTATTATCATGCTGCCATAGGAATGACCAGGAAAAGAAAATTAAGGTAAATACGAAACAATTTTCTCCTTTTCTACTCATTAGCAAAGTATAAACATCAGTGTGAAACTGTTTGCTGCCCCCTGTGGCCTCTGTTTGGCATTACACCTTATATTCACCATTGCTACCCGCTGCACATGAATAAACACACAGGAATCTATTTGCTGCCCCCCTGTGGCCTCTGCTTGTAATTACACTCTATATTCACCATTACTACCAGCTGCACATGAATAAACACACAGAGAATCTATTTGCTGCCCCCCTGTGGCCTCTGCTTGTAATTACACCCTATATTCCCCATTACTATCAGCTGCACATGAATAAACACACAGGAATCTATTTGCTGCCCCCCTGTGGCTTCTGCTTGTAATTACACCCTATATTCACCATTACTACCAGCTGCACATGAATAAACACACAGGGAATCTATTTGCTGCCCCCCTGTGGCTTCTGCTTGTAATTACATCCTATATTCCCCATTACTACCAGCTGCACATGAATAAACACACAGGAATCGATTTTGTCCCCCCTGTGGCCTCTGCTTGTAATTATACCCTATATTCCCCATTACTACCAGCTGCACATGAATAAACATACAGGAATCTATCTGCTGCCCCCTGTGGCCTCTGCTTATAATTACACCCTATATTCCCCATTGCTTCCAGCTACTAATGTCCCTGTGTGTCATTGCCCTGAGGGTAACCCCCCTGCTGTACTGGCCCCTTGCTGGACACAGATAGGCACTAATGGGAGTTCTTTGTCCTGAGGCCTTATAACAGCATGAAAGTTTCAAACCCCCCAGGTACCCTAAAATTTATTGGCAACTCAGCTGTCACAGAGGGAGAGGGGGGAATAACACAAGGAAAGATTCATAAGGAAGTTTGGGGTGCAGCATGTGACTTAGGGGGGCATGGCTTGAGTTACTGGGAGGAATCAGAATAAACAGAGGAACAAGGAAGTTGGTGACGCATTTCTCTCATTCCAGAGGAGAAGCTGCACTTCTACTTGTAGTTAAAAGCAGCCGGTGGGGCAGGTTCAGTCAGTGTGAGAAGGTCAGGGTGCTGCAATGACTCCAACGTGGGGCCCCTTGCTCCTCGCTCTCTCCCTCACCACCTTCATGTGCCAAGGAGATGTGGTTCCTGAAGGTAAGTCACATTCACTGGCCTCCTGGCTCCCCTTATAGAAATCTATATAGTCCCACAGAGCACATCCATCAAAAACAAACATTTTATTTAGTTTATTAACCCAACAGTCCAGACTCTCACGGTAAACTCTCTTAAGGGAATTTACCAGACACACCCGCACATAAATATCTATATACCTGGGGCATCATCTTCTCTCCAGATGAGATAGGAGCCTTGGGCACATGTCCTGTTAGATGAGAAGCCATCTGGAGACTCTGTGAATCTGGGGGGCAGGAAAGGGCTTATTCAGTCGACATGGGGCTATAGGGGGCAGGAGTGGAGGAATGTTTAAGAAAACCCTGGACACAAGTACCATAGCAACATGGTGTTAATATCCCAGCCCATAGAGCACAATAGAAACACTCACATCCAGGGTTTTCTCATCGTGCCAAGCAGCAGGTACGTTAGTCCTGTCCTAATTGTGCCCTGTGGCTACTAGCGAGCAGCAGTGCAGTATTCATGCACAATCCACAGGCTCTTTTGTATTATTATGGACTGGGCACTCACCCAGGGAGCTAGCATGGATTATATCTGTGGTTCTGCACTTGTTATACTTGAAATTTAGATGTTTGTTGGGAAAAGGCGACAGTTGCACTAAAACCTGTGAGTGTATATCCCAACTGGCCCCCTTGCACTGCCCAAACTGAATACTGTATGGGGATGATCCCTGGGTCACTGACCCAAATAACACAATAGGAGACTTGCATGTTTCCTCACTGGTCTGCTAATTAGCTGGCTTCTCTCACATTGTTTCAGGAGTCAGAACCAGCAGTGCAGAGAACGTAAATGGACAGACAGACAGGGACAGACACAATGAGTTAAGCATAATTCTAAACCCAGTGAGAATGAGCAATGAATGGGTTTTGGGAATTTTCTTTCATTGGGCAATTGGCTATTTTTAAGGTTATATATATTTAATGTGTATTGTTACCTACCCTTGAAATGAACACACATTTCCCAATTTCTGATGGAGACAGAATGAGAAATAGAGCGTAGAACCCACATTTTACTTGATTCGGGGGATAGAACCAATGGAGCAGTGTTGGGGGAAGAGTCCAACCCCCATAATAGTACATGTGCTCAGGAGTCGCTTTCACTGAATCCAGTGCAGGATTAATAATGAGACGTGTACGTGACAGCCGTGACTGTGGAGCTATGAGATGCTGATACAGGGCCCCTATGAGAGTCGGGTGCCCATCCCCCGGCACTAGGGTGATTAGGGACTCACTGGAATTCATTGTTGACAGAGGGCCCCCGGGGCAAATGTGAATAAAGGTTTTTGTATATACACCAGAGCTGCCCAACCTGTGGCCCTCCTTTCTGTCGCAGAGACAGTTGGTAGGGTGCTGGGAGTTGGGGGGGGGGGCTGCAGGCTGGACATGATTCATTTATGTCACTAACACCCCCCACGGCCCTAATAACAGATGCTTGTGCAAAATGAATGTTATTGTCACGGAAATGAATCTGTTTAAACTACGACCCAGATGCATATCTGGCCCCGGGCCCCTCTGTCAGCAATAAATTCTGGAGCATTTAGAGGCGGGGCCAGTGTGGGGCATCAGTAATTCTGCACAGAACACTCCAGCTTGGCCCCATTGTTCACCAAGGGCAGATCTTCCTGTGGTGTTTATACAAATGGCCTGCAGGTGGCACTGTGCATACATAGGACTTTCTGTACAGCTTGAAAGTGAAAGTAAGAGTTACTGCTGTTATGTAATGGCTGCATGACCTGCTAATAAAGCACTGTTATACCCTCCTCATCCTCGGCTACCAAACACAACACTTCCCTTGTCTTTGCTTTCTCTCTGCTTTGCCTGGACCTTTCCTCTATTCACAGAACTCACGGTGAGGTTTGGGTTATGAGCATGAAGCTCTTACAGAGACGGGCCACTTGGTGTCTGGTTCATGGTAAAGGCATTTGTAGGTGAGAAGAGAAACTGGTTGGGCCATGTATTCCCTGGGAGGGAGGTACTTATGTGCAGGGCTGAAACTAGGGGCAAAACGTAGGGGGCGCCAGGCACGTACCTTTCACTGCAGCTTACCCCCAGTCTGATCTCCAAACTCTGGCTAGTTGTGCGCCCGTGTGCTCATACAATCTAAATACCAACTACCCCTCCTCTTCTGACTCAATCTTATACTCTAATCAAACTGCATCTGCATCTTGCCCCAACCAACTTCCACTCCTGCTGGGCTCCAGTATTGGCTGCCTGGCCTCTGATATACAGACTAAGAATTAATGTATAGCCCCCAAAGGCCCCACTCAGGGACCAGCAGCATAACTATCACTCTATTGGGCAGTCTATGTCTGTCCAACTTAGGAGAAAAGAAGGTTGGAGCAAGAGAATGTTGGAGCAGGAGATGGTAGGAAGGTAAAAGTTGCTTAGTGGTGGTGGTTGGAACACAAAATGAGAAGAAACAGATAAGGGGTGGTTGGAGCAAAAGGCAAACAGGAGGCATTTGAAGCACAGAAAAAGAAGAAGCAGTATGTTGGAGCACTGGGGAATGGATTGGAACAACACTAGGAGCCATTAGTGGCTGAAGCAACAATAGGAGACATTGCTGGTTGGGCCACAGTAGGAAGCATTTTTGGTTGGAGCAACAGGAGGAGACATTGTTATTTGAGGCAACAGTATGAGACATTGGTAATTGGAGCAATAGTAGGAGACATAAGTGTTTGAGGCCCAGTAAGGGACATTAGTATTTGGGACAACAATAGGAGAAATTTATGACTGGAGAAACACTAGGATACATTGGTGGTTGAGGCAACAGTAGGAGACATTGGTGGTTGAGGCAACAGTAGGAGACATTGGTGGTTGAGGCAACAGTAGGAGACATTGGTGGTTGAGGCAACAGTAGGAGACATTGGTGGTTGAAACAGTAGGAGTCTTTGCTGATTTGAACAACAGTAGAAGACATTAGTGTTTGAGGCACAGTAGAAGATATTCGTGTTTGAGGCACAGTAGGAGACATTTGTGGTTGGAGTTATAAAAGGAGACATTGTTGATAAAATGCAGTTTTGGGTATTAACACCTGTGCTTATCAGACTGTTGCCTACTCACCTGGGACTAGTAAATCTGCATCTACAGTAGGTACATTCACCCAACACTGGAACTAGGGAGACTTTATAAATGGGAATGAGTGTTGCCATCTCTCTCTGTTTCCAGAGCCAGAGTTCCTTCTGGTTGATAAAAACATGTGCCCCATGGATGTGGATTACCCCAGGTGTGGAATTGACCTTATAACAAAGAAGTCTGAGTGTCAGACCAGTGCCGACTGTAAAGAGACAGAACAGTGCTGCTTCTCCGGCTGTAGGAATCGCTGTCTCCTACCCCTGCAAAGTAAGTGTGTCTCTTGCCCCTGCTTGGTAAGTGGGAGTCCTATCCTGCTAGGTACGTAGAACATACTGTAGATATAGTTGGGGCACAGTATCTGTAAGATCCTGGGAGAAGCACGGTGGGTGGAGCATGGTCTAAACAGGAGATCCATAATCCAGATGAACCAACCCGCAGAGGCCCATGGACCTGTTTGCTTCTGGGAGCTCCTTTGGTCAGTGGAACATTTCCCTATTTTGGTTTCTGTCTATACTCATCTTCCTCCATTAAGGGTTCGATTTCTCTAGCTCCATCTCTATCTGTAGCCCACTGGGACACTACCTAACTGGTCATTCTGGCCGGTTCTTCTCTTCCATTGAAGCTCTTACAAAATGCTCTAACCAAATATTCTCCAAATCCACCAATATAACCACCGCTCCCAATATAACATTCCTGCTATTCTAGAACCCTGTCCTGCACCATTTATTCAGCTGGAGCCATTGAATGCTGCTCCAGTAATCACTTTTCTTGTGACCCAACATGACCCAGTCAGATGTGGGCTCATAGAGAAGAGTAGCGCCCCCTACAGATGATTCTGCTGGATCCTCACCATTTTCTATCTTTTATCTTCCCCTGCAGATAAGTCCGGCTACTGCCCACCATTCAATGAGACCCTCTGTGGGGTTTCCGGGGAGCAACTGCCAGAGTGTCACAGAGATGAGCAGTGCCCGGGGCAAATGAGATGCTGCAGGAGGTGCAGATGGGAGTGCGCATAAATACAGAAAAAATCATTGTGGTGTAAGTTGGGTGCAAGACCCCCCACAGCAGGAGGGGGCAGTATATTGTTATTCTGCAGGTAATACATGGATGTGCTTGCTGTGCTTGTAGAATGTTGGGGTGCACTGGAAGGGTGTCCTGTGTCTGTTCCCAACCATTCCAGGGCAGCAGTGCAGGATCATAGGGCAATATATTAATTCATTATAAACTCTAGGAGATGTTACCCCCTCCAACCTATTGTTGCCCCAGTGCTGCCCCATGTACAGTTGGCCCATGCTCATTTGCAGTTAGGGTTGCCACCTGGCCGGTATTTTTGATGGTTGATCCCAATGTTATTAATAGGAAAAAACGATAAATATATAAGAAAGGAATTTTTTTCAAAAAAAGGTGTCAACCCTATTTGCAGTGAATGGGTAGGAAAGGTGACAGTTGCTATGTGGGAATCATTGTTGAATTGTTTGTCCCTTTCTTTCTAGATTTGATCTGAACAGAGAAGCCACAAGTTTCCCCTGGAGGAGGAGTAAAGAAACTCACACTGACCTGCAGGAGGCGCCAGAACTTTCCCTGTATAATGCAGACTCCTGTCTCTTTAAATCTGTCTCTTTAAATCTGTCCCATTAAATGGCACTTTATGTGCCTGGTTATTGTAATGTTGCCAATGTTTATTTATGTTTATATAATACACAAGAGCCATGGATATCCTGTAACTTCTATCCTTGGATACGGTGCTTAGTGATGTCATCAGTTTGAATTGGAACTTAGTGATGTCATTTCTGTCACATGACTCCTTGACTTTGTTTACTCTAATAAATAATGTACCCACTATTTTAAAACATTATTTAGTTTAAATATATTTAAGATAGTCTAAAGAGTGCACACCATGTGTAGAGCAGAACAAATACACAGGACCAATCATAGGAGTTTCCCTGTATACATATTTCAGAATATATGGAACATAGAAACCAATGCAGACCAACGGTAACCTTCCATTTAACCTTGGCAGGCCCTTTGGTGCCCATCTGATCTGCTGGGTGCCACCCATTCCTGCTTCTGGGACTTGCACTGCTCCAGGCTGTGCTCCTCCTCCAATCCTTTGGAATCAGCCATAGATCTGGTATGGAGCTTGGCCCCTCCTACTTACCTACAAACCACACCCCATATTCTCACCTGCCATCACCAACACCCTATACCTGAGGGGCATGAATAAGAACAACCCACCCAAGAATTAGGGTTTCCCAGGGTAAATGGAAAGGTCAGAGAACCTGTTCTGCCAGGCAGAGACTTCTCTTAATTATAATATATAATGTGTTCAAGCTGATTCTTCAGATTGATAGGAACCATGATACTGTGTCTGCGTGATATTAAAGGGAAAATGTTACCCTAGGCACCTAACCTAAATATGCCCCCTACGAGGACATCACTTACAACCAGCCCGGCCACCGACCCCTTACCCCTCAGCTCTTTTACTGGATTTCTATGGAAATCCATGGAAGAGGCTGGGCGATTTTTTATTTTATTTAAAAAGTACTGTTATAGGCACCTGAGTACTGTCCCCCAAAACCTGCCACCCTAGCACAGGCCCTCAGGTGCCTTAATATAAATACTCCCTTGCTCGTGGGCCTGATTGGGCAAATTATACATCACATATTATGGAAGGTTCTCTAATTAACACACAAGTCTTTGGGGCTGCTGAGTCCCTGGGTGACATATAAGTTCCAGTTGCAGAAGGTTATTAGTTGGATCTCCTTACTCAGCACCTTCCAGTCACCAATCATGGAGATTCAACCTCTACCCACTCATTATCTCCTATTCCTGAGTGAACCAGGAGCCTGTGATTAAGGAAGGCCAAGCCTATAATTATCATTACAGCAAGTACTGTTGTTCTGTGTTGTGGGCCCTCTTAATCACAGAGAAGCCTCATTTTGCCCAACAAAATTTGTATATATATATATATATATATACTTATCTGTACCAACCAGGCAGAACGCTGTGGTTTCTGGCTGATCTCTGCTCCTTGGGCATCTGTGTGTGGCAATAATTCTAGTTTGGTCACTGGTCAGTGATCCCTTCACTTCTGGGGCCAGGAGAAGCTGCAGGTCCCCCCTGGTCTATAAAGACCAACAAATGATAATCTATATGGAGAAAATCACAGAGTTGGAGAAGGTGAATTTACAGGAGGCAGTAAGTACAGTCCTAAATGAGCTGCACCTGGATGGGGCCACTTATCCACCACTGTAGCCCCCCATCATACAGCCATAACCAGACACTTGATGTGAAAGGTCTCGAGAGTCCATCACTAATCTGTAGCCCAACATGTGGACCCTGGAATAGAAAGATATGTCTCATGGTGTTGGTTAAAGAAAAACTAAGATGTTTATATAGACTGATCTCCTATACTCTCTATCCTTAAAGCCTTGGGAATTGACACAGAGAATAAAAGAACTGAGAACTGTTGGTAGGAACATTTTCCTTTAATTCTGTGTGAATTGTTTATTCCAAAGAAATTTAATTTGGGACCTCAAGATTCATGGTGCCATATTGTAGAGAGGGGGGTACGTGTGAATTATTTCACAGTTCAGAAACACAGCTCAGAATTCATCTTGTTATTTTATCATTTCATTTCCCAAAGTGCCCAAATCGTCCTGACAAGCCCATTGGCCCAGCTGCAAAAGGGCATTACAATTAGGAGGACATCATCTGGAGAAGCCTCTATGAGAAGATTCCTCCAAGTCCTCCTGCTCCTCAGCTCCCTGGGGGAGGGACACACAGCCCCCGCCTGCAGGCTCCAAAGCTGGGACATGGAGTCATTCTCCCAACCTGGGGATGTTCTTATTGGAGTAGTGTTTGTCATTCACTCTGGCTTTGAACTCCAACGGCCAACTTTCCAGGAGATGCCCCAGCCAGCTTCATGCAAGGAGTAAGTGTGTCACGGGTTGAACTAAATTAGATCTGATTGGATGGAGCTGTGTCCTGAGGCACTGAATGAAGGTATCACTGGGTTTTACATGGTTGTGTCCAAGGGGTTCACACACCTAAGTGTCCCCTCTCTATAGAATATGAATACAGCCAGGCTTTGTACAGTAAAAGATGAGAGACTTAGACATGGACAATGCTTTGCCCACAATATCAGTATTATCTGTGAGACACCCTGACACCCAGGCTGAGGACATTAACTCTGGGCACCCATATAATGATGAGGAGAGACCCCATAAGCTCTTCTGTCTATTTCTATGTGAGGGTGAATATGATTCTGGTCTTATAGAAATAAGTACAAATGAAAGTATTTGATATTCCAGGATATAGGAGCATCTCAGCATTGCTTTGGGCATATTATTGTCTTTATTTGTAATGAATTACCTGGTGTATTGTCCTCATGACATGAAGATACAAAAAGGGGGGGGGGTTGTGGATACACTCCTAAGCTAAAATATACAAGTATAATGGAAGTGCTACTGACTTGGCCTTTTAATCAGTGCACATTCCCTGATCCCCTGTCTGAGTAATTCAGTTTGAATGCAAGTGCATATGTTACAAAAACAAGGGTTACAAAGTTGATAAGCCCCCATACCACATCAATGTAAACCCCCATACGTTGGTGCAGGTAACACTTTTTACACCTATGTATATTTATAGCACAGTCTGGGCTTCACGTCTCAGGGAGGCACCCTCAGGTACACCCAACTCTAACCCCCTGTATTCATTCCCTAATAATACTTCATATTCTCTTTTGTGGGCTACACACATTCCTTAGAACTTCCATATGGACAAGCCAATATATTTAGTTCTTCCAGAAATTACAAATATTAAAGATATTAGAAGTTTCAATCATAACCAGTTTGCGGCAGATTTTGGCCCCCGGGTTTAGTGGTATCTCACACCAGACACAGAGTTACACTAGACATAAATAAAAAGGTTCTGTATCATGTCTATTCTTTTAGCTTTCAGATTCGATATTACAGGGATGTTTTGGGCCTGATGTTTGCTATTGATGAAATTAATGATTCTGCTGATCTTCTACCCAACATCACCTTGGGCTTCAGACTGTTTGACTCTTGTATGTGTGAGCTCCGGGCCATTGGTGGTGCTCTAACTGTCATGTCGGGGATGAGGGGTCCAGCTCCTGGATATGACTGCCATGCAAACTCTCTCATGGTTGGGATTGTTGGAGAACTGGTCTCTGCCCTCTCTCTGCCCATTGCCAGGGTACTTGGAGTCCTACATGTCCCACAGGTACAGTGTCATTATAAGTGTTCTACAAGTTCAGTATCAGGTCCATTAATGAGAGGGGGCATCACAGTCACTATGAAAAAAGGTTGTCCCAAAGCCAGTATTCAATTTTTTACTGAATACTGGCTTTGGGACAACTTTTTTTCATAGTTATTTTGTACTTATATTACCGGAGTAGGTCCCACTAGCCATAGCTGCTTTATTTGAGGACTTGCAACATATATCCCCCTACTTTCAAATTTTGGGGCATCACAGTGCCTGTGTGTTTGCCAGTGACATATAGAGATTACTGATTGCTCTGGAAAGAATGGGGCATTTGAGCAAGCAAATGACATGTAAGCGTTAATGCAGATATTTAGGGATTACAATATTCAATCACTTGTACCCTTAATGATGGAAAAGAACTAGGGAGAACCTGTGGGTAATAAACTTGGCTGTAGCTAGCAGTGCCAGGTAGCAGCAGGGTATTTTCTTGTATTGAGTGGGGTATTGATTCATGGTAGAAGAGTGCAATGTCACCTCTTCATAGGCTTTGGAACACAGTTACTACTACTAATGTCTCATGTACAGATCAGCCACGGATCAACCCTCTCAGCTCTGAGCAACAAGATGAACTTTCCCTCGTTCCTCCGCACTGTGCCCAGTAACATGTTCCAGAATGTGGCTCTCACCCGCCTCATTGGCCTCTTTGGCTGGACCTATGTAGGGATGCTGGTTGTGGACAATGATGTTGGGGAGCAAGGGGGGCAGGTTATTCGGGCTGGGATAGAGAAGTCTGGCAGTTGTGTAGAATTTCTGCAGAAGATCCACTTGAGCTACTCCATGGCTCAGATACAAAGGGTGGTGAATGTTATCAAGAAGAGCTCTGTCAATGTGATTGTTCTTCACAGCCCTGAGGTCCATGTAAAGGTTCTACTGGATTCATTGTATGATGAAGGGCTGACACACAAAACCTTAATTTCTTCAGCTTCTTTTGGGCTTACACCTGGTGTTTTCTCTAGAAAGGCATGGAAAGTCTTAAATGGGACGATTGGATTGATTCCTAATACAGGCGCCATGCCAGGCTTTGAGCAGTTCCTCAGTTCCCTCCACCCATCAAGATCCAATAAATACCCCTTGATAAGGACACTCTGGGAGAAAGCTTTCAGCTGCCAATGGCCAGGGGGAGAGACCCTGGAGAACCATACAAACCAGGCAGGGTTACTAGCACTTTGCACGGGGGAGGAAGACCTGAGAGGCTTGATCCCTTGGTTATTTGAGATGAATGACCTCAGTTACACGTATCATGCCTACCTGGCGGTATATGCCTATGCCCAGGCTCTGCACTCACTGCTCATGTGCCAGGCACCCACCGACAATTCTCCCTACAGAATGTGTGCCAATGTCAGGGACACACAACCATGGCAGGTAAATGAGCATCTAAATACAGAACTACATTTTGTCCTTTGAAGCTTTCTACACAAATTTATCATTCCAGCTATGGGCTATTCAAGAGCAACAATGATAATACTTATTCCATTTATAGTTAATGTTGCACAAGGATAAACAGTGCATACATATACAAAAAGATATTTCAATAGGGACATACAAAATATATAACTGGAGAACAGCAAATCAAATGAAAAAGAATAAAACACTGGGAAACCCATTACCAAGTGGGAATTTCCATAAAATAAGGCGGTAATACCAGACACACACTCCCAAAGCACTCAAGCATGAGCCAAAATATTGGTAAATATCTCTGTTTTTCTTCCCTACTGGGACATTCCCCCTGTGGAAGTCAGGAGTGCCCGGGAATGTGTCATTTATGACCCCCTGAAGATGATTGTTGGTTCCAGACCAGTTACTATGGTACATTATTGCTATTGATACTTGATTGTACCAAATATTGTCATAAAAATATGGGCATCTGTGTTCCAAATGTGGGCAATCAGAATGATACCAAATACGAGGGGTGTCTGAAGTTCCAGCCCTCCAAAAGCTATCCCTCATAATTGGTGGGTATAGGGTATCATATTATTAGGAAGCATGTGATCTCCCCATAACAAATTCAGGCAGATCCCATGTACTAGACCCAAACTGTCCAAGCTCCTTTCTACTAACACAGAATCCCATGGAAGGGGTATTTGGTTGTATAACAGCTTCTTCCCCCCAATAACTGCTCAACTCTCCATACAGGTCCTCAACTATGTGAAGAGAACCCATTTCCGCTCTAAAACAGGGGACCCAATATCATTTAATGCTAACGGCGATATCCCAGCTGCCTATGATATTGTAAATGTGCAGATTCTTAATGGCAGCTTTAATCTGGTGAAAGTGGGGAGGTTTGACCCTGAAGCTGGAACTGAAAACACAATCCTTCTTGATATCAGCTCCATAATGTGGAACGAGAGATTTACCCAGGTGGGTATTGTGCATTTTAGTGCCTTACAGAAGGAGTCTCCTACCCCCTAAGAACATCTCCAACCAACAGCTCTGTCTTTGTACCTGAAAAGTGATTGTTGGCTGAAGGGACTCAATATAATTCAAAATTAAAAAAAAGTCTTATCTTGAAGGCAAACAATCTACACATTGACTAGTATGGCCCACTGCAAAATCTTATTTAGGATCCTTTTATCATTTTTACCATATATGGAAACTTGCACCTTAGTTATGTCTTCCTGGGCTCTTTAAAGTGGACCCGTCACCCAGACACAAAAATCTGGATAATAAAAGTCCCTTTCAAATTAAACATGAAATCCAATTTCTATGTTTTATTAAAGCATTCATAGCTGTTGTAAGCTCATTTAAAAATATCAGCTGTCAATCAAATATTATCTGCCCCTCGTCTACGCCAGTGGCATAGAGTCGGGACAGACAATTACTTTCACTTTCCATTCAATACTTCCAAGATGTCACTGCTCTCCCCACTTTCCCCCATTTTCTAAACTGTTTAATTGTGTAGCCAGGACATGGGGATGGACATTGGGTCCCCCATTCTGGTGCACAATCAAGAGTTTGAGATGATACAAGGCTTGTCTTAATAACAAAATGTCTCCTGCCTGCTTGTTATCATTTTGAATTCCCAGACTGAAGGAAACAAGAATCAAATAATTTATAGATTGTAAATAAAGTAAATTTTGCTTGACTAATGTGATCAACTCCAGGGTTCAGGGCCTGTGGGGGACTGTTTGGGCCTTTTGTACCTGAAGTGCTAGGACCTGTTATGAATCTCAGTCCAGACCTTGCTGAGTTCCATGTGTGTGAGTTTCTGGTTTCAATCTTGTGTTCCCCACCAGGTGCCCCAATCCTTGTGCAGCAGTAGTTGCCACCCAGGTTCCTGGAAAGCCACACGGAGTGGTCAGCCCATCTGTTGCTATGACTGCATCCCATGCTCTTTGGGCGAGATAACCAACACTACAGGTTTGTTTGACCCTGTATATCTTCCAAACTCAACCACAGGGTCTCAGGTCCCACAAACACAATACTTCAATGAAACAGGAAGCATAAATGTGGGGTTTTCTAGTAGTCATTTAGAAAGGCAAGTTCATTGGTCATGCCATCTCATGGACTCCAACCATCTCAATCCCTATTGTCATCAACTCCACACAGATTAGTGTTACCCATTCTGGTGGGATGACCATTGAGCCCACCACAAGTGCTATCACAAATTAACCCCTAGAAGACTCATACAAATCAGGATCTTCAGGCAGTTTCTCCTACTGATAAAGACTTGAACAACCAGCCATGCCACATGCCTATTGCATGTCCTGCATTAGTCAACACCTCGTAGACCAAGACAAACAGTTGTTTTAGTGTGCAACCAGCAAGGTTAGGGGGAGTTCTTCCTAGAATTGACAGTAAAATACAATAGGGGTTCCTGGATCAAGTGCAAATGAGAAAGTGAGTTTAGGTTGACCTTCACATACAGATCAAACAAACACATTATTGACAGAATGACAGGACATACATGTGAATGCACCCTGTTATATAGAAGAGAAAATGAAATATACTGAAAGGCAGAAAACTGACACCAGAAAATACCTTTTTTAATATCTATCATAATGTTGTGTTTACATGCTATTTATAAATTTGTCATAAAAGTTTTTGCCTAGTGCTTTTACATTACTTTTCCTACCTCTATGTTCCTCTATGAAGGGTCTGCCATATTTGTGCAGCAGGAGTCTGTTAGTATTAGAAACTCCAACTGACAAGTTGAGAAGGGACAGTCAAGGTGTAAAAACCGTCAGGTTTATGAGCTTCAAATAACAATTATTTATAAAAGTGAAAAAAACCATCAGCATGAACTATAGGTACATTTTAAATTTATAGTTTGAAAAGAAAATTATTGGTGTCAGTATCACTTTAAGTACCCTGTGAGGTACAACAGGGACAAAGCCAACTTATTTCTTTAAAAAATAAGTATAAATAAGAATAAGTATTTATTTCCAGATGCAGCCGAATGCTTTAGATGCCCCAGGGAGCAGTGGTCCAATGAAGAGCGGAGCATGTGTGTTCCCAAAGTGATAGAATTCCTCTCATATCAAGAAACATTGGGAATCATCCTCGTTATCACAGTCATCATCTTCTTCTTCATAACTCTCTGCATCCTCTTCATCTTCATTAAATACCAGAGAACTCCAATAATCAAGGCCACAAACAGGGAACTGAGTTTCATCCTTCTGGTGTCCCTCACCCTGTGCTTCCTCTGCTGCCTCATCTTCATTGGTTCCCCATCCCTAATTACTTGCCCCCTACGACAGACCCTCTTCATTGTGGTCTTCTCTATCAGCATCTCATCTGTCCTGGCTAAGACCATCATGGTGATTCTGGCATTCAAAGCCACCAAAGTGGACAGTCCCCTGAGGAAATGGCTGGGACCAAAGATCCCTCGTACGGTGGTGGCACTTTGCACCATGGTACAGGTTGGCATTTGTATTGTTTGGCTTCTTCTCTCTCCCCCTTTCCCACAACTAAACTCAGAGATTGAGAGACACAAACTGATATTTGAATGTCACGAGGGGCAAAGCCTTTTCTTTTATGTCACTTTGGGGTTCATGGGCCTCCTGGCAATGGTCAGTTTCTTTGCTGCTTTCCTGGCACGGAACCTGCCCGGGACCTTCAATGAGGCCAAACTCATCACCTTCAGCATGTTGGTCTTCTGCAGCGTCTGGCTTTCCTTCATCCCGGCTCATCTGAGCACCAAGGGCAAATATACTGTATCTGTACAGATATTCGCTATATTGGCCTCCAGCGCGGGGCTCCTGGCCTGTATATTTGTTCCCAAGTGCTATATTATACTGCTCAGGCCTGACAGGAACAGCCGACACCAATTAACTGGAAGGAAAAGAATAAGGCCAGTTGGTTAAACTTACAATGTACAGTAAATGATCACTTACAGGTAAGGGCCCTATTACAGAGACACACACAAGGGCCCCTGGGCAATTATTAACCTGCCACTATGGTTTAGGAGTGTTGGAGGAAACTCATGTAGACACAGGGACTCCATACAAATGCCTTGGGCACCAACAAAGCCACATACTATATAATATCAGGATATTAGGGATTGACTAAGACTTGACCTGAATAAAAGCACTTGGCCTGTTGGCTTGTACCTCATTACACTTCTTAGTGACTTCTGATACCCCAATATTGTACATCAGAGGCCATATTACTCTCTATTGTCACCTGGGGAACCTCCCTGATACTGGGACCCCTCACTACCTGCACTTACCTTTGCTTGGGTTGAGGGGGTACATCACACAGTGAATAGGGGGGAGTCAGTTGTGTGGCTATGATGTGACAAATTAGACTTCTATAATTATTGTTCTTATTATTAGATATTATGGTAATGAAGGAATAGCAGCCCCAAGTAGAGTTCCTCAGAAGGAGGGGGTTACACAGATAAGTTGGGATAAAGTGGATGGGGGCAATGACAGCCGAAAACTAACAGCTATGAGGATCCCAGATAAATTGGGGCCTTGGATCATTAACATAACTGCCACATTTATCTTATTTGTATTCAGAACTTGTCTTATTTTCCTGCAGTTGGTCTTTTCTGCAAAGTGAGTGGGTGGAGCTTATTCTTAGATACCACCTATGAACGGGGCTTCCTCTGGTGGGTCACGGGCATTTCTGTATCCACCCACCAACCAATGGGAGTTTCTTGGAGGGACATTTATTTCCCTTTATATTGTGCAATTCTACAACTGTAACAGGGCAATTGCCCCAAATACCTACAAATAAAACAACATTTGCAACATTGATTGTAAATCTCTTTCTTTCTGTGAATGAACTGAAAACTGATTGGAAATCTCCTGTCTGCCAAGCGTGTGATGTACAGATAAGACACCCCCAGAATTAGTACAACACTATTGTGCCCCCCCTGATTCACAGTAGTAGAGTTTATTTTTCAGGTCCCAAAATGCCCCTAATAGTAAAATTACCCCATGGAACAGATTCTACATGAATTACTATGTTGTGATTGGGCCTAGGGGTGTCATATGTCCGTCAGTCCTTGGCCGTCAGTCTGGGGATGGAGCTGATTCCCCGTGTATTTCAGCTGCTGCTCCACTTGTCCCATTGGCTGAAGGTTTGTCATGTGCCCCTCTAACCTTTGTCCATTATCAGCCCATCAAGTATAAACTCTGCCAAACCCACTGTGTATTGAGAAACGAGATGAAACCCCAGTTAAAACAACATTATTCCAGTAGCAGACTGTGTGGCCCCCTTATGCTTTTATACAGTAATAATGGAACATAACAAGCCTTTCCCCATAACTTTATCAGGTTAGTCGCTCTTCTCTCTACTTTCTCTATTTCATTAATAACTGGATCCCAACATTGCACTTCATATTCTAATTATTCTATCTATCTATTAATCAATCTCTCATTCTATTTATCTATCATCTGTGTTATCTATATATCAGTATCAGTCATACAGTATGTTGGATACAGGAGTTTACATGGTGCCTGAGTGGAACATTATTTCCCAGAAGACTAAGCAAGAGAAGAGTAATTAAGAGATTCAGTCCTTGGGTGACAGATAATTTCCATTTGGAGAAAGTTATTTATTGGAGTTTTTATTCAGCACCTTCCAGTCATGATGATTTTACCAACAACCAATAATTATCTCCTATTTTGTAGGAAACACAGGGGATTAAAGATGGTCAAGTCTATAATTACTGTTATACCAAGTATTATTATTCAGTATGTTGGGCCCCTGGGCTCCCAGACCAACCAAGGGAAGGGCCACTGTCTCTTTCGCTAATCACTAAACTAAATCACTTTAATCACCAAACTAAATGGGATGTGATTGGAGGGAGCTGTGTCCTGAGACAATGAATGAAGGTATCACTGGGTTGTGTTCAAGGGCTTCACAGTCTCACACCTAAGTGTCCCCTCTCTTTAGAATATCAGTACTGCCAGGCTTTGTATAAGGTGAGAGGGACAATGCTGTGCCCACAATATCAGTATTATCTGTGAGACACCCCAACACCCCAGGCTGAGGACATTAACTCTGGGCACCCATATAATGATGAGGAGAGACCCCATAAACTCTTCTGTCTATTTCTATGGGAGGGTGAATATGATTCTGGTCTTATAGATACAAGTACAAATGAAAGTATTTGATATTCCAGTATCATAGTTATTCCTTATAGGAGCATCTCAGTGATGCTTTTGGGTATTTACTTTGTTTATTTGTAATGAATTACCTGTTTTTTGACACAAAGCCCAGGGAGGCACCATCAGGTACACCCAACTCTAACTCCCTGTATCCATATCATTCCCTAATAATACCTCCTGTTCTCTTTTGTGGGCTACACACATTCCTTATACAGTAAAATCCCATATGGACAATTGTGGAATTGCTGGACAAGCCGGTATATTTTGTTCTTCCAGAAATTACCAATGGTAAATAGATTAGAAGATTAAATGAAAACCAGTTTGTGGCAGATTTTAGCCCCTGGTTTAGAGCCAATTGGAAGGAGATACAAGCAGGATTATACTAATGGCTTCTCAATGGTAATAACCAGTGATCCCCAACCAGTAGCTCGTGAGTAACATGTTGCTCTCCAAACCCTTGGATGTTGCTCCCAGTGGCCTCAAAGCAGGTGCTTATTTTTTAATTCCAGGCTTAGAGACAAGTTTTAGTTGTATAAAAACCAGGTGCACTGCCAAACATTCTCTCCTGTAGCTGCCAGTCCATATAGGGGCTACCATTAGCCAATCAGAGCTCTTATTTGACATCCACATGGACTTTTTCATGCTTGTGTTGCTCTCCAACTCTTTTTTACATTTAAATGTGGCTCATGAGCACAAAAGGTTGGGGACCCCTGGTATAGACAAATACAAGATCCTCTGCACTCAACCCATTATCAATATATTTAAGACAGTGAGACATTCTGTACATACAGCTACTAAATATGACTTACCCTTTAAACAACAGGGATTGTTTGTCCATGTATGACAATATATTTAAGCTGAACAACTACGTCAAAGTCATCCCATATCTGACATTTTAAGTAGCTTAAGGCACAAAATGTTTCAATGTCCTTAATATATTGATATTGATGGGTTGAGTGTGGAGGATCTTGTATTTCTATATGTGAATGTTGTGGTTACAGCCTCATTGAACCCTGCTTAATGCTTTTAAAAATTAGTGGTGAGCACAACTTCCCCTTGTTTCTTCTATGGTATCTCACATCAGACACAGAGTTAATTAATAAAAGGTTCTGTATCATGTCTATTCTTTTAGCTTTCAGATTCGATATTACAGGGATGTTCTGGGCCTGATGTTTGCTATTGATGAAATTAATGATTCTGCTGATCTCCTGCCCAACATCACCTTGGGCTTCAGACTGTTTGACTCTTGTATGTGTGAGCTCCGGGCCATTGGTGGTGCTCTAACTGTCATGTCGGGGATGAGGAGTCCAGCTCCTGGATATGACTGCCATGCAAACTCTCTCATGGTTGGGATTGTTGGAGAACTGGTCTCTGCCCATTGCCAGGGTACTCGGGGTCCCACAGGTACAGAACCAGTGTTATTATAAGTGTTGTACAAGTTCAGTATCAGTAATGTGCCTGTGTGTTTGCCAGTGACATATGGAGTTTAGAGATTGTTCCGGAAAGACTGGTGGGTTTGAGCAAGCAGATGGCACGTGAGCTTTAATGCAAATATAGAGCTTAAAACAAAGCCGCCCTGAGGCCAGCCGACCCCAGTCCCCAAGCCCAGCCCCAGATCCCACCCACTCCACACCCCAGTTAGCAGACCACACAGACATCAGCGCTAAAAAAGGTAACCCCCCCACACACACAAATTATAAAAAGCTATTTACAAGTTAAAAAAAATGTTGGGCCCCAAAGAATATTTAAAAAAAAAAAAACTTGATGCCAGCCCCCCCCCCCCCCCTTACAAGTTTAAAAAAATTTGGGGCTCCAGAAAATTTTTTTTTTTTTTAAAAATTGGTGGCAAGGGTCCCCCTGATCAGTCCCCTTTTCACTTCTCTGTATCTTCATTGGTTGAGGAGAGGCCTTTACAGCCTTACGGGGACTTAAACTTAATCAACCAATGAGGATCTTCCTCTCTCCTCCTCAACCAATGAGGATACAGAGAAGTGAAAAGGGGACTTGTCACACACCGGAGCTCCTGTGCTCTTTTCTGAAGATTTCAGCACGCTGACAGCAGGGTCATAGACATAACAATTACAATCTTTCTTGAAAAAGATGTTTCCAAGAAAGATTGTTTGTTTCAACACATACGTATGTATAGAGCTGAATGGTCAGATATACAAATAGAAACAATAGAATTATACTTGTATCTGACGATTCACTAACAATGGCCCATGTTAAGCATTCCTTCAAAGGCATCCAATCAAAATTTTCCGTCCAGCCCAATCAACCAATATCTACATCTTTGGACTATATCGGTCAGCTTATTTCCCACCATATATGCACCGAATATTGTACGAAAATTAGTTTCTTACGATATTATCTGTGTGTCTATGGCCACCTTAAGTGAAGCTCCTCTTATACACAAATACCTACTGTCCCCCCTGTTCCCCCCCCTGATGGGGCCCTGGTTTAAAATATTCAATCACTTGTACCATTAATGGGATCCATGATGGAAAAGAACCAGGGAGAACCTGTGGGTAATAAACTTGGCTGTAACTAGCAGTGCCAGGCAGCAGCAGAAAGGGGCAGCAGGGTATTTTTCTGTATTGAGTGGGGTATTGATTCATGGTAGGAGAGTGCAATGTCACCTCTTCATACGCTTTGTTAGGGAACACAGTTACTACTACTAATGTCTCATGTACAGATCAGCCACGGATCAATCCTCTCAGCTCTGAGCAACAAGATGAACTTTCCCTCGTTCCTCCGCACTGTGCCCAGTAACATATTCCAGAACGTGGCTCTCACCCGCCTCATTGGCCTCTTTGGCTGGACCTACGTAGGGATGTTGGTTGTGGACAATGATGTTGGGGAGCAAGGGGGACAGGTTATTCGGGCTGGGATAGAGAAGTCTGGCAGTTGTGTAGCATTTCTGGAGAAGATCCACTTGAGCTACTCCATGGCTCAGATACAAAGGGTGGTGAATGTTATCAAGAAGAGCTCAGTCAATGTGATTGTTCTTCACAGTCCTGAGGTCCATGTAAAGGTTCTACTGGATTCATTGTATGATGAAGGGCTGACACACAAAATCTTCATTTCTTCTGCTTCTTTTGGGCTTATACCTGGGGGTATATTTACTAAAGGGAGACCTGGTGAAGTGAATTTGAGTGCATAGAACTTCCTCAATCGTTTTTGAGAGTAATATCTTCCAAAAAAAACGCTGGTATTTTTTAAGGCTGCAAAATGCATATTTTTAATTTTTTTTTAGGTACCTGGTTTCCCCAATGCATGTTCTACCACATTTAACATTATTTTACATTGACCTTATGTGTAGGGCATTTAAACAACTCTATTGATTTTATTAAGATAGTAAATTAGGGTTGTCTGAATTTTCATCTGGCAAAGTGTTGCAATGACTGTGAAGCTATCTCTGGTGGATTTAAACTCTTTAGTGTTTTCTCTAGAAACAAGCCATGGAAAGTCTTAAATGGGATGGTTGAATTGATCCCTAATACAGGCGCCATGCCAGGCTTTGAGCAGTTCCTCAGTTCCTTCAACCCAATGAGATCCAATAAATACCCCTTGATAAGGACACTCTGGGAGAAAGCTTTCAGCTGCCAATGGCCAAGGGGAGAGACCCAGGAGAACCAGACAAACCAGGCAGGGTTACTAGCACTTTGCACGGGGGAGGAAGACCTGAGAGGCTTGATCCCTTGGTTATTTGAGATGAATGACCTCAGTTACACGTATCATGCCTACTTGCTATGGCTTACACTGATCACCTGGGAACAGATGGGATCAGACTGATCACGGGTGAAAAAAGCCCTGTTCTATTTGCAATTACAAGTATAGTAATGGGAGTGAACCATAGCCTGTTGCATAGAGCAGAGATAAGGCAGAAAACCCAACAACATGAGATCCCTGGTTCAACTCCAGACAGGATTTACACAGTGTTGCCCATTCTAATCAGGTTTTTCAAGCTATTTCTCCTACTGTGCTTAGAACAATCAGCCTGGCCACATTCCTATTGTGTTTCTGCATTAGTCAATAATCCATAGACTAACAGTTGTTTTAGTGTGTGACCAGTAAGGTTCAGGTGAGTTCTTCCTACACCTGACAGTATAATACAATAGGGGTTCCTGGACCAAGTGCAAATGAAAACGTGTGTTTGGAATGAAGAGCTGAGGGAATTTAAATGGTTACACCCTTTTAAAGAGGGACAAAGGGATTAAACTGGGGGGAGGAGTGTGTTTGTATGTAAAGCCTGAATTAAAGCCATGCACTAAAGAAATAACCATTACTGGCACTGGTGAGTGTGTGGAATCCCTCTGGGTAGAGATTTACACTGGGAATAAGGTTACAAATAAAATGGTGTATGTTATAAACCACCTCGTATAAGTGACGAGTATGAAGCCCAGATACTTTTACAAATAGAAGCGGCTTCACAACTAGGTCAAGTTATTATTATGGGTGACTTCAATTATCCGGACATTGACTGGGGTAATTGGGTTGCCAAGACAGACAAAGCTAGTAGGTTTGTAAATATGCTAAATGACAACTTTTTATCCCAGCTCATTCAAAAACCTAATAGGAATAACTCTCTTTTGTACCTGTAATAACTAATAATACTGAACTCATTTCTAGCATTTGTGTGGGTGAGAGGCATTTAGGGACTAGTTACATAGTAGTTCAACCCCCCAAATTAAAACCCAGCATACACACACACACCCCCCTCCATACCTTCACATAAATTATATATATATATATATATATATATTTATATTTAAAAAACAAGTTGAAAAGCAAGGGACCCAGTACAGAGCCCTGCGGTACCCCACTAACAACACTGGTCCAATTAGAAAATGTTCCATTTACCACCACTCTTTGTAGTCTATCTTTTAGCCAGTTCTCTATCCAGGTACAAATACTATGTTCCAAGCCAACATTCCTTAATTTAACCAGTTACCTTCTGTGTGGCACTGTATCAAATGCTTTAGCAAAGTCTAAGTAAATCACATCCACTGCCATCCCAGAATCCAGGTCCTTGCTTACCTTCTCATAAAATGAAATGAAGTTAGTCTGCAAGATCTATTATGCATTAAACCATGCTGGCACAAACTCAGAGTATTGTTATTTGCTATGAAGTCTAGTATTTTATCCTTTAATAATCCTTCAAAAAGCTTTCCAAAAAAAGCACCACACCTTGTATAAAAAAGGAATGATACATAATTATACCTCTTTATAGGTCCCTGGTGTTGTGTTTTGGTAGCTGAGGATGAGTAGGGTATAACAGTGCTATATTAGCAGGTTCATGCAGCCATTACACAACAGAAGTGTGGTGTTTATACAAATGACCTGCAGGTGGCACTGTGCATACACAGGACTTTCTGTA